>CM053792.1:364563338-364778338 GCA_028749045.1 Cupressus sempervirens | reverse complement strand
TATTATATTTATATGAGACATAATGTATTATAAAGTATAAATTAATTAAATATTATTATATCTTAACTATATTAAATAGATTCATTATTTGAAGGGATGCAATCATTGGCATCTATTCACTAATCTGAATGTTTATAAAATGGAGAAGAAATAGAAGATCTAGGATATGATTCCTATGTTTTAGGCAATCTGCACAAACAAATTTAGAGGATTAGACTTGGGCATATCACACACTCTTAAATATGAAATATTTCATCAACTTTCACATTGGAACTATCAACAAGTTTCTTTAATCTTTGATTATAGGATTGATCAAGGCTCCTCTCTTAGTAGAATAACCAAAAAATATTTCTTCATCACTTCTAGGATCAAACTTTCCTAGGTCATCATCTCTCTTATTATAATATTTGCTTTTAAAACTTTAAAATACATAACTTAAGGTACACGTCCATACCATATTCCATAAGGTATCTATTGGTATCATGCTTTATCTAAACTTTATTTAATATGTAGACTACAATAGAAAAAGCTTATCTCTAGTACATCCAAGACACTTTTCCTTCCAACATCATAGTCCTACTATTGATCTCTAAGCCCAAGTTTCATAATACTATCCAACACTTAGTCATTTCCAAGGCAAAATTGGTCAGTCATCATTATGACCGAGCCATCCAGAGAAGGCCGAGCTACAAAGGACTTGTTTATATTACATTAGATGTCGAGCAAGTCAAATGTTCTCGAGCACCCCAGTTGAGACCGAGCTAGCATACATGCCAAGAAAAATACTAAAGACTGATCATTGGTAAAGTTAATTAATGCTGAGTAAATTAGTATATGCTAAGCCTATAGAAGCCAAGTGATAACGTGAATTTTAGTTATGACCAAGTGTCAAAAAATTCAAGTGCCAAGTAAACTGATTTTTACATATGAGTTTTTATGGCACAAACAATTATGTAAATCATTTTAGCCAACTTCTATATGATATTTAATGATTGTAGAGATAATTAAGGAGAAGATTACATGTTTTGGTAGAAGGAATTAATCCCAAGAAAAGAAAATGAACCAATTAGAAAATTAGAAGGGTAAAATGGAAGAAAAGATGAAATATGGATCATTGATTAAGATCTAGAACTTTCTATGATTATCTACTTAAGGAAGGGTTCTAACCCTAAATCATTATGATGAATAGAATGGAGAAGTGAAGATGCGAAGGAGCGAACAAGATTAGAACAAACCAAGCAAGGCTAAGTTAGATAGGATATTAGACAGACAACCTAGCAGTAAAGGATTGAACAAAGCATATCATATAAGGAGATCAAATTGAGACATTGAAGAGAGGAGATCTGTAAATAGCTTGTAGAGAAAACTAAAGGATCATGTACTAAATCAGTTTTAATAAATTGATTTAGGGGAAATATCTTAATAGAGTGATTTTCACAGACCTTTGTAAATCTCCTGATAAAGTTCTTACTTCATTGTAAGTGTAAAATCCTTTAATCAAGGTAGGCCTAAAAATCTTAAAGCTTTTAACAAAGAAATCCCCTCACAAGTTAGATCATTAGAAGTAATCAAATTGTAGCGCTAACAGGTGAAATTTGTTGATGCAATAGTAAAGATTTGTGGGTTTCATCCTTGCCCTAGTTTTACCTTCACCTTGAAGAGTTTTTGGGTTACCAAAATCTTTATGTCACATGTTTATGTTTTCATGGATATTATGCTTAGATAGATTTCAATTTTAGCATTATAGTTTATGATTGTGAAATGAGATCTAAGATATGAGATGGGTTAGGAGTGAATATAGTAAATTTGATATATTGTTTAATTAGTGAAAAGTTTTATAGATCCTGATTCACTCCCTCTTAGTATCTTGTTTCCTAATAAGACTTCTAATAATTGGTATCAGAGCCATAGTTCTCTTGAAATAAGTCTAACAACTCTTGGAAACGGAGGAATACAAATTGGGAAAGATGATTGACAGCCATATGATTGAAATCTAGATAATACTGCAACAACTCGAAGGAGCAAAAGAAGAGTTAAGGAAATCCTTATATAAAAGAAAAGACATGTCCATTAGTAGAATGACACACTACACAAGGAAGTTGATGTCAAAGGCTTCCTTAAAAATGGAAATACTAGTGATAGTGATGGACAATAACAAATCTAATGGAGAAGAAAACCATTCTAAGTAAAGAAGTTAGAGGACTCAAAAGAGAACAAGAAATTCAATTAGTAAGACTATGTGAGTGATTGAACAAAAGAAGAAAGTTGAAGAAGATAAGATCATGACCAAAAAAGACAAAAGACAAATGACTACCAAAATTGAAGAAAGATCATTTGATGTATAGAAGCTCATAATTACTCAGCTGGATATGATGAATCAATTATTACATGCAAATCAAGAGTTAAACAAAAAGGACATGGAGATCATAGAGTGACCAACTAAGAAATGATTTGAGATTTGAGAAAGAAATTTTAGAAAGAATGAACAAACCAAGTGAAGATATCAGATATTATGAAGAACTGATGAGATCACCAAGGTCATCCAGTGATACTTCTGGTTTAGGACATATCAAGCACTCTTCATCTACTAAAGTAGGAGAGTCATCAAAGAATGGAAAGAAAAGAAATGTAAAATCCAAAGGAAAACCTATATGTCATCATTATGGTAAACTTGGAGACACAACCAACATTTGTAGAAGTAAGAATAGTACACAAAACCCTAAACCTAAATTTATTGCTAACTATTTTAACTACAAGAAACAAGGATACCAAGCACATGAATGAAGGTCAAAGACAAGTGATATACCTATTACACCTATACTTGAAGGACATTGTTACAACTATCTAAAATATGGACATAGAGCTCAAGAATGTAGATCCAAAGCAAAATATAATTAGGCATCTAAAGAGAAAACACATGTACCTAAGCAAGGTAACTCTTATAATTGGGACTACGACACATGGTATAATTGTCATTATTGTGGAGAGCATGGACACATTCCAAAAAGTTGAATTAAGTCACATTTTAGAGGTAACTAGAAGAAATGGTTGAATAAAAACCTAGTTTGTTTCAATTGTCTTAAGGTTGGACATGTTAGCAAGAACTGCAAGACTCGAGCACCAACACCAAACAATGAAAGAAACAAAGGAAAAGGGAAAGTTGAGATGAGTAAATCATGGGAAGAGATAGTAGAATTTGGAAGCAGTGAATTAAGAAGGGTTGAGATCACCCAATCCAATGAATTAGGTGATCACATCACATCCAACTAAGAAAATAGGTATGTAAAGGACTATATAATTACATGTTATATCATACATTAGTTCCTAACAAGAAATGTGATTAAGAGTCCATATCAACATGACTAAAAATGCATTAGGATAGATCTGAGAGAAGAATTGGGCAATGAAATAAGTTACATTGTCAAGTGCCAAGCATCAGTAATACAATATGTATTAATCGAGTATTGCAATATAGACCAAGATCTTACATCAACCAATCTTGGCCGAACCAAATGATATTGACCGAGTAAAGTAATAGTGACCAAGCATTTGAATGAAATGAAGTGTGAACACAACTTGTGAAGGTTGAGACAGTTGTTGTGCACTTATCAAAGTACAAACACATTTATTGTAGACCTAAATGATAAGATTGAAGGTATATATCAAATTTTGGCCTCATTTTCATTTTTATCAAGTGATTTTCAGTTCAAAGCTGATTTAAAGGTGATTAAGGTGATTTCAACAACATGGCAAGCGAATCACAATGTTCCATTAGCAAATTTGGAAGAACACAGTAAGAGTTTCAATATCGAGCCAAACTATTTTCGTTGTTGAAGTAGATTTGATAAAATCCTAGTTTCAAAATGACATCTATGTTTGTAAAGGAAATGTTGAGGGAGAGAACTACACAAATTGTGAGGAATGATTAGTGTCCTCCACCAAAATTCAAGAAATATCCAAATGTTGCATTGACTAGTGATGAATCTGGCACCCTATCGTCAATTCAACCAAGAGTGTTGATAATTCATAATGGACTATTGAGGGATGAGAAAAAGATTGTTTTCGAGAAAGGGTTGACCTATACCCTAGCCTTTCCAAAGGTTTTTAAGGTCGAATGGATAAAGATTGTGTTGATTTGAGTTCACAACACAAAGATGTGGTTAGAGGGTGGACCAATCAAGATAAGCAAGGCTATCATTTGCCAAGTTATTGGTTACCCTACTTTAGATAGACCAAAAACCATGAGGTGCACTGCAAAAGACATCGTTGAACAACTGACAAAGACAAAATGGAATGTTGATCATTGGGCTAGAAGACCCAGTTATTAAATTTGTCATAGGTGTGATTTCACTCAAACTTTATTAGTCAAGTTGACTGAATAGCATACTTTGCATTGTAGTGGACCTAGGATACAAAATTTTAAAGAAATATCGTAGTTATGATCTTGTTGAGCTATAATTGCAACAACTATTAGAGGATCTTGGAGTGATAAGGAAGGCAAAGAATACTTCATGTGAGTTTGCTTCTCTACTTGTTTGTTATTTTTATGTATAAAATTCATTCCCCACCATTAGCATTGTAGCATGGGATAGAAGCAAATTGACTATTGAGAAAATAAGTGGCCTAATTAGTTAATTGGGAGAAAATATTGAGCAAATAATGGATAATTATTTTGAGAAATTCAAGAATAAGATGAAAAATAGGATGAGAATACCTAAGTCAGTGGTAGGTCATAATTTTGATAATATATGTTTTATGGTAGATACAAATTTTATCTATGCACATGCAGTACTACCAAGGGTTGCATGGCTAAGGCCAATGCAATACAAAGTAAATGTTGATGAAGTTACAAAAATAGTGACTACATTGTTATCTAAAGAGATTGATACAAATGCTAAGCCTTTCGGTACCTATGAGACAACCAAGATCAAGATGTTAATGGAAACAAAAGTGCCTAAGATAGATAAGAAAAGAAATAAGACAATTAAAGATCTTGAGGGAAAACTTGTTGAAGGTCAACTCTAGATAACCGAAGGCAAAGAAGAAGATGAAAAATATGATGAAGAAACTAAAGCTGAAGAATCAAAGAGAAAATAACTAGTTATTTTTTAGCCCAAGGTAATCAAATAGAAGAAAGTAGTGATTGTTGATCCAAAAGTAAAAGAGGATCTAAAGAAAGGTGTGAAGAAGGATATCAAAAAATGAGAGTCAAAGCTAAAAAGAAGAGTGATCACAAGATCAAAGGCAACTAAGTCCCTGACTACAAAAGAAAAAGAAAGCCCCCAAAAAAAGGAAATTAACCAAAACATCAAAGCAAAGCTTACCTAAGAGTTCAAGGAGAAAACTGGTAGTAACACCTGATGAGGAGGAATATGATGAAGAAATTGAGTCTGATGATCTGAGAAAACTTCATATTGTACCTAGACTATAACCTCCAATGACTATTGAGCAAGTATGTAAAGAGATTAAGGATTCAACTAGTTTTGGAAGTTTTAAGACTATTAAATACGATTCTTTAAATAAAGATGATCAAGAGAATCTTTAAAAAGCTACGATAGATATGATGATCAAGTTTAGATATACACCTATAGAATTAGGTGAAGGCATTTATGAGGATTTATATAATAAAGTTGATTCTAATTGGAAGTGGGCATTATCCACTGAAAGACAAATAAGGGATACCACTTTAGCACAGACAATGCCTGATTTGGGAAAGACACATATGTCTATAGCCCTAAAACATTTTATAAAGAAATTTTTACCTAAGGAGAGATCATGCGAAATTTTGAAGAATAAAGCTCATGGAGATGAAAAAGAGAACATTCTTATTTGGAAAGAAGCATTTAGATTTCTTGTTCCATCACTTAATGAAAAAGAAAAGGAAGAAGGAAGAGATGTAGTAGAGCTAGAAGAGCAAGCTAACAAAGAAGTTGCAAAGCTTGCAGAAGAGATAAGGCAATTGGTAGAAGGGTGTGAACAACAAGATATTGTCACCATTGAGGACATTCTTGATTCACCTCCATTGAATCAATATTGTATTCATCGAGGAAGATTTGAAAAGTGTTAAATCAGATACTTCAGACCCTTCTATACTAGGCACCAATCTAGTTTTGTTACAGATACAGGATTATCCAAGGATTGAGAGTGAAAAAATTAATGATTTACAAGTTACATCAATTATAGTTACTTCTGATATGAGTGCTGAGTAATAGGGCAAGGTAATAATTATGTTTCCACAATTTACACATGTTAGAGATGAGAAAATGGATGAGAAAGAAGCAGAAGAAGAGAAATAATTGGCAGAGACAAATAAACCAAAGGAAAAAGAGGCTATCCAAGCTCTTATACAACTGTCGAGTGTTGTGCCAACAGAGACATTAACTATTACACCTATACAACATGTTAGATCAACTCCATAGGAGTTGAGATAGAAACATGGATCAAGTGCAAAGGGAAAACAACTGTAGGTATCACTACCTAGTGATAGCACCCCTCAATTGCAGATAGTGGCATAGAAAGATGAAACACCAAAGGAGATAGTGAGTTTAGATGAGGTCATCACATTACCTCTATATGACCTAAATAACATGACTCTAGAACAAATGCAAGAATTACAAACTTTGCTGAGTCGTAAGACAAAGCAAGAACAATTTAGAAGAGAACACAAGAAAAAAAGGTATTATATAATATCAAAGATATTTTTGTTGATGCTTTTGATATTTCTGATGTTGATGAGAAACATCAAAATTTGGATCAAATTATGTATATAATTGATAAAGTTTAGATAAAAGATATAGAGATAAATGACAAATTTATGAGATCATCTGAAAAGAAATTTGAGCACAAAGTTTTGAAGAAATTCTCAACAGAACTTGCAATTAGGTAGGTTGGGATTTCTAACCTTACTACTCAGTCGGAAGGAATTTTGAAATTCATTCATTCTTTGTATATGAAACTTGATGATGTTGAGCTCTTCATATTGAAGAATCAATATCCTATTGATATGATATAGGTAGATGTGAAGGCTTGTACAATTTCTTTGAGAAAGAACACAAGTTCAAGATCACCTTCATACAATAAGTTGACATTTGATCAACAAATATTAGTCAAGTTAATAGCTAGAGATAGTGGAATCAGTAATAAATAAATTTCAATTCAATTTATGCTATTGCCTCATTTGGAGATAATTTAGAAGGAATTATCTATGGCTCAAAATCTTACAAGGAAAGATTTATATCTTTCAACAACAAAGAGCCTAATTGATCTAGTTGATCAGCCAAAAATTCACATTCAAGTCATGTAATCAACAAGATACATATGGAATAAAGGACTTGAAATTTTGGACATTCAAAAATTATTTTTAGATAAATACCAACTACCCCTGCAAACCCCAAGCCCTAAGTGACAAAAATAAGGGGAAATATCTTCATGACATAAATAAAGGGGGAAATCTACCTATGACTGGGACAGGGAGTTAGTAAAGGGGGAAATGTTAGAATAAATGAAAGAAAAATGCAAGATCATACGAGTCAACATCAAAGTTTAGACATGTATATATTATATAACATATTTCAATTCTTGAAGGAAGAATCACAATGTTAGTGGTAACACTACATTTTTTGATATTTTTGATTGCAAAGTCATGACAAAGTGTTTTTTCCACTAATGTCAAAGGGGGAGATTATTGATCTCTAAGCCCAAGTTTCGTATTAGTGTCCAACACTTATTTCCAAGGCAACATTGGTTGGTCATCACTATGACTGTGCCATCTAATGAAGGCTGAGCTACAAAGGACTTTTTTATATTACATTAGATGTCGAGCAAGTCAAAGGTTGTCGAGCACCCTAGTTGAGACCGAGCCAACATACATGTTGAGAAAAATAGTGAAGACTGAGCATTGGTAAAGCTAATTAATGCCAAGTATGTCAGTATATGTCAAGCCTATAGAAGCAGAGTGACAAAATGAATGTTAGTTATGACTAAGCATAAGAACATTCAAGTGTCAATTAAACTAATTTTGACATATGAGTTTTTAATGGAACGAACACTTATGTAAATCATTCTAGGAAAATTTTATATGATATTTAATGATTGTAGAGACAATTAAGGAGCAGATTATGAGTTTTTGCAGAAGGCATTAATCCCAAGAAAAGAAGATGAACCAATCAGAAAATCAGAAGGGTAAAATGACAAAAGGATGAAATATGGATTGTTGATTAAGATCTACAACTTTCTAGGATTATCTATTTAAGGAAGGGTTCTAAACCTAAATCATTATTGTGAATAGAATGGAGAAGTGAAGATTTGTAGGAGTGAACAAGCTTAGAAAAAAATAGGGAAGGATAAGTCAAATAAGAGATTAGGCATAGCAACCTAGTAGTGAAGGACTCAACATAACATATCAGATAAGGAGATCATATTGAGAAATTGAAGAGAGGAGATCTATAAATAGCTTATAGATAAAACTGAAGGATCAAAAAATTGAATCAATTTTAATAGAGTGAGTCAAGGAAAATCTCTTAAAAAAGTGGTTTTAACATACCTTTTTAAATCTCCTAATACAGTCCTTACTTCATTATAAGTGTGAAATCCTTTAATCAAGGTAGATTTAGCAATCTTAAATATTTTAATAGAATAAACCCCTCATAGAGTAGATCATTAGAAGTGATCAAATTGTAGCCCTAATAGGAAAACTTTGTTGTTGTTGTAGTAAAGATTTGCGGGTTTCATCCCCACCCTAGTTTTACCTTCACCTTGAAGTGTTTCTGGGTTACCAAAATCTTTGTCTTATGTGTTTATGTTTTCATGGATATTATGGTTAGATAGATTTCAATTTTGGCATTATAGTTTATGATTATGAAATAAGATCTAAGATATGAGATGGATTAGGAGTGAATACAATAACTCTAATATATTGTTTAATCAATAAAAAGTTTTATAGATTCTGATTCACCCCCCTCTCAGTATCTTGTTTCCCAATAAGACTTCCAACATTTACAACGTCAAGGATCATTCTATTCCTTTACTCTACTATCCAATTTTGCTAAGGGGTTATAGGGGTAGACATACATCTCCTTATTCCACGTTCTTCACAATATACATTGAATTCTCAGAAATGAAATCTTCATCTCAGTTAGATCTCAAATATTTCAGCTTCATTCCAGATATAGTCTCAACTTTGGCTTTAGATATCTTTAATTTATGAAATTTTTTTGACTTTCAAATAGAATTAAATATCTCTCACCATACCAATTTTTAAAAAAATCTTAGTAGGACCACATTGATCTATATGAATTGAATCTAAAATCTTGGTTGCAATATATTTCTTCTTCTTGAAAATAGTTCTTTTTGGTTTCCCCATAGTGTATGATTAGGCTTCATTAAATTTGGTAGGTCTCTCATAGGATTAGTAGTACTAATCTTCACAATGTTATCAAAATTTAGAAGACTAAATCTCTTATGTTGTAACCAATTATCATCAATCTTTGTAACCAAACTTCTCTTCTTTGCTAAATTCAAATGAAAAACATTACCTCTGGATTATGTTGTACATGCAATCTCAATTTTGGAGTCATTGTAATAGTGCATAATACATCCTTAAATTATAGATTGGAACATTTTCAACCAATTGTCCAACAGTCAAAATAGTATGCTTTACTCCATCAACAAATAAAAGGGATAATTTAACCTCTTTATTTGATCAAGAAAGGAGTTTTGTCACCGAATATAAAAACATGACCATACTTTTCAAGCTTAAAAAAATTATTCACATCTCCTATCATACAGTGTGAACATGTACTTTCTATTATCCATTCATCCTTCTGCTCAATTTGGGTAACCGTGGAGTTTTCTTCAATGATAAGGATTTCATCTTTATTAGGAAAAAAAATAATCATTTCTTCCTTGCTCTTTCTTGGTTTATCATTATTAGCACCATCATCAAAAATATAATAACATTTCTTCTAATATCTAGGATTGAACTTCCTTAATTCATGTTTAGGAATTCTCTCTAGACATCTAGATGCAAAATGAAAAATCTTATTGCATGCAAAATATTTCAAAGGAAAATTTCCTTCATACTTACCTTCACCTTTTGGTATCCTCTTTGCAATTGTAGCTTCCAATTCTTCTACATTGCTTTCATCTTCCTCAATGTATTCCTATTCCTTAGAATATCTACTAAATATTGGAGAACTAGTAGACCTATCATAATCAATTTTATTATTTCCCTTAAAATTTGTAGCTTTATATGTCAATTCTACTTAAGGTAAAGCATATCCAAGTTTAATCATTTCAAAATTAGATAAATTACCAACCACTGTATATCTTGCTACATGCTCATTATTTTTATCTCCTCAATAGCAACACCTCTGGTGTCATAGGAAGATGGAAAATATCTAAGAATATTTGACATACCTTCATCTTCAGTCATGGTCCCTCCAACATCTCTAATTCTACAAACAACTTTTGTTGTCTTTTGCACATATGATTTGTTTATCTTGTCTTTACTCTATATTGTCTTAAAATAGGCATACTTTTCTTTTAAGACCTTTTATCACCCTTTCCATAAAGCCTTCCCTAGAGCATGGATGGACTTGTGCTCAGTGTTCTCTTTTTCTTGTTTCGCTTCACTTACTTCTCTAGTCCTTCTAGAAACTACCTAATCTCTCTGTGGCTCTCCTCTCCTCCCATCTAGGACTAGTTCAACCCAAGTTGACCTTGATACTAGTTAGGGTCAACTAGGTTGACTTTGACCCTAGGGTTTGTGAGGCCAAAAGCCCAAAAATCCTTTGGCGTTTAATTAGTTTAATCTTACTCTCTAGTCAACTTGTATTGTTTTCCCACCAAAAAACTCATATACAAGGAGGCTTGGAGGCTTCATTTTCATAACATACAATATCATAAATCTCTCAAGCTCAAGTATTCATATATTCTTCAAGACAAGAAAGCTATTCTTTGCATCCAAGGAGTTGAAGTATTCAAGCAAGGGAGATTTCTATCAAGCATTGAAGGATCCTTTGTGGGCATTTCTTCTTAAAGATATAGCTTATTCTTGGTCATCAAGGGAGGATATATGCATTGAAGCATTCATCATCTTATACACTAATGCACACTTAAATCCATGGCACCATGATGGGATTATGGTAGATTCATTGCAAATGTGGAGATACCATACATTCCTATACCTAATTCAAGATCTACAATACACTAAAAAACATAATCCTTATTGACAAGGGTTTTTAGCAAGGTGAATCCTAACATTTATCTTTTTTAGTTATTTGCATTTCTATTTATTTGTTAGAAGGTTGATTCCTCAACATAGGGCTTGACCAAGTCAAGCCCTCACCCAACAAACAACAAAAACCCTTCATTTTTTGTGTGTAGGAATAGGATATCAAAATTCTACACACTGATTTGGAAATAACTCCTCGAGACCTTCTTGAAGAAATTAGTTTGACTTTGTTATAGTTCCCTTGACACACATTAACCTCACAGGAATCTGACCCACTAGGTTGACCTACCCTGCTACTTTTCTAGACAATTTTTTTTGAGTTTTGTTCCTTTCATCATTTCATTTGGGTATTTTCAATCAAATATTTAGAAACATGCTCAAATTTGCAATTTTTGGAGCTAAAATACATCTTTTACTATATATTTCAAAGTGATTCTTTCATTTTTTATTTCCTTTCATAACTTTACCCTATACTTATATCTTAATTGGGATGCTTGTGTATACTTAGCATCTAGATTTACATTATTTAAGAAATTTGTTCAATTTTGCATATACATTATCCTATAGGGGCCAAAGAGTGTATTTTATTCTATTGTAGTCTTGTTTATAATTCAAATTTGAATTGGCACCCTTTCTCCTTTGGGTCCTAGTTAATATAATTTGGGTTGTAAAGAGGAATTATATTTGAACATTCCCTATTTTCCTCACATACATATTTGAATGGCTTAGTGGATGGAAAAAGCAGGGATCTACATCCTATTAAAATGTCTCCCTTTTTCCCCTAAACATTTTGGTGAAACTGACCACTTACCCTCTTTCTTGGAGTTATCTCTTTCTTTCTTGAAACCTTTGGCTATAAAGTTAGATTTAGCTATCTTTTGTTTGATTAGTTTTCTCTTTTATGCTCTATATTGTATTTGTGTGGTTATATCTCATTATGTTTTCCTTTTGTGATCTTTAATTTTATGATCTTAATTACACTAAGTCCAACCTATATCATTCCCATTAGGAGAATTTGTAGAAACTAAGTCTACCTATATGATTCATGTTAGGAGAATTAGTAGACTCATGGGCTCCTTTGATCATGATTCCTCTTTTCTCCCTAGGACTAGTGATGACACTAACATCTTTTCTCATGATCTTAATCTCATACTGGAGCATAAATATTCTCACTCATCCCATGATGAAGGTGAATCTTTTAGAATTCCTCCTTCATAAGTTGATAAGCTCACTCATGAATTTGATAAATTGGAAACTTGGCTTATACAAGAACATCAGATTCCTGATAGTGTTTCTACTATTGAGGCTCTTGAGAAACTTGTCAATATTGATGATTAAAACATTTCTATCTTACATGGTATATATCATGTTATTTATACTCATGCTAAGTCTTTGATGGAATAGTCTCAAGAGTTAGGATATCATCCTCCTTGCACAACCGTTGAACCTTCTATTCCAATTACCACCACTCTTTCTAGCATACCTCCATATGCTTCACCTTTTATGACTACTTCTACACAAGTTTCCCTTTGTTTAAGTGTTCATCTTCCCAGCCTTTCACTTACCATGAGTGTTCACCCTACTTCTATACCTTCTTCATTACCTTCATATAATTTAGTTGATTTTACTTATTTGAACCATTTACCTCTCCCTTCTAATCATCCATCAACATCCCTATATCTTCCTTTCACTTATTATAACTTTCTAATATATCTAGCATACATATGATTACTATTGCATCTTCCAATCCTACCATTAGTAGCTTGGTTCAAACCATCACTGTGTTGTAACAACAAGTGGCTCAATTCATTCAATCTAAGTACAATATTCCTACATGTGACATTGCTAATCTCCTTTCCTTAGATATCCTTTGTATTGTTATACAACAACATGTTGAGGTACCTCATCTTGAGACTTATAATAGTAAAGGTGATCTTGTAATTTATGTTAATACTTTCTAGACTATATTTAGTGATTTTTCTCAGGACTATAGACTTATGGCTAAGTTATTTCCAAACACTTTTAGGGATAGAGCCTTGCAATGTTATTGCTCGCTACCTCCTTATTCTATTGATTCCTTTCAAAATTTTGTTGATTCTTTCATTCAACAATTTTAGAATAATATTGGTCCACAAATTTCTTTAACCAATTTGATGCATTGTGAGAATTTTGTTAAAGATAAAGTTACTTATTTTATAGGTATATTTAAACACTTGTATGATCATATTTCTTATCCTATGCCTAATCATTATATTTAACGTATCCTTATTTCTAATTTATAGAAAGATGTTAGAGCTAAGATCCTTCTTATTAAGTATACCTCCTATTCACATCTTTTCACAATGCTTCACCATTACCACTTACAAGTGAGTCAACTCAAGAGCCTACTCTAATGGCACCCTTTTCTAGTGATAAGAGTGATGCCACCAGAAATACAAAAAAGTTCTCTAAACCTACAAATTTCATCAAAATAAAGTCAACAATATAGTTGTTGATCAGTGGCTACTACATCTAAAGGTATGGCTACTTTTTCCTTTGTATATCATCGTAATAGTAAGTAAACTCAATTACCTGAACCTTTATTTGAGGTGATGACTAAATTGATTCATGTTGAAATTCTTAAACTTCATCCTATTCATCCTATTGATACTAGTAAATTGATGCCTAAGTCTTTGATTCAATTGCTTTCTGTCAATACCATCGTTGACCTAGTCATGATACGCGAAGACATTATGCTTTGAAGAATGCTATTCAGGACCTTATTGACTGTAATGCTATATCTATTGGTGCTCAATTTTTTGATAAGAAAAACAAGTTTTATAGGGATCCTGAAACCTAAGAGTTAAAATATATAATAAGGCTGATAATAAGTAGTTAAAGCCAAACCAGTAAAAGAAGGCCATCCAAATGGTCAGTTCAACAGATAGACAATAAGCCAAAGGCTGATAATAAATAGATAAAGCCCAACAAAAACATGAAGGCCAATCTAAAGGCTAGAACAACAAACTAACAAACCAACTAGACAAAAAACTAAAGCAATCTAATAGTCCAAAAGTTAGGAAAAGAAAAACCAAAGTTATTCCTCTGTCTTTCTCTCTAGCTCCTGCATCATTTTTGCTGCTTCATAGGCATTGTTAATATCCTTAGCCATCTATTCCTACTTCTTCTAACTATCCTACTCCATGCTACTAAAGGTAATGTCAGTTGTCTCTTCCGCTTCCATCCTGGCTCTTTCTCTATCCTTTTCCTCATTGTCATCTAGAAGACCCCTTGTTTTCAGCATTCCAGTAAGGGATGAGATATTATCATCGATAGAAGTTAGAATGGTAATCATTTGGTTAGCCATATTATGGTTGTAATTTTCCAAATTCTAGATTCTCTTCTCAGCCAAATTAAGTGGATCCCCATGATCATTGAAATTACCACAATCTAGCATCTTCCTTTTGTGTTCCAACTAGCCTATTTTTCTTTGAACTCCTCCAATTCATGGTAAATCCATTTAATCGACCTAAAATTGTCAATCATGTTGTTCCTACCATTATTAAACAAATTCATGCTGGTCTCCCTTACATTATGTGTTATGACCACCATTGTTGGATCAATGAGATCCTCCAACTGGAGCTGACCCTATTTTTCTTCTAAAATTTGTGGGTTCATTGCCTCTCTTACTATATCCATTTTGGAAGTTCTTACATTAAAGTTTCTCCAGGTCATGTACCTATCCTTAATAACCACCTCTCCTCCCTCACCATTTTTCTTCTCGTTGTCATGTTCTTGAGGATGAATAAGGGAAAGAGGAATGCTAGAGAGCTCCGACCCATAATCCACAATCCCCTCTACATCCTACTCTTTTGACCTCCTCTATTTTTTAGCCACTGGCTCCATTGACTTAGTTTTTGCCTCCTCCTCAACCTCTTCATTATTTTTCATATCATCCTCTTCCTCATTATACTCTTCATCTACTTGGCCTGATGATTTAGACCCATGTCCTCTAGGGCTCTTCTTGCTCAGGTTTTTTTATTGACAAAGGTGGCTTCTTGTCTAAATCCTTGGCTTTCTTTATAGGTACAATATTCTCTTCACCCTCCAAACTAATACTTTGGACATCCTCCAAATCAGACGAGAAACTAGAGCTTCTCGTATCCACAGAAGAATCCGTGCCCTGTAGGGGGTTTTGCTTATGGTCTGAGCCTTGAAGTGCTCATAAATTAGAAGCAATAACCCCTCATGTAGGGTTGGATTCATTGTGGGTTTCTTCTTATGCCCAGAAATAATCTTACACATTGAAGTATATAAATAGAAAGGGAATGAAATCTTGACACCATAGTGAAAGTGATTGAGTAAAACAAAGTGATGTGTTCTTACTCTATCAAATCTAGTGTCCAAAGAAATATAATCTGTAATGGCCTATAAAACATACCTCCATAGCTTCTTGATAGAATCCATTTCATAGTAAGTTTCACACTTTACCAGTTCATTTCTCTCCTCCATATTCTTTGCAAATTCCTTCACAGTGTTTGCTGACATCTTCTTATCCCTATAAAACTTCAACCCCTCTGCCAAAATTTTAGTTACCAGAGAATTGATTTCCTCAGTGACCTAAAATGAAACCCTATCCACTTTAACCCTTCCATCCTTCCATGAATCCACCATACTATTAGTGATTGCAGGGTTGAATCCATGAAGTTTAGTAATGTAGTTGGCTATACCACCCTTCTCTAGCTTTTCCCAGACTTTCATCCTTTGCTTCCAAGTTAATAACATGAATAAATATATTACACCTCCTAATTAGAATTTGAAAATTTACACTAATCCTTAACCTTTACCCTCAATGAATGTCCTTAATCAACCTTCTTTTGACCAACCTATTAATTATGATGATAATATAGATGAAGAAAATCATGTGGTTAATCATGTTGAGTTAGAACATCAACCTTTGATTTCTTCTCCACCTAAACCTAAATAGACACCTCCTATTAGTTTTAGTCAGTTGGATATGTTTAAGGCACATAATGATCCTCTTTAAATCACTACTAGAGTTTCTCGTATTCCTTCCCATGGTGCTTTGGTTGATCCTTCTTCAGTTGTGAATATTATCACTAAAAAACATCATTTTAATAAAGGGTTGCATATATATACCTACGATACAACTCTTGTATGGATTCAAACTTGTAATATTTTTCTTTATCATCCTCAAGGTTCTATAACTTTACCTATTACTCTTCCAGGGAAGGTTATTTATACTAACTTTGTTGTCATTCCTACTTCTGATAAATTTCAAGTTAAGCTTGGTATTCCATGGCTTTCTTCCATGCAAGTTGTAGCTTCTCCTATTGATAAGTGCCTTAATTTCACAGTAATGGAGAAATTGTCACCATTAATCATTCCATTTATAATTCATCTCATCCTCAAGAATATGCTAACATTGATTTGTATTGGCCATCTCATCTTGAAAAACCACCAACTCATCGTGATCGTCTTTATAGAAACTATCAATAATATAAGGTAGGAAAGATCGTGGATCTTAGTCTTCCTAAGGGTTATTCCCCTATGCCTATCTTTGCTACTAAGTTTTTACATTCCACTTTTGAACCTATTTTACCTTCTATAGTTATTCCTTTGGCTACTATACTTTAACCCACTTTGAAACCTATGGTAGTTGATCCTAATCCTTCTAGTTTATCTCTTAAAACTATTTGTAACCAACATGCTTGTCAACATTGAAAGAACCATCAAGTTAAAGACAAGGCTAAAGCTCATTCTCTTCTCAACCCATAGCTTCATCTCCACCTTTACCTTCCTTTGATCAAACAATATGTGAGTCTTTTGAGGAAGCTAAATAAGGTAACACTATGCATACGGATAAATATGATGATTATGTTTATATTTTAGATTCTATGAATCTTGATATGGAAGATAATTTAGATGATGAACATGTTTGTAGTGATGAAGGATTAATTGATATGGATAATTTCTTTCTGAACATTCTTTCTACGCAACTTACAATCACTTTGAGTAATGAGCATAATAACTCTCATCAAAATCATTTCTTAGAACTAGTTGCGATTTCTACTTTTCTCCTGTGTTGTACTTTTGTTATATGCTTTGATTTGATTTCTTCAGATGATCCTTGTTGCTTTGTTGAGAACAAGAGGATAAAGTGATCACCCTATTGTATGTATTCTTATATGTATATCTCTTTGCTTCTATATGTTATGTTGTACCTACATTGTTGTTCATACTAGTGATCTTGTATAGTTTTCTTAAATGCTCATGATATGGTAGCACTGATTATTTTTGGTCTCCATGTTATAGGCCCAAAAAGATTCTTCTTTGTAACTCTTCTGTGTCTTTTCCTCCATTTTATTCTAGTTGTACTTCTTTGGGGGAATGATGATATTTCATACTTGATATAATAGTACATATGATCATACTAACCCAAAAGTTAGTAGATCTCTTTGTGTTCTCTTTGTTTTAATTTTATAAGCTCATTTCCCTTGATATGTTTCTCTTCTTGGGGGCATCTCATAGTAGAAACATTCTTTAGTGGATGCATGTACGATTTTGTTAAAGTCATTGCTCTCATTGAGGTTTTTGTAATCACTTCAACGTGGGGTCATCTACTCCACTCATATTTTCACCATGGAGTTGCAAATACAAATTTAGTATATAGCTTGGAGTACTTTAGCCCTAAGTGCTTGGTATTATTTCTAAGTTATTCAAAATCTGTGTATTCTCCCTTCTTGTTTTCTTGTTCCTTCCTTTCTCTCTTTCCTTCTAGTTTCCTAGAACTATTGACAGTTCCTCGGGGATTGGTTCTTTAGATATATCTTAAACTATTGACAATTTGGGAGGCACATCCCTTATTTTCAATCATTCATTTGGCTATTGATAGTCTAGGAAGCTTGATATTTTTTTCTCCCCTTAAGGACACACATTTTTTTTTTCTTGGGTTACTTTTTCTATTCTTCTTTTTGGGACTTAGAGTTCCCTTCAAGTTAGATCCTTTGAAGGACTAAGTAGCATGCTACACACACTTGCTAGACCATCTAGTTCATATTTGATGGGTTGACCAGCATGCCATACGCACTTGCTAGACCATCCAGTTCATCTTTGATGGGTTAATTAGCATG
The DNA here is from genome assembly GCA_028749045.1 of Cupressus sempervirens. Classification (NCBI taxonomy): domain Eukaryota; kingdom Viridiplantae; phylum Streptophyta; class Pinopsida; order Cupressales; family Cupressaceae; genus Cupressus; species Cupressus sempervirens. The sequence continues at coordinate 364,759,972 of CM053792.1, read as the reverse complement.
GTACACACACTTGCTAGACCATTCAACACCACCTTTTGTAAAGAGCTTTCCCCCTTCTTTACTTTTCCCTTTCTTAAGTGGTTCGCAATAAGGAATACAAGCCTTATTGGGAGAGTAACTACACCCCTTAGTAATTTTTATCTCTCTAGTTGTGATTTTAGATATAACAAAGACTCAAGTCTCTTAGGGTATTGAATATTTCTTTTTTTCCTTGATCATGATAAGATTGACTCTTTTCTCTTTATCTACTTTACCATGAGTTTGAGAAAACTCATACTCCTGCTAAAGTGGGGGGATAAATGTACCATCTTAAAATGGATTCACTTTCCTTTTAAGACCTTTTAACACCCTTTTTGTAATGCCTTTCTTGGACCATGGACGTATTTGTGCTGAATGCTTTCTTTCTCTATTTCCCATCACTTTCTTTTGTATTCCTTTTGGAAACTCCTTGAGCTCTCTTTGGATCTCCTATCCTCCCCTTTGGGACCAAGTTGACCTGGACTTATTAGGGTCAACTAAGTAGACCTTGACCCCTAGCTTTCTAGGGCCCAAAGTCCAAAAATTCTTAAGAGTTTAATTAGTTTAATCTTTCTCTCCAATTGGTTTGTATTATTTTTCTGCCCAAAAAATCATATATAAAGAGGCTTGGAGGCTTCATTTTCATAACATACAATCCAATTCATCTCTCAAGCTCAAGCATTCATATCATTTTGAAGACAAGCAAGCTATTTTTTGCATCCAAGGAGTTCAAGTACTAAAATCGAGATATTTCTATCAAGTATTAAAGGATCCTTTATGGGAATTTCCTCTTCAAGATATAGCTTATTGTTGGCCATCAAGGGAGGATGTCTCCATTAAAGAATTCATCATCTTCTACATTAATGTACACTTACCTCCATGACACCATGATGGGATTACGGTAGATCTGTTGCAAATTGTGGAGATACCCTGCATGCCTATCCCCGATTCAAGATCTACAACAGACTACAAAATAAAATCCTTCTTGAAAAAGGTTTTAAGAAAGGTTAATCCTATAATTTATATTGGTGTAGTCATTTACATTTACATTTATAATTTACAAGGTTAATTCCTCAATCTAGGGCTTGGCCAAGACAAGCCCTCACCCAATAAACAACAAAAACCCTTCATTTTTTGTATGTAGAAATAGGATAGCAAGATTTTGCATGCAGATCTAGAAATAACTCCCTAAGAGCTTCTGAGAGAAGTTGGCTCAACTTGGTTGCAATGCTCCTCATACATGTCAACCTTGTGGGATTTGACCCTCCAAGTTAACCTATACCCAGTTGGTTTTTTAGACAAATAATTTCTGGCTTTTGTTCCTTTTATCATTTCATTTAGGAATTTGTAGTCAGATACTCAGAAATAGGCTCAAATCCATGATTTTTAGAGCTAAAATACATCTTCTACTACATATTTCAGGTGAGTCTTTCATATTTTATTTCCTTAAAATGCACTCTCCTTTATAATTCAAATTGGGAATCGTCACCCTTTCTCCTTTTGGTCCTAGCTAATCTAATTTGGGTTATAGAGAGGAACCATATTTGGACATTCCCTCATTTCCTCACATACATATTTGAATGTATTAGTAGACCAAAAAGGCGGGGATATACATCATGTTAAAGTGTCTCCCTTTTTCCCCTAAACACACTCATAGTCATGGATTCCAACTTTCCTTTTAGACTACATAGCTTCTCTTGTTGGAAAAACTTGTCACATTCATAGATTGATTGAAATTTTATCCAAAATTCATGATAAGTATCATATTCCATCACATCAATATATTCAGTATTAGTTAGGGCATTGATTAAGACTTCCTTAGAAATCATATTGCAATAAAGTTTCTTCATTTGCATTCTCGAGATCTAGAATTTGGCAAGTCATCCTTTGCAATGTTCCAAAGCTCTATACCCATGGAAATCAAATGTGTAATCATCCTTCCATTCTATAGTACATAGTTAGTTCCATCAAACTTCAGACTTTCTTTCTTAAAGGTTATTGCGCTTTTCCTTAATTGGTTAAGTATCAAAAAGATGACCAAATAGTTATGATAGAAAAATGTTAGGAATAACAATAAACACCACAAAAATTGGGGGGGGGGGAGGGGGTGTGAATCAATTATGTTCAGATTAAACTATTAAACCATCCATCACATACTAGGTCTATAAAATTAAATGCATGCAAAGAAAATAAAACCATAACATATAACACCACATTATTTTGTGTGGAAACCTGATTAAGGGAAAAACCACAATGGGGATCAAACCCACTACATGGTGTACTAGCACATATAAAACCCTATTAAAGGTTTATGGAGAATGCACATGCATATAGGAACTCACTTGGAGTTCATTTATCTCTTACAACAAGGGAATTAACAACTTTAATTAGACAACAATTCAAATATTGAACAATAATTCATTATGAACAATAATCCACTGAGATGAACTAAATGAAAGCTTAAACTATTCCAATACAATTATTTTTAAGTGTATTATTAGATTTCACTCATACGTCTTCTTGAACAACTCTAATAATCTTTGTAACTAATACAACGTTTACATCATAACATTCTCCCCATTAGCACACACACTTACACATTTGAATTCACAAATGAATTCACTCTCTTATACTAGTCTAAAACTTATTAGGTCGACTCAATATGAGACCTAATTAAAAAATAAATTATATCAACCAAATTTATTTTATAACTATCATCTAGAACACATATAGAATACATTGCTAAATAACATACTATCATCCAATAGTTAATCACAATACTCCAGTCAACACATTTCCTAATTGAGTCACCCAAGACATAAATTCCCTTGTACTATCTAATGAGAGAACTAAATTTTGAGTCATGAATCCTCAAGAAAATCTACAAGTAGATGTGAATTTGCATATTATTGAAGTATCCTAAATTGCAAACCAAAATTTTGTTTCACCAAAACTCACTGAAAAGTATATTGGAACTTTGTATGAAGTAGTTAGTAGTAAATACTACCAATAACCACTCTTTAAGAAAATATTTTTTAGCTTCTCTGAATCAAATAAAAAATACATGTGATGGAAAATATATTATGTAGACTCACCAAACATCATCCCATATTTTTCGCTAACTCAAGTCCAACAAACTATATCTTCATTGAAACTCTTTCCAACACTAATGATCAACATGAATATTGTTTGATGGACATATATGTTGACATCAATGACAAAACATTAATACCAAACATAACTAGCAAAAAATACTAATATGAATCTCTTCTATCATCCAACAATCTCCTAACTTCTATAACATATTAGAAATAATCCAATCACCGAAGTGTTATGTGCCATCAATGAAAACCATATCAACATTAATAAATCTACAATAACTAATACACTTTCAACTTTCAATAATTTTCACCATCAAATAAATACTAGCAACCACACCTTTGTATATAATTGGTGTATGCCAAAGAGGTGTAAAAGGTTAAATAGGAAAAAATAGTCCTTTTTGCTTGTACTTGTGTATTGTTTAAGGTACATTAGTAGGATATTCACCAGATGATGTTTTTTGTGCAACATATGTATCAATAAAGGATTAATATATTTAAATTTAACTATGAATTAAATTATATGATGTAAATATGATTGAAACAAAAGTAACATACAAGAAGATAATCAAGATCTATAACCAACGAGCCAAGAATAGAAAGAGGGTGATGGAGAAGGAGGGAGAAGTAAGAGAGATAGATAAGTAGTTAGAGATAGAGTGGAAGATACAAATGGAGAGAAAAGTAGAGATAATGAAAGGGAGAGATAGATATGGAGATAAGATATGGGTAGATAGAGATGGAAGAGAGACAAATATAAAGAGGGAGAGAGGGAGAAAAAAGAGATAAAAATAGAGATATGAAGTGATATGTATTGCGAGGGATGTGTGTGTGTACATAAATATATATCTATACACATATACATACACATGCACATGCACATCCACATGCACATGTTTGGGAAAATATGTGTCTTTATATATTTGAGAGATGTCATTTTTCTCAACATATTTCTTTGTTCACATAGTATTACGGAGTTAGTGTAGAGAGGTTCACTGAAGAAGATTGGATCATAATGACTATTGTATGATGGATTCAATGGTGTATAGGTACATATGTGTAGATAGATGTCCAAATATTATATATCTAATGTTTCTTATAAGGGTTTGAGTTAGATTTGAGATGAAGACATAGTTTTTAGGTTGAAGAAAACATTGTATGGATTGAAACAAGACCCTAGAGAATGGTATAAAAGATTGAATAAGTATCTTTTAAAGCTTAGTTTTAGAAAAGGTACCACTAACTACAATTTATAATAAAAAATTAATTAGTATAGGATGTTGACTATTGAGGTATTTGTTGATAATATTATTTATCGAGGACATGATGATTTGAGTAAGTATTTTGCAAATGAAATGTAAAATGATTTTGAAATGTCTATGATAGATGAGATGAAGTTATTTCTTGGGTTAAAACATTTACAACTCAAAAAGATAATTTTTATATCCCAGTCCAAGTATGTGAGAGAATTGTTAATGAAATTTGGTATAGAAGAGTCAAAACTAGTGGAAACTCCTATGGTAACTGGTTGTAAACTAACCAAGAATGAGGACACACCAAAGTTAAATAAGATAAGGAAAAAATCTATGATCAATTACTTATTATTGTATTTGACTTAGATAATGCCTGACATTATGAATGCAATATGTATTGTATCACAGTTTTAAGTAGAATCAAATCAATCTCATGAGGTTGATATGAAGAGGATTTAAGATATGTGAAAGGTACAATTGACCTTGGTTTGTGACATGGCTAAGATGATGATTTCACTTTGTGTGCTTATAGATATGTTGATTGGGAAAGTATTGTGGATGACCAAAATAGTAATACTAGATGTACATTTTTATTGGGTCATAAATTGGTTGCAGGGATTAGTAAAAAGAAAAATTCTTTAACTCAGTTCACTATGAAATAAAAATTTGTTGTTGATACTACTAAGTATTCTAAGATATTATGATTAAAATAGATATTGATTGATATTACAGTGTTGATGAACCTATTATTATGTATTGTGATAACTCAAGTGTTATCAATATTTCAAATAATCATGTACTACATTCAAACATAAATAATATATAGATATATTTTTCTTGAAGGACAAGGTGTTGGAAGCATGAATGCTGATGATATTCCTATGGGGGAGTATTGTAGATATGTTACTATGATGATATGTTACATTCATGATTGAGCTTGTCATTGATGTCAACATAACAGTCTTCTATGGTGTTTGACAGAAGAACAATAGAAGATCAAGTTGGTACGAACAACTAGTTGAGTATTCTCACTATTCAAGATTAGGAGATATGTCTAAGTACTTAGTATATGTAGTCAATGTAAGATGAAGAAATAATAAGTTTGGAAGAAGGAGTTTTGGTGATGTCTATTCTAAGATAGAGTTTACAGAGGTATGTTCTGGTAAACCTGTTATATCTCTTAGCAGAATTGTTATTTTGAGAATCAAGGTTGATGATGTGAAGAAGACATGATGGCGATGATGTGGCTAAGTTATCTCATCATAATATTACATGTACAACAAGATATTGAAGTTGTAAGGTAGAAGATTAATGTTATCGCTAAGTGTAATGTGTTCTTAATGTGAACCTATAATGATTAATATAGAAGATCTAATAGTGGACTCAAGGAATTGTTCTATGGACTCAGTATAAAGGAAGGACATTTTCCTTTATCATATGAAATGTATGAGGATTGATAAGAATTAATTATAAGCAACAGAGAGAGTAGAATGTGAAGTTGAGTAAAGCAAAGCAAAAGTGAAGGAAACTTCATTGCCGATATTTTACTAAGTGGTCTGAGGTCTGATATTTGGATTCAAGGTTCGTGACCTAGTCTACAAGGTCTAACAGTGATTGGTTCAGTTGATAGAACAAAGGAAAGAAGAACATAACAATAAATTGCATGTTTGAGTAATGAGCTCTTCTTGTAGTTGATGGGCTCTTCTTACATACATTTTACTACAAATCCTAAAAGGGTTGGCACAACTCTTGATAGGGTTGGAATCTCCTAACAAGGATTCAAAGTCTCCTAATAGGGAGTCATATGTACTAAATGTTGTAATAGACTCCTAACAGGGTCCATCCTCTAACAAGGAATATTTATAGTAGTACATCATCTTGTGGGCATCATTCCCATCAGGGTTTTCCCTCTGATCAAGGGTTTCCCTAGTTAACATATCTAGTGTAATTTTCTATGTGCATCTCATTATGGTTGTTGTTTACTTTGGTTTAAAGGCTAAGTTTTTTTAAAGAAGATAAATGTTTTAATTGTTGGATAACTAATTCAATATTTCAAAGAATCATGTACTACATTCAAACATAAATAATATATAGATACATTTTTCTTGAAAGACAAGGTGTTGGAAGCATGAATGCTGATGATATTCCTATGGGGGATTATTGTAGATATGTTACTATGATGATATGTTACATTCATGATTGAGCTTGTCATTGATGTCAACATAACAGTCTTCTGTGGTGTCTATTGTAAGATAGGGTTTACAAAGGCATGTTCAAGTAAACCTATTATATCTCTTACAATAATTGTTATTTTGAGAATCAAGGTTGAGGATGTGAAGAAGAAATGTTGGTGATGATATGGCTAAGTTTTCTCATCATAATATTATATGTACGACAAGATATTCAAGTTGCAAGGCAAAAGATTAATGTTATCGCTAAGTGTAATGTGTTCTTAATGTGAACCTATAATGATTAATTGAGAAGGTCTAATAGTGGACTCAAAGAATTGTTCTATGGACTCAGTATAAAGGAAGAACATTTTTCTTTATCATATGAGATGTATGAGGATTGATAAAGAAGTAATTGTAAGCAACAGAGAGAGCAGAATGTAAAGTTGAGTAAAGCAAAGGAAAATTGGAGGAAACTTCATTGCCGAGGTTTTACTGAGTGGTTTGAGGTTTGATATTTGGATTCAAGGTTTGTGACCTAGTCTACAAGGTCTAATAGTGATTGGTTTAGTTGACAGAACAAAGGAAAGAAGAACATAAAAATAAATTTCATGTTTGAGTAATGAGCTCTTCTTGTAGTTGAAATTGCATGTTTGGGTAGTGGGCTCCTCTTGCATACATTTTACTACAAATCCTAAAAGGGTTGGCACAACTCCTAATAGGGTTGGAATCTCCTAACAAGGATTCAAAGTCTCCCAATAAGGAGTCATATGTACTAAATATTGTAATAGACTCCTAACAGGGTCCATCCTCTAACAAGAAATATTTATATTATTACATCATCTTGTGGGCATCATTCCCATCGGGGTTTTTCCTCTGATCAAGGGTTTCCATAGTTAACATATCTAGTTTAATTTTCTATGTGCATCTCATTATGGTTGTTGTTTACTTTGGTTTAATGGTTAAGTTTTTTTAAAGAAGATAAATGTTTTAATTGTTGGATAACTAATTCACCCACCCCACCCCCCTGCCCTCTTAGTTATCTTGGTGGACTATTTTTTATAAAAATTGGTATGAGAGCATCAGGTCCTTGAAAATAAAGTTTAACAATTTTGGGAGATCCATGGTGAGCATGTTCAGAAAAGATAGTCTGAATTTTGATGAAACAAATTATGATAGCTAGAAAGAAAATATGAAGACACATATGTTGTATATGGGTCCAAGATATTGGATCTTGACAAAATTAGCAAAGACAATAATTGTTGAAAAGGATTTGGAAACTTGTACTAAGGCAGAAAGAGATCTTTTTATGTGTGACATGAGAGCTAGAGAAGCCCTATTGACTACACTTCCTAAAATTGAATACAATCAGGTAAAATCACTTGCTACTTTACATTTTATTTGTAAAGCTTTGGAAATTAGTTTTAAGGGTGATGAACATTCTAAGAAATTGAGGTTACAAAGTTGGATTTGTGCATTTCAAAATGCTAAAATAATGGAAGATGAATCTGTAAGAACATTTATAGGTAGAATATTAGAAATTACTACAGGTATTAGATCTCAAGGAGGAACCAAAGAAGATGATGAGGTTATATGGAAGATATTGAACCACCATTTAAGCCAACAGTTCAAATGATATATTTTTTGACATCTTGTACCAAAGATTTCACAAATGAGACTTTGGTTGAAAGACTTGAAGTAGTTGAGCATGAGCTTAGACAGTCTGAAGAATTAACTAGAACAAAGACAACTTTCATTACCTTGAATATTTGACCTAATTTATCAAGGAGCACAAGTGCTAGAGGAGATTTTGCTAGTAGCAACAGATCTAATGAGGACATAAAGATTGAAGGAGTAGCCATTCTGGTAAGAAGAGAAAAAGGTAGTAAGAAAATATTTAAATGTTGGACTTGTGATGAATATGGTCATTACGTATCTATGTGTCCTAAAAGAGAGAAAAACTATAAAGGAAATTACAAACCTAGAAAAGATAGAGAGATTTTGTATGCAAATGAAGAAAATGATTATGATGAACAATTAGTAAGTGCTAGTGATGATGAAATAGGATTTTTGGCAATCAAAGAAGAAAGTCCAAAGAAAGTAGCTTTGGTATTACAAGTTGAAAAGAAATCTAATTGAATAATTGATAGTGGTTGTTCACATCATATGACTGGTGTGAACAAGTTTGTTGACTTCAAAATTCAGGATGGAGGCATTGTCAGAGTTGGAAACAATGCAACATGCCAAGTTAAAGGTATTGGATCTATAACTCTTGATGGTAAAACTAATGTTAAGGATGCATATTTTGTTAATGGCTTGAAGCAAAATCTTTTGAGTGTTCAACAACTAGTGGACAAAGGTTATTAGTTGCAGTTCACAAAGAAGAGATGCATGATTAGAGATAAAGATGGAAAGGTAATTGGAATAGGAACCAGGTCTAGAGGTAATGCATTTTAGTTGAATCCCACTGAAATGACATGTTTGATTGCAAAGGTAGATGACAGTTGGTTATGGCATAAGAGATTTTGTCATATAAACTTTGATAGTCTTGTGAAGACTAGTAGTATGTTTGCAGTTAGAGATTTGCCTAAGATTGTAAAACCTATTAACACAATTTGCAAGGAGTGTGTTTTGGCAAAGCATAAAAAAACTTCTTTTCCCTGTAAGAAGTTTACTACTACAGAGAAATTGGAGATTGTACACATAGATCTTAGTAGTCCTATGAAGACTAAAGGATTCAATGGAGAAAGGTATTTTATGACTCTAGTTGATGACTTTTCTAGAATGATGTGGGTTGAATTTATTAAAGAGAAATATAAGGCATTTGATAAGTTCAAGATATTCAAGAATAATGTTGAGAATGAATCTGATATGAAGATTAAATGTTTAAGATCAGATAGAGGAGGAGAATTTACTTCAAATGATTTTAACATGTTTTGTGAACAAAATGGAATCAAAAGATAGTTATCAGCTCTGAGAACCCCTGAACAAAATGGCATTATAGAGAGAAGGAACTTGTCAATTACAGAAGCAAAAAGACCTATGTTAGTAGAGAATGATGTATCCAAGATGTTTGGAGAAAAGCTATGAATACAAAAATCTACATGATGAACAAAGTGTGAATCAAGAAAGACACAAAGAAAACCCCTTATGAACTATGGTTTGGTCACCACTCACCTACAGTTAAGTATTTTATAATTTTTGGGAGTAAGTGTTATATCAAAAGAGATGATGATATTGGTAAATTTGATGCTAGAAGTGATGAAGGTATGTTTCTTGGTTATTCATTGAAAAGTAAGGCTTATAGATGTTATAATTTGAGAAGTAAGACTATTATGGAAAGTGCAAATGTAAGAATTGATGAGAAATTTAGGATAAGAGAAAGAATGATTGACTACAATTCAGATGATGATGTTATTAATAAGCCAAGAAATGATGAAGTATTTCTTGAGACTAAAAATGATTTGTAGAATGAAGGAGAGTCAAGGTAGGAACAAAGCTCGGAACCTTCAGTAGAGCTAAGAGTAGAGATAGTAACTCCTACTTCAAGAAAGAAAGTGATAAAGAATCACCTATTTGAGTAGAACATCAGAAGTAGAGATAAATGTGTGATGAAAATAAGTAAAGTCAATGAAGAACTATGTTTGATATCTCAAGTTGAACCTAAGAATGCAGATGAAGCATGTAAAGATGATTATTGGAAACAAGCTATGAAAGAGGAATTGGATCAGATAGTAAAGAATTAGACATGGGAATTGGTCCCTAGACTAGTAGACAAAAATGTGATAGGAACTAAATGGGTATTCAGGAACAAGATGAATGAGCAAGGTGAAGTTGTAAGGAAAAATAAAAGGTTGGTATGTAAAGGTTACTCACAACAAGAAGGAATAGACTATGATGAGACCTATGCTCTAGTGGCTAGAATAGAAGTAGGAAGATTATTCTTAGCCTATGCAACACAAGAAATTCAAAATGTATAAGATGGATGTCAAATCAGCATTTTTAAATGGAGAACTTGAAGAAGAAGTGTACGTTGAGTAGCATGAAGATTTTCCTTTGACAAATGATAAGGACGTAGTATGCAAACTGAAGAAAGCATTGTATGGCTTGAAACAAGCACCTAGAACCTGGTATGCAAGGTTGGACAAGCATTTGACAAAGCTTGGATATAGAAAAGGTATAGCATATAGTAATCTCTATTGGAAAGAAATTGATGATGGTTTGATGATTTTGGTAATATTTGTTGATGATATCATATTTGGAGGAAATGATGATGAAAGTGATAAGTTCACAGAAGAGATAGAAAAGGAATTGAGATGAGTATGATAGGAGAAATAAAATATTTTCTACGATTATAGATTGTAAAAAATAAAGAAGGAATATTTATTTCTTAGACTAAGTATTTGAATGATTTATTGAAAATGTTTGGTTTGGAAACATGCAAACCCATTGGAGCACCTATGTAACTGGACACAAGTTATCTACAAAAGATGAGACACCTATTGTTGAGCAGAAGAAGTACAGATCTATGATCAGATGATTGCAATATTTGACTCACACAAGGCCAGATATAGAAAATGTCGTTGGAATTATTGCAAGATTTCAAGTTGATCTTAGAGAAGCACATTATGCAGCAGTCAAAAGGATATTTAGATATCTACAAGGAACATTTGAGTTTGAATTTTGGTATGATAGATCTAATGATTTTACTCTAAGTGCTTATACTGATGTTGATTGGTAGGTAGTATGGATGACAGAAAGAGCACTAGTGGTGGAGCCTTCTTTCTTGGAGGAAGATTAGTTTCTTAGCTAAGCAAGAAGCAAGACTATACATCACAAAGTACAATAGAAGTAAAATATGTTTTAGTAGTAAACAATTGCAATCAAGTTGTTTGGATGAAGCAGATGCTAAAGGATATAATGATAGAAATTAGTGAACCTATTGTCATACACTGTGACAACACAAGCACAATAAATATGTCTAAGAATCTAGTGTTTCATTTGAAGACCAAGCACATTTCTATTAATTATAACATGTTAAGAGAGAAAGTTATAGAAAAGGATATTAGATTGGAGTATGTGAGCACTAAAGAGAATATCACAAATATATTCACTAAGCCTCTTCCCAAAGAGACTTTTGAGTATTTGCGAGATATGCTAGGGGTTATACCCCTTCCTACATTAGAGTAGAAGATGCAAGAGTGCATTAGTCTAGTGTAACAGAGCACCATTTTTTTTTGAACTAAATGTTGATGTTTCCTATATGGGGGAGAATTTGTGATGGATAGAGTCATCTAGGACTCTTGCTAAATGCTGCTTTGAACAATGTCTTTGGACACTTGAGCTAGCAAGAATCAGTTGTTGTTGAGTTTGATGGTTGTTGAAACCTTTGACATTGATATCAATGGGGGAGAAGTTCGACATGAAAAACATCATGAAGTAAGAACAAGTAAAACATGTTTAGAAGAAGCACAACATGGAATGACAGTTTGATAGAAAGCACATTTAGGTATATCAACGAGGAGAATGATTGATGAAGATGATTTGAAAAGAAAGATAAAAAAATCTTTTGTTGGTATTCTTGGATTTAGATGTTTTTCATCTATGTTGTCATCATGCCAAAGGGGGATTTTTTTGGAAGCATGAATGCTGATGATATTCCTATGGGGGAGTATTGTAGACATGTTACTATGATGATATGATACATTCATGACTAAGTTTTTCATTGATGTCAACATAGCAGTCTTCTGTGGTATCTGATAGAAGAACAATAGAAAGATCAAGTTGGTATGGATGACTAGTTCAGTATTCTCACTGTCTGAGGTTATGGGAGATACGTCTGAGTATCTAGTATGTGCAATCAATGTTGGCTAAATAAATGATAAGTCTAGAAGAAGTTATGTATGTTTTGGTGATCTCTATTCTTAGATAGAGTTTACAGAGGCATGTTCTACTAAACTTGTTATATCTCTTAGCAAAATTGTTATTTTGAGAATCGAGGTTGAGGATGCAAAGAAGACATGTTGGCAATGATGTGGCTAAGTTCACTTGTCATAATATTACATGTATGGAAAGATATTAAAATTGCAAGGTGAAAGATTGATGTTATCACCAAATTTAACATGTTCTTAATGTGGTCCTATAATGATTAATTGAGAAGGTCTAACAAACGACTTAGGGAATTGTTTTATGGAATCGGTATAAAGGAAGGACATTTTCATTTATCATACAAGACCGATGAGGATTGATAAGAAGTAATTTTAATCAATAGAGAGAGTAGAATGTGAAGTTTAACAGAGGAGAGCGAAAGTGAAGGAAACTTCATTGCCAAGGTTTTGTTGAGTGATTTGAGGTTTAATATTTGGATCCAAGGTTCATGACCTAGTCTAAAAGGTTTGACAATGATTGGTTTAGTTGATAGAATAAAGGAAAGGAGAACATAATAGTAAATTGCATGTTTGAGCAGTGAGCTCTTCTTGTAGTTGAAATTGCATGTTTGGGCAATAGGCTCTTCTTGCATACATTGTACTACAACTCATAATAGGGTTGACACAACTCCTAATAGGGTTGGAATCTCCTAATAGGGATTCAAAGTCTCCTAATAGGGACTCATATATACTAAATGTTGTAATAGACTCCTAACAGGGTCCATCCTCTAACAAGGAATATTTATATTAGTACATCATCTTGTGCGCATCATTCCCATTGGGGTTTTCCCCCTAATCAAGGGTTTCCCTAGTTAACATATCTAGTGTAATTATCTATGTGCATCTTATTATGGTTGTTGTTTACTTTGGTTGAATGATTAAGTTTGTTTAAAGAAGATAAATGTTTTAATTGTTGGTTAACTGATTCACCTCCCCCCCCCCCTCTCAGTTATCTTGGTGGACTATTATTTCTAACACAAGGTAGTTGAGAAGGAAGTTAAGTTGGAGCATGCATCCACTAAGGATTAGATTGCAAATATCCTCACTAAGCTTTTACCTAAGGATACTTTTGTGTTCCTAAGGGAAATTATAGGTATTATTAGCCCTCCTAATTAGATATGATATGCATTAGTCCAAGAAAACTTACAAAGTTATATTTTTATTCTTGGATTGAAGTAACTAGGTGTTTCCTTATGGGGAGTAGTGAGTGTAGTGAGTAGTTAGTGCAAAGATGTTTATTAAAAAAGATTGGATCTATAACTACTGTTTGAAAAATTAGATGATGCACAAATACATGTATTTGGAAGGATTATTGCATATGACATATATGAGGTTTCTAAAGATTAGAGTGAGATTTGAGAGAGTTACATGTGATTTACTAGAGTTTTTTGGTGTACAAAAGTATTTACTTATTACACTCACTTAATTTTACTTAGGTTAATGCATTATTTTATCATTTCTTAGGTGAGATGCTTAGGAGTTTGTGTACTCATATGAGTTGTCATGTTGACAACACAGGAGTAAGAAACTCTAATTCAGCACATGGTGTCTACAAAAATGGAGTTTGCATAATTAACTAAGTTGTCATGTTGACAATATAGTTATTAGCAGTCTTTTTTTAGCACATGGTGTCTACAACATAATTTTACATGCTACACCTTTGTAGGCTTATCCTCTCATCATCATACTAACTCCTTTGCTTAATGGAGGATAATCCACTCCTAGTGGACATGTGCCTCATTGTAAGACTTATCAATGTGCTGATTCCTAGTCAGTCTAGAGGCCTTTATATTCAGGCACTCCTAGTGTACTTGTACATGACATTACATCAATTCAGCTGATGTTGTTATTCTAATCATACTCTTTTGGTCTATTCTTGTGCTTGTGCTTAAGTTCCTTGATCTTGGGTGAATTTTCCCTAAGACAAATTCTTACATGGTACCAGAGCCAAGGGAATTTTCTCTTTACATAGCCATAGGAGATTGATCTTGCTTCACCTCTTTGAGGACCTCAACCCAGATCCAAAGTATCGCAGTCATTGCAAGTGTCTAGAGCTAAAGTGGACCTCGCCATTGCATCTAGAATGTTGATTCGGTGAATATAGACTATAAATTCACCTACTCTAGGCCATAGTGGATTTTGATGCAATTTTTTTTATCAAACCGGCACCTGAAGGCCTGATTTGCAAATCTAGTATAATCCTTTTTTAGATCTGCAATTTATTCTTTAGAGCCAATTTTTTTTCTGCAAATCTGTCAGCTTTTTCAGAACTTTTATTTGTAAATTTTCAAAAAAGATTTAGCTCGTCAGGCTTGTAGAGATTTTTTTTCGTAGGAATTGGGTGATCAAATCTCGGCCCCTATAGGAGGAATATTCACTGTAATTCTAGAATATTCTTTCATCAGCAAACAACCCACCAAACTGATGACATTCCATAGTTCACAATGGCATCAGCCACACATTCCTGCCAAACTTGGCGAGCTACATTCACAAATCTGGTGAATCCCATTTTATTTACCATTTGCAAGCTTCTCCTTATATAATACCCACTATTCTTGTGGCTTGGGCATGTGGGATTAAATATAATCCCACTGTTGATCATCTTTTACCTCCAACCACCCGAGTTTCCTTCTCCGATGTTTAACACTATGATTTTCTGGCACCGAAACTCAAAGATTGGCCATCGCTACACAGTCTAACCTTTGGCCTAATATTTTGGGATTCCTCCCATTGTCGGCCATCACACTATGATTTCCAGCCATCCATAACTCTGGTGACCTACAACTCCTTCCAGCCCATGCAACCCTTGCCATGTGACATAACCCCCATCCTCCACATGTATAGTGGATAATGCTAGTGGACACGTCATAGACGGGACACGTGGTTAGTCTCAGACATCCACATCAACCACTGCTCAGTCGACACGTGGCACAACACATCATCTAAGCTATACCCTACCCAGTCAACTCCCACATGGAGTCCATGTCAGCATCCTTATCCACTAACTTTGACACATCATCCTTGCTATCTGTATTTTTTGTACAATTCTATATAGCTATACCTTCGACATGTCAGTGATCGTACCTGTCATGTCATCAAGGCAACCTATTTTTGTTGACATCAGCATTTTATGAGCCTAAATTTGACAACTATCAGACCGTCATTTCTAGGAAAATTTGAATTGCTATGACAGTCATTTGACCATCAAATTTAATACAGTATTTTTCTTCCTAGATCCCTCTCTAGATGTAGTTTTGATTTCATAGTCTGACTTTGGGAGGCCATAACTCAGTCATTTGGACTCCAAATCAGATGCAATTTTTTTGATTTTCGGTAGAATTTCTTGAAATTTTTAGTGGTTCTATTCTTTTATGGTTTTGGTGCACAAATTTTTCAAAAATTGCATCTTTTGATGACTGCGCCTATCCAATCCTGCATTTTGCAACTTCAAACACTCCGTACGGGTTCATCTGGACACATTTTTCAGGTTCTATTTTGTTTTAAAGTGCTTTATTTTTTGTCTACTTTCTAGATCTGCAATCAGATTATAGGCTTGTGTGGACAAAAATATCACTTTCAGACTTAGGGCCTTTTCTGCAATGTATTGCTTTGATTACTTTTCAAAATTGTTGTACATCTAAGCTACAATGCTTAGTGACAGATTTGAGCCTCAAAAGGCAGTTGTAAATAGAAAAATTAGAAGTCTAATTTGTACATTTTGACAAGTGGCCTATTGTACATGTACAACATATAAAGTGCTAAAAGCATCATTTTTGGGGGGTTCTTTTGATTAGGTGAATGGGGGTGGGGGTGTATTTTGTGTTCTTGTGTCTCTCTTTTGTGCTCTTTTCATTTTCTACATCGTGGGTTCACCTAAAACTTGACTTCTAACTTCAAACAATTATACTACATGGAAAGATATTATATGTAGTAGATTAATGGAAAAAGGTTTAAATCTGTATGTTGATGGTATAATTGTAAAACCCACAGATGCTACAACACTAGTTGATTGGAAAATTAAAGACAATTAGGCTTTGGGAATTATTGGGAGTTGTGTTCATAGAGATCTCTTCTTCCACATTTCCAACTTTAAGGAAGCCAAGCCTGCTTGGGACAAACTTGAAGTTTTATATGGTAAGGTAGATGAGGAAAAGGGATACCAAATTTAAGTTAACCTACTTCTCTTGGATCCTAAGAATTTGGACACAATTCAAGATTATATTGACAAAGCTAATGAGTTGATAGCACTACTTAAAGATTGTGGTAATCCCATGAAGGATGATTGATTGATTCATCACATTTTTAAGAGGCTACCTTCAGAGTATGCATCTTTGGTTTCGAGTTACAACACTCATAGGTTGACCATGGAAAGTGCCTTCACTAAGCCTACATTTGATGCATTTGCATAAATGTTGATGTTGGAACAATCTAAGTTGATAGGTATGGGAATTCTCAAGTCATCAAAGACCAAAGCAGTAGTGGCTAGCAATGAGAACCAATCACACCAACAAGGTAAAAGTTATAGCAACAAGAAGAAGAAGCAGTGGAAGCAAAAATCACAATTAGAGACACAAAAATCTACCTCCTGACTACAAGGCAATTCTTCATTCAAAAATAAGGGAAACAATGATAAGAAGGACAAACTATTTTGTGCATATTGTAAGAAATTGAATCATGATGAGCATCATTGCAAGACAAAGAGAATCGATGAGTTGGAAAACCTACTCAAGAAGAACAAAATCAATGTGCCAAATGCTTCCAAGGATTCAACTCCACCCACTTCAAAGGGAAAAGGGCAAGCACTTATGGCCGGTTCAAGTTCTTTAGGGGAATGGATTCTTGACTCAGGTGCCTCCTATCATATGGGTTCTTCAAAAGGAGACTTTCCTTCATTGAAGTATTCTAAGGTACCCCACATCTTTGTAGGAGATGATGCAAAAATGGAAGTTGAAGGGAAAGGACAAGTTGAGATGGAAAATGGGGAGTTCAAAGAAATTCTTTATGTTCCCAACCTTAGCTCTAATCTCCTTTCAATCTACCAAATCACTCACTAAGGAGATGGCAATAAAGTTGAGTTCCTTCCAGATTCAGTAATGGTGCACAATCTTAAAGATGATTCAGTGGTTGCAATGGGTAAAGTCAATCATCACAAAAGGCTTTATTCTTTCTCCCACTCCTAATTCTCCTTCACATGCCTTCTTGAATCAATCTCATTGACAAAGAAAATTATGGCATGAGCAATATGGTCATCTTGCCTTCCACTATCTTCATCAAATTTGCTCAACAAATATGGTCAAAGGTCTACCTATAATCAACTTTTCTAAGGGTGAATATTCAATTTTTTCAATGGATATGCATCTAGAAGAGAAGTATGATAAAGGGAAGTCTTGTAGAGCATCAATCACTCTTGAGTTGGTTCACATAGGTCTAGCAGGTCCTTTTGTAGTAACATTAGTTAGCAAGGGTTGCTACATCTTCAATTTCATTGATGACTTTTCATGCTATACATGGGTCTACTTTCTTGACCACAAGAATGAAGTGTTTGACAAGTTTCTATCCTTCAAAAGTCTTGTTGAAAAACAATCAAGGAAATTGATTAAAGTTCTTTGCATGGACAATGAAAGTAGATATGTGAACTCAAGACTTAGAGACTTTTGTAAACTTGAGGGTATTCATTTTCAGAATCCAATAGCATTCAGTCTGCAAAAGACAAGTGTTGTAGAAATAAGGATTAGAACTCTTATGTCTATGGAAAGTTGCATGATTCAAGCTAAGTCTCTTGATCCATCACTTGAGGTCAAAGCTATAAGCAATGCCAATCACATACTTAATAGATCTCCTCATAATGTCTTAGATGGAAAGACTCCTTTTGAGGCATGGTGCAACAGAAAACCAGTTGTGAAACACTTTAGAGTCTTTGGTTGTCCAACAAGGGCAAACATATCTTCCACGGAGTGCAAGCGACCACCACCAATGCCTTGTACTTTCATCAGATATGAAGACATTATTAAGGCATATAGACTTATGGATCCTAAGACTCATGAGATTTTTATAGAGAGGAATGTTCACTTTGAGGAAAGTTCACCCAGATTATCCTCTAATCCTCTCTGTACTTCATACATTGTGGAAACTAATAGCAACAATAGTGATAGTGATTCAATAGATTTAGATATGTGGGATCCTACTAACAGATACAACACAATGTCACAACATCAACACATTCCACATGCATACATTGCTACAATGGTAGGTCCATGCAAATCAAAATAGTAGGGTACACCTTTTCTACTAGCTCTAGCATCAGGGGATGACTACATAGCAAATATTTTAGGTTTGTTTGTGGAGTCATACATAGCAGATTCAGGAGACTTCATCAATGATATACATCTTCTCTTTGATGAAGATGACCCTTCTTCAATTTTTGCGAGGGCCCACTCTGACCCTCTTTTCCATTCTCTATGTGATCAATCTTTCTAGGTTGAAATGATTGTGGATCCTTATGTACAATAGTTGTAGGAGGTTTCTTTATCATTCGAGGATATAGTTTATTCTTTGGGACAGGTTCTACATTCATCCTTGCTAGAACTACACTCATCCTTTTTAGCAGTATTGGAAGGGGTAACCATTAGTATCGACACACGGATAGTTGAGCAGGTTTTAGAGACATCATTGATCTTCAAGATTCTTTCTACACATTGGGGAAGCATCTCAATCGTACCTATGATATTGTTTCTTCCAAAGGGGAGGAAATTATTCAGCAGTCATGCATCAACTTCTACATTAGAGCAGCTATCACTAATGGGCATTCTACATTGTGGGGGGGGACTACCTTGTCTCCTTTCTTCTTCTCTCTTTTGGGGGGGGCCTTTTCCTTTTTTAAGATTGTGTTCTTCTCATACTTCTCTTTTGTATATACTTGATCTATGTCAACATGGGGGGGTCTTGATTATTCCATCCATCCATGCATCTTGATTTTTCATCTCTCTTTTTGGGAGCATTTTTCCCATGAGGTTTTCCCTCTTTCTCTGCTTTATAAGAGATTGCATTGCATTTTGTACATGGGTACCTAACATGGCCTAGTAGCCAGGACCCATCATGCATTTTTGTTCTAGCTTTCTTAAGCTTAAGTGCATTCCCCTAAGTTGCACTTAAGGGGGGGTGTTGGTGTAATAAGTATTTACTTATTACTCTTACTTAAATTTACTTAGGTCAATGCATTATTTTATTATTTCTTAGGTGAGACACTTATGAGTTTGCATACTCATATGAGTTGTTATGTTGACAACACTGGATTAAGCAACTCTAATTCAACATATGGTGTCTACAACACTAGAGTTTGCATAATTAACTGAGTTGTCATGTTGAGAACATAGTTATTAGCACTTTTATTTTAGCACATGGTGTCTACAACATAATTTTACATGCTACATCTTTGTAGGCTTATCCTCTCATCATCACATTGACTCCTATACTTAATGGAGGATAATCCACTTCTGGTGGACATGTGCCTTGTTGTAAGACTTATCAGTGTGTTGACTCCTAGTTATTCTATAGGCCTTTATATTTAGGCACTCCTTGTATACTTGTACATAAAATTACATCAATTTAGTTGATATTGTTATTTTGATCATACTCTTTGGGTCTATTCTTGTGCTTCTTCTTGAGTTCCTTGATCTTGGGTGAATTCTCCCTAAGAAAAATTCTTATAGTATTTTGGTGATTAGTTAATTTTTAGGAAAGATAAACTGAAAAATTTTAGATTAATATGAGCAAGGTGGTAAATGTGAAGTTTTCTAGAATATATAGTCCACCAATAGGGGGGGGGGGGGTGGGAGGGCATCAATTATCCAACTAATATCACAATTATCAACCTTATTAAATTTTAACCATATAAGCAATATAACTAGAAACCACAAGAAGATACTCATACACAATAACACCAGATATGTTAACTATGGATACCCTTGATCATAGGGAAAACCCCAATGGGGATGGTACCCACAAGATGATGTACTAATATAAATATTTCTTGTTAGCGGATGGACCCTATTAGGATTCTATGAATACATTTTGTACATATGAGTCCTTGTTAGGAGACTTTGAATCCCTATTAGGAGATTCCAACCCTGTTAGGAGTTGTGGAAGATAACTTGACCCACTACCCAAACAACTTCAAGGATAAGACTGATGAACCCACTGTCCAAATGATCTCTATATTATTCTGTAGTGCCTACCCTTGTTTACATTTTTCTGGACACATTATTGCTATCACGGTCGAACTCTTTTAGACTGGTTTTATGATGATGGTTAGTACTATTTTTTTGAGACTATCAAATATTATGCTATGGATTCAGTTGATGTATGATGAGATTACTTAGACTCTACATTTCATGTATGTATGATGATTATTATGTTATTTACAGTTATTGATGATGATTAGTTAGATGGTTATTATCACATGTGTTTTCTTATGGATACTTACCCCATACTTGCATGTGTATGGTGTGCATGTTTGTTCTCTTATTGTATGGCGTTTCTGATGTGGTTAAGGAAGGGAGTCCTAGTCACCTGCTAGTCAAGATCTACACGATGCACCACTTCTTGCCATTGCATGTTTAGCTTAGCATATATATATTGTATGTACATGCATGGATTTTATGTAGGTTGCAGGTACCGAGTATCGACTTCCTTGAATTGCCAGGATGAGCGTACCCTATCGCACTATCTCAATGGTAAGAGAGGGGAGATAAATTCTCAAGTCCAAATCCTAAACCCTTAAACCATTTTTCCTAAAAAGATAGGACACGTATCTAATATACTTTACCTTCCGAATGTGTCAGATGACATAATTCGTGATTGTTAACCCTTTAGACTGATTTTGTATGGATTGTTCTATGATGGGTTTTCATATTTTATCTTGGATGTCTATGGTGAATTTTCTATTAATTAAGTCTTAAATTAAAAGATTTAATTAATAATTTAATTATTTTGGGAAAAATTAATATAATATCATGATCTTTTGATATTTTGATTATAATTAATTAAATGGGAATTAATTGAGAAAAATAATTAAATAAAAGAAATTAAAATTTATAATAATAATATAAATAATAATAATAAAAGTAATAAAAAAGAATTAAAATAAAAGTTATAAGTCTACCTAGGAGTAAACGTACCTCTTGATTGCACATATGTCAACAACATAGGAGTTAGCACACAAATTAAGCACATGGTGTCTACAACCTTGTGACTCATCTAGAAGGTTGGAAAAGACTCGTGCTTGGTTGTCAACACCTTCTGGTTGTTTCTAGAGACATTCTAGGTGCTTCTTGAGAGTTCTTTATATTCAGGCACTCCTAAAAGCTTAGGGAGCGTGTTTGGAGGACCCGAGAATGTTGGAGGAGGAAGGAGCTTGCTCAACAGATTCTGAGGAGAAGTGAATTAGCATCAGTGTCTAGGTAGACACTTGTGAATTTTGCATATGAAATTTCGCTTCTTGCACTTCTTGTTTTCTTCGTGTCTTCTGAATGCTTTCTGAGGATTTTCATATCTTGGTTGCATGCATTTTTCATGGGTAGTTAAATTCCATATAAGAAATTTTCATATGCGTAGATCTGATGAAATTATGGGGCTAGGGTTTTCAGATGCGTATGGACAAACCTATTATAAGGATAATGGGTAAATTTAGAGAACAATTATTTTAAAGGAAAATTCTTAACTTATTGATTTGGGAAAGCCCTTTTGTTTTAATACTATGTATATGTTTCCTTTAAAATATACAAGTCTGCATACATACATACATACATACATACATACATACATACATACATACATACATACATACATACATACATATATATATATATATATATATATATATATATTATAAAAATGTCGTAGTGGTAGCAATCTGCATACACACACACACACACACACACACACACACACATACATACATACATACATACATACATACATATATATATATAATTACATGCTGCTTATTTGAAAAACGCAGTAGAAAATATGTATTAAAATTTGAACTCGCATATGGGGGAAAACATTTTTTTTAAATGTTATAAAAAAAAATTAATCAAGGTACCCGCTATCTTGCAAGGTACCTGCCGTTGCAAGTACTGTGACGACAAAGGGTACGATTGTACCCACTGTCACCGCAGGCCCTGCGATAGCACAGTTTAACACATGCATTATGTGTTTTATTTTTTTTAATTGAAATATGTGATTCGATTTTAATGCGATATTGATATTAAAGTTATTAAATATTAATAAATTTTAAATATCGATTATTATATATTATTAAATATTAATTATTATTTAATATTAATTATTATATATATTATAAATAGAATTCTATTAATAAATTAATTCTTAAATAATTAATCATTTTATAATATTTTAGTTTACTAATATAAATCCAATTTAATCGGTCTTAGAATGAAGGTTAGATTATGAGGATGAGTTGTGCTTGTTTTCATTGAATTTTTCTTATGTCCTATAAAACACGATGGGGGTATTTTTCAAATATTGTATACACTCTTAGTAACATCTTAATATATAGATTTAATGGGTTACAGGGAAAATACTTTTATCTACCAAAAAAATACATGGGTTAGGTAAAAATGTACAAATTTCTCCACTTGATATCTAAATCTAGAAACGAAAACTGAGACCTCTACACTCTATTCAACTATGTAATTTTAGTAAACCAAAACATGTGCTTGTATTGTGTTTTCTCTATGCTTCTTGTTTTGGGTTTTTGGGTTGACTAGTGTTGACCAGTGATAGGATGTCTACCAGAGGCTCGGGGGTTATGATTGTGATGTCATGATGATGTCTTTTGATCTCGATCTTTTTAAAACTCAACTATGTTATGTGATTGCATGTTGATTGATATTGTCTTCAGTCTTCTTGTGTAAGCTGTGACCTTTTTATGAGTTATCGATCAGTTGTATTTGGATTACTTTCCAATTGCCTTGATGGGATTGAATTGTTTATTTGATCTTGAGGATGTCATGTTGTGACATGTTTTGACTCAACCATTTTGGAGTCTTCGATCAGTATTACTTTGAGATACTTTTTGGTTGCTTTTTGAGAACCAATGATTATTGAGATTATCAGTGATACCTTCAGTTGCCAATAGAGAACTATTGTGGTCATGATTATCTATGGATGCTTTTCTTTTGCTCATGGAGATTTGATGCTCTTTTGTGGATTATCTTTTGGTATTTTTCCAGTTGCTTGTATAGGATTGTGGTGATTTTGTGATTTATGATTCCATGAGCTTAGGGTAGGTTATCTACTTGTAGTGTTGGGGAGTGGCTTGCAATGGCAGTCGGGGCCCTAAGAGGTTGCCAGGGTAACTCATTGTAAGTTGTTTTTATAAGTGAAAATATTACACCTAATACTTACTTAATGAACCTAATAAGATAATTGTTTGTTCTTGCCCATGCCTTGGGTGCTAGTACAGACTAGGATGGGAGTAGAGAGAATGCTTGGTTGTGACCTTGTATTCTATAATATGCCTCGTCTGTATGAGAGGATACTAGTGGCCACATAGGGATCACTAGGGGTCCGGGGTCTATTGGGAGACTACTAGGGTAACTCTAGCGTGATTCATGCAATGACACTTTCCCGCTTGCATAGTAGGTTTCTTACATGTCTTTGTTGTGCCTCTGGGATTAGATGTCATTTTGTGATTTGGAACCTTTGAGTTTGTATACTTTTAGGATTCCTGGACTTAGACAGTATTTGTCCTATGTGGCTTGATAACCTGTTTGGGACTTGAGATTATCTCCTCAGCACGATGGGAGTGGACCATCTAGGTTCCACACGGTTGAGTGGTAGTGCTTTTTCACTCTTACCATATGAGATCCATTTGAGACACCATGGCTGATGCATTCTTTGATTATGATGGTGGACACGTATCCTTATATTGATGATTTGCATCTATTAGATGATGTTATCTTATGCTTTATCTTGCATGTTAGATTTCTTTCTGCATATGTTGTAGTATGTTTTAGGAGTGACCTTCCTACTATGTTAATACCGATGATCTCTTCAATGATTTGGGATGTTACGCACGGAGGGATGGCTAGGGCTCATGATGGTCTAATGATGCTATTTACAGTTGGGTGGAACCATGTACTTAGATAATTATGTTTGATATATGGTTATCTTTTATGATAGATGTTTATATCTTTTATGACAATGATGTATCATGTATGGTATTTGGTTTCATTTACCTTATAGCATTTGCATCATGGATTAGAATAGGATGATGTACTCCATTTCACATATGTATATTCTTTTAAGCCTTCCATACCCTTTGGCATGTACAGTGGATGATCTAGCAATCGAAAATGTAAATTAAGAACATTGTACTTTTCATTATTACTTTATGTGGATGTAGTATTAGATGGAATCATTAATATTAGTTGATTTAGATGTAATTCAACATTAAGGGATCCTTAAAGAATGTAACTTGTTATGTATGTTTATGTTTACTTTCAAGTTAAATGATGTTGTTGCTTTCACTACTATGTTATGAATGGTTACTTTCATATTTTTTTTAAAAAATGCTACCAAACTTAGTGAAACTTTATGTTAATTCTTTGGATCCCTTGGCAGGGCATTACATTTGGTATCAGAGCCCAAGTTCCTATATTGGGAGCTCTGGGTATTTTGGAAAAAATCTAGGACTTTGAACTATCATGTGTATCTCTTCAAACTTGAAAACTAGGTGAATTGAAATAGAACTTAAAACTATTACTTGCATATGCAACACTTAGTTTTCAAACTGAAAATTTTACTTGAACCTAAACATAGGCAACACTGGAATTGAACTTAGTCTATTTGCAAAACATGTGTCTTTTGATTGTAATGGTATTTCATATTCTAGATATTGTTGTAGAATGGTATCTGGTACTAGGTCTTCTGTTAGAGGCCGTGGTAGAGGTCATGGAAGAGGCAGTGGATGTGGCAGAGCTATCAGTGTCCATGAGTCTATCCATGGAGGGCTTGCTCATGAAGAGAGCGGAGGAGAGCATGTTAGTGAGCAGCAGGAAGAGAACCATAAGGGGGACCAAGCTGAATCTGAGCAGGTTAACTTGAGACAGATGATGCAGACCATTCTTGATCGCCTACCTCCTGTCCATGAACATCATAAAGTACATCAGGCAGAACAAGAGCATAGACCTAGGTCTAGGAGCCCTCGGAGGGATTGTCAGAGATCCATTATATCTACTCAGATGAAGGACCTTTCGAGATCCAAGTTCAAGCCCTTTAACGAGCAGGGTTCTGGATATGTGGCCGAACAGTGGCTTATTGCCCTTGATAGGATTTTGCTATCCAAGACTTTGACAATAATGTTAAGGCAAGATTCACCATTACCAATCTGGAGAATTTTGGGGCCACTTGGTGGACAATTGAGGAAAAGAAGCTAGGCATTACATATTCCATGTAAAATAATAAAAATGAAATGTACTTCCTTCCTCTTCCTCTATCCTATCAATTGGACCTCTTCTTTTTTAGATCTTGTAACTAGATCACAAAACTCATATCCAATAATCCCTTGGATTTCTTACACAAATTTACCAAATACTCTGCTCCTTTTTGCACTTTGCACTTCATACAATGATCATGATGCTTTACAATCAAGGAAAAAAACTTTCCTTTATACCAAATCTTCAAAATAATTCCTTGATTTGGCTGTGAGGATTGTCCAATTAGTTATAATAAGATAATTAACTAATTACAATTACATTAGCACTATCAGCTCACAATTTATACAAAACTTCACACATGTGATACTAGGGCTTTCACACTTGCTAATGTCACTAAAAGACTATCCTCTATCACTGCATGATTGCACATCTTCACAATACATCTTAGATGAAAGATAGAAAACAAGCATCATGAATTGCTTTCCAAATGCTCTATCTTTGTACTGCTCATTGTAAATCAGGTACAACTTTTGTATGTCTTCGACTTAGACTCTACACATAGAACCACATCATCAAGACATATTATACAACACATCCATCATTGCACATCACTAGACAATCAAACCATTGCCCATACGACTAAGATCTCTATGAGCTACTCAACCAATCTTTATAGAAATCATACTATATCGACATCAATGACAAACACAATCATGAATACAACATGCCAATATTTTACAATGCTTAGAACACTCCCCCAAAGTAGTATCATCAACATTCATACTAAAATTCTCCCCCTTTGGCATTGATGGCAACATAGATGAAAAAACATCTAAATTCCAAGAATACCAAATGGTATAGATGAAAAAACATCTTAATTCCAAGAATACCAAATAGTACTCTGCTACTGCTGTCATCTTCTCAAATCCTCTTCATTAACCAAGTTTGAAATCCTTTGGATTCTAGGATTAGCATCAATTATTCACACACTAAAGAATTCTCAACACATTAGATGTATATCTCCTTGAGATATTCTTGCTTCCTTATGTGAATATTTCTAAATCTCTCTAAAGAGGTATCTCTCTCCCCTATTGACATCAATGTCAAAGGCCTCAATATTACAAAATACCAATTGATACCAGTTGTTAATACACCACTCCAAGTCTTCAACTAGCTCAAGTGTCCAAAGACACTATTCAAAACCAAATACCAAGAGTCAATGATTCAACTCATCACAAATACTCCCCCATACAAGAAACATCAACATTCAGTCCAATCTAACAATAGTGCTCTGTACTGCTAGATTGATGCACTTACTACATCATCCACTCAAAAGTAGGTGGGGGCATAATCCCAAGCATACCTCTCAAGTACTCAAATGTATCTTTAGGTAAAGGCTTCATAAAGATATCTGCAATATGATCTTTAGTACTCACATACTCCAATCTGATCTCCTTTTTTGATGTTTTCTCTCTCAACATATGATACTTAGTAGATATATGCTTACTCTTAGAATGCAGTGCAAAATTTTTAGACATACTCATTGTACTTGTGTTATCACAGTAAATGGTAATAGGTTTTGCAAGCTCAATTATGATATCCTTCAACATTTTCTTCATCCACATAACTTGGTTACAATTATTTACTGCTGCAACATACCTTGCCTCAACTGTACTCTGTGAAATACAATCTTGCTTCCTTCTTAGAAAAGATACCAATCTTCTTCCAAGAAAAAATGCTCCACCACTCGTGCTCTTTTTTCCATCTATACTTCCTACCCAATCCATATCAGTATATGCACATAGAGTAAAATCACCTAATCTATCATACCAAATTCCATAGTCAGATGTTCCTTTCAAATATCTGAATATCCTCTTTACTATTGCATAATGATACTCCTTAAGATCATCTTGAAATCTAGCTACAATCTCGACTACATTTTCTATATCTAGTCTAGTGTGAGTCAAATATTGTATACCTCCAATCATGGATCTGTACTTCTTTTTCTCTATTGTAGGTGTCTCATCTTTGCTGGATAACTTATGACCAATAATCATAGGTGGACCAATAGGTTTACAAATTTCTAATCCAACAAGTCTTTCAGGTACTTAGCTTGTGAAATGAAAATACCATCACTGTTCTATACAATCTGCAATCCTAGGAAAAACTTCATTTCTCCTATCATGCTCATTTCAAACTCATTCTTCATTTCTTCAAAAAACTTATCACTTGCTTCATCATTACCTCCAAATATGATGCCATCAATAAATATTAATATTATCAACAAACCATTCTCAATTTCTTTCAAATACATGTTACTGTCTGTTGTACCTTTAAAAACTCCAGGCTTTGCCAAATAACCGTCCAACCTTGCATGTCAGGCTCTCAACCGTGCTTTCTTGAGACCATTTAGAGCTTTCTTTAGTCTACATACCATGTCTTTGTCTTCTACCAAAGAAAAATCTTCAGGTTGCTCAATATATACCTCTTTTTCAAGTTCTCCATTCAGGAAGGTTGATTTAACATCCATCTGATAAACCTTGAACTTCTTATTTGCTGCATAAGCCAAGAACATCCTTATTTCTTCCATTCCAACTACAAGTTTATATGTCTCCTCACAGTCTATTTCTTCTTGCTATGAATATCCCTTGCGTACAAGTCTAGCCTTGTTCCTTACAACTTCGCCTTGCTCATTCTTCTTGTTTCTGAATACGCATTTGGTTCCTATCACATTCTTATCTTTAGGTCTAGAAGTTCTAACTCCCATGTTTCATTCTTCATAATATGATCTAATTCTTCCTTCAGTGCTTGAATCCAATGATCATCTTTACATGCTTCATTTGCACTCTTAGGTTCAAATTAAGAAATCAAATATATCCCTTCATTTACTTTATTTCTTATCATCACACCTTTGTCTTTGCTTCCAATTATCTACTCTGGAGGGTGATTCTTTGTCAAATTTATGTTAAGGGTATGAGTTGACATCTCAACTCTTATCTCAGTTATAGGTTCATAACTCTGCTCTCCTCTTTGCTCAACAATTAATGCATCATTCTACAGATCATTGTTAGTCTCAAAGAAAGCTTTTGCATTTTGTCTAACAATTCCAAAATTATCTTGTTCTTCATTTGAATCATTATCTACCATCCTTTCCTTTGTTTCAAACTTTTCATCAATCTTTACACTTGTGCATTCAACTATTGTCTTAATTCTATAATTAAAATATTTGTATGCCTTGCTTTTTAATGAATAGCCAAGAAACATACCTTTATTACTTCTTGGATCAAACTTATCAATGCCATCATCTCTCTTAATGTGACATTTTCTCCCAAATATTCTAAAATACTTAACTATTGGTGAATGAACAAACCATAATTCATAAGATGTCTCCCTCATACATTTCCTGATCTATACTTTTTTCAGAGTTTACACTGCTGTATTGACTGCTTCTCTCCAAAAAGTCTTAGAAACATCATTCTCAAACAACATCGCTCTTGTTGCCTCTGCTACTGATTTATTTCTTCTTTCAAAAATCTCATTTTGTTCAAGTGTTCTAGGTGAGGATAGTTGTCTTTTGATTCCATTCTCTTCACAAAATATGTTAAACTCTCTAGAGGTGAACTCTCCTCCTCTATTTGATTACAAACACTTTATCTTAACACTAGATTCATTCTCAACTATATTCTTAAATATCTTAAACTTCTCAAAAGCTTCATATTTCTCTTTAAGAAATGATACCCACATCATTCTAGTGAAATCATCAACAAAAATCATAAAATACCTTTCACCATGGAATCCTCTTGTTCTTGAAGGACCACTCAGATATATGTGAACGATCTCCAGCTTCTCTTTGCTAGTGAACTTCTTGCTAGGAAATGATACTTTCTTCTATTTAGCCAAAATACATTCTTTGCAA
This sequence comes from Cupressus sempervirens, assembly GCA_028749045.1. Classification (NCBI taxonomy): domain Eukaryota; kingdom Viridiplantae; phylum Streptophyta; class Pinopsida; order Cupressales; family Cupressaceae; genus Cupressus; species Cupressus sempervirens. Next base: position 364,730,126 of record CM053792.1, on the reverse strand, counting down.
ACAACATTAGTAGGCTACTAAGTTTCACAATATTATCAAAATGTATCTAACAAAATCTTCTATACCATAACCAACTATTGTCCAATTTAGCTACCAAACATGTCATTTTAGTAGGATTCAATTGAAATGCATTACCTCTGGCTCTTGTGCTTGTTCTAGTTAGCTTGCCATCTCTATCTTTGATAATGCAATTATTCTTAGTGAATTCCAACTAACAACCCTTGTCCACTAACTATCCTACACTCAAAAAATTATGCTTCAATCCATCAACAAAATAAACATCATCAGTCTTAGTTTTACGATCAAAAGTAATGGATCCAATTCCTGTTATATGACAAGCTACATTAGCACCAACTCTAACAATACCTCCATCATGATTCTTGAACTTAACAAACTTATTAATATCACCAGTCATGTGATATGAACAACCACTGTCAATTATCCAATCAGATTTCTTTTCAACTTGGGAAACTAGAGCTCTTTCTTCTCTAATTTCTCTATCAAGATCATCTTCCTTAATAGCCACAATCCCCAATTCATCATCGCTTTCACTTTGATCTCTCTCATCAATTTCTTCATCTTCATTTGCATACAAAAAATTTGTATCTTTTTTAGGTTTAAACCTTCCCTTATAATTTTTCTTTCTTTTAGGATATTTAGATGCATAATGACCAAATTCATCACAAGTCCAACATTTAAAGATTTTCTTACCATATTTTTATTTTCTCACAAGAAGGGCTATACCTTCCTCAATTTTCTTGTCTTCATCAGATCTACTACTACCAGCAAAATATCCATTGTGCTTGCACTCCTTGTCAGATTAGGTCAAATGTTGAAGGCACTGAAAGCTATTTCCACTCTTGCTAGATTTCTAGACTATCTCATATATACTTCTACAACTTCTAATCTTCCAAGCAACATTTCCTTGGTAAAATCCTTCGTGTAGGGTATCAATAGCTGAATCATTTGAGCTACTTGCTTGAATGGTGGCATCAAAATTTTCAAGATCTTCCATACTACCTCATCTTCTTCCTTGGTTCCACCATGAGACTAAATTCCTGCAATAATTTATGATATTCTACCAATATAGCTTCTTGCATATTCATCTTCCATCATTTTAGCATCTTGAAATGCACATATCCAATTTTGCAATCTAATTCTCTTTGCATGTGTATCACCTTCAAAAGTAGATTCTAATGCTTTCCAAATTTCATGAGATGTTTGAAGTGACTTTACCTAACTGTATTCATTCTCTAGAAGAGCTGATAGTAGATCTTCTCTATCTCTCATGTTACACATGAATAGATCTCTCTCTGCTTCATTGCATTCTTCAAGCTTTCCTCCTTCCACAATTGTCTTCTCACTCTTTGTCAAGATCCAATAACCCAAACCCATGCACAATAAATGAGTCTTTATCTTCTCCTTCCAACAGTCATAGTTGGCCCCATCAAATCTAGGACTATCATTTCCGAAAAGATTCACCATCGATCTCCCAAAGTTGTTAAGCTTATTCTTCAAAGACCTGGTGCTCTGCTACCAATTGTTAGAATATATACTCCACCAATATAATTGGCGGGGGGGGGGGGGGGGGGTTGTTGAATCAGTTATCCAACTAATATCACAATTATCAACCTTATTAAATTTTAACCATATGAGCAACATAATTAGAAACCATAACAAGATATTCATACACAATAACACCAGCTATGTTAACTAGGAAAACCCTTGATCAAAGGGAAAATCCCGATTAGGGTGGTACCCAAAAGATGATGTACTAACATAAATATTCCTTGTTAGAGGATGGATCCTGTCAGGAGTCTATGAATACAATAAATACATATGAGTCCCTGTTAGGAGACTTTGAATTCTTGTTAGGAGATTCCAAACCTGTTAGGAGTTGTGGAAGATAGCTAGACCCACTACCCAAATAGCTTCAAGGACAAGACTAGTGAACCCACTGTCCAAATGATCTTTGTATTATTCCTTGCAAAATAATAGAAGTGAAACATACTTCCTTCCTCTTCCTTTTTCTTGTCAACTAGACTTCTACTCTTTCAGATCTTTTAACTAGGTCATAAAACTCGTATCCAATAATCCCTTGGATTGCTTACATGCATTTACCAAATACTCTGCTCCTTTTTGCACTCCGCACTTCATACAATGATCACAACACTTTACAATAAGGGGAAACATATTTCCTTTATCCCATATCTTCAAAATAATTCCTTCAGTCAGCCTTGAGGATTTTCTAATTAGTTATAATAAGATAATTAATTAATTACAATTACAATAGCATTGTTGGCTCACAGTCTATACAAAACTTCACACATGCGATACTAGGGCTTGCGCACTTGTTGCACCACCGAAAAACTATCCTCTATCACTTCCTAACTATGCATCTTCGCACTACATCATAGATGAAAGATAGCAATCAAACATCAATAACTACTTTCCAAATGCTCTATCTCTTTACTGCTCTTTGTAAATGAGGTACAACTTTCATACGTCTTCAACTTAAGTCTTTGCATACTGAACCACATCATCAAGACATACTATACAACACATCCATCACCGTACATCACCAGACAATCAAACCATTGTATGTACAATTAAGATCTTTGTCTACTACTCAACTAGTCTTTACATAAATCATACTATGTTGACATCAATGATAAACACAGTCATGAATGCAACATGTCAATAATTTCCAATGCTTAGGATACTACCCCAATTAAGTATCATCAACATTCATGCTAACAAAGATGTGGCATGTTAATGTCTCCATTCTTAATCCTTGACATGATTGATTTATGGAAATGATCAAAGATATTAAAGGTGTTTTAGTGATAGAGCTGGTGCTTTTTGGAAATGATAGTGTTTGTGGCTGACTTGAGGTATAATGTGATGTAAAAGATCATGACATACTCTTGGATTCTTTGACCAGTGTGTTTGAGGATGTTATTATGGATCATTGATATTAACTAGCCAACATTCAATGAATTGATTTGTAACATGAGTCATAATTAGTAAATATTTTATAATTAGGTGTTTGGTAACATTAAACTTGTTTATTTATACAAGGTTGATGAATAAAGGAATGTAATCCTTTGTGAATATGAGAGGTCTAGAGTGTACATGTGGATGCGAGCCATACGTTGATGGTATGGTGAAGAGGTATAAGTAGAATATGATTATCTTCAGTAGAACTAAACAAGCATAAGGAAGGCAGTATCAAATAGTTCAGGGATTATGGATTGTTGTCTATGTATTTAAGGCGACGAGCCTTCCTTTTTAATTAAGCAACAAACTCTAGGTAGTGTGTCTGAAAGCAAGTGAATTTCCATTTTTAATAAGTATACTTCTAACAGGGCATAATTTATCGTGGGTAATGTCCCTATCATGGTTTCCCCACTAACAAGGTTTCCTCAAAAAAATATTGGTGTTATGTGTTCAAGTGATGATGTGGATATGTGTTTTCATAATTAACATTATGATCTAAGTTTTAATGTTCAAATTAGCTAAATGCTCACATTTTATGTGATAAGATACAATAGATCCACCTTTACTCTTAGTTGTGTGGTGTTGCTATCATTTTAACATACACACACATTGTTAGTGATTTTATTTTTTCACATGGCTTTATTAATCCTAGTTAGGTGTCACCTATTTGACTTGTTCTAGGTGATGTGTCTAGTTGGTTGATAGAGTCTTGTAGTTACGTTATGTTATTTTTGACACTTCTTCCTCACTTTTTGGAGGTTAGCTCCCTCCTCTCTACCTATCTGTATGCCTCCAGTCTACATCTCAATCTTTTTCAACTTTGTGTTGTCCTTTGTCAATGTGCTTATTTTTATCTCCTTAGACCTTGGTAGATTTTATAGTAGAAGAAAGATGGATGATGCATATATACATGTGGATGTGTGTGTGTGTGTGTGTGTGTTTGTGTGTGTGTGTGTGTGTGTGTGTGAGTGAGTGAGAGAGAGAGAGAGAGAGAGAGAGAGAGAGAGAGAGAGAGAGAGAGAGAGAGAGAGAGAGAGAGAGAGAGAGAGAGGAATTCACAACTTTCTTGATCTAAATGACATGCATGGCTATCTCTAGGAACTATCAAATACGAGCAAATAGAAAGAATACAAGCAATATCACATGTATTGTATTCACTTATCCTTGCATTCTTCCAAGTTTATGAGATGATATGTTGACTTTCTATGATTTGCTTGTTTGTAGTAGCCTGAAGTCTAGTAAGTGACGAGGTTGACATGTAAGGACATATAATTTTTCTTTCTTCATTTTCCCCCTACTCTCTAGCAGTTACAAGCTCTCCAAAAGTTATAAATCATGGGATTGACCATAATTATATAAAGCCAATGTTATACTTTAGGATTGTTGATAGATGTTTTTCTCTAAATGATGCGATAAATGATTGATTTGACTTAGTTGTTGTATAATATTCTGAGAGGTCAAATTTTTTACTCTAAAAAACATGTGTGTAAACAAATGAAAATGAGAATGATTCTCTATTGCACATAAACAAGAAGAAATGGTCTTATAACAACTTCAACTTTTCTAGTAAGCTCTTATAATTTAATAATATTTAGATGCATTGAAATTTCATGTGCATTATAGTTAGAAAAAAATGAGGTAGGAATGTGTTTAAATTGTGCATAAGGAAAAAATATATTCACAATGTCAAGATCAACTACATTGAACATAATTCATTAGACAATGTTTACCTCAAAACAATAAGAATTTTTTTCTTAAAATTAAATAATATTTTTATATAAGAAATTTCAATTACATTTTTTGAAATATTATTATAGATTTTTTACTTGTCATATTTGCATGATATGATATGATATGATAGATTTTAATGACGTCCACGAGACTAAAGTAGTCTATGGGACCCATGCAATCACCCTCCTGAGTCAGGAGCAAAAACTAGTCAATTGCAAAGTTTTGGTTAACTTGTCTCTCCTTCTCTGAAGTTTGATAATCAAATCTGTTGTTCTCTTCACTTGATCTTCCTCGAATAAATAGTTGAAGTCCTTGTTCTGCAGTATTTTTGTATAACCAGATCTGATGTCATTGTAAGCCAGACACTCCTTGAAAAAGTGCTGCTCTATCTCAAATGTTGCCATATTACAGAATAAACATGTTCTATCTACCCACTCTTCCTTTGGAACTTGCCATCTACCAGTTTCACATCACAACTGATGTGAACTAGTTCTAAGTTGTGCCATCAACATTTTTGCTTTCCAGTTAATAGGTGCTCTTATATAGGCCTTTTCATCATGACTAGAAGTGGGATTAAATTCTTTAATGTAATAAGATTTTTTCTGCCCTATGTATCTTGTCCATAGAATATTGCAGAATTTTTCACAAACTTCTTTATTTCTTTAATGTTATCCGAGCAAGTTTGGATGTTGATATCCCATTTTTGCATCCATTTGTCATTTTTCTTCATCCATGTGCTTTTCCGCCTCACAAGTTTTTCCTCTATGACCAACTTGGGCCAACAATGTGTTTCCAAACCTTGGGTTTTCTTTAAATAGCTTAGCATCCGGACCAATGCGATGGCTTCTAATGGAAAGGAACCCACCTCCGCCAAAAGGATCTCATATGGAACTATGGTCTTGACTTTAAGATTGCATGTGATGGAGTGTTTTTTAATTCTTTCTACTTGTCGCCATTTCTGTTCGGACATACTACCGCCCCACACTTCACATCCATATAGAATAACTGGAGCGACCAACAAACCAAAAAGAGTTTTCATGGTCATCCAATCCCATAATTCAGCATTCCTACACTTGTTTTGTAAAAAGTATAATGCCTTCCAGCCCCCTTGGATCCTTTTTGATTTGCAAGTATCCCAATTGAGTTTGTTATGAAAATCGATGCCCAAGTATTTGTACTCTTCCACAATCTCAAGGGGGCTATTTTCAAATAGAAACTCGTCTTGTATGCCCCTATTCTTCTTCAGCGAGAAGATCATAATTTTGGTTTTGCTAGTGTTAACTTGCATTCCTATTTCATGACAAAAAATTTCTAGTGCTTTCAAGTGCTCTTTCAAACCTTTAGCTGTTCTAGCAAGAATTATGAGATCATCTACATATAAGAGCAATCTTATCACAAAGTGGGCCATTTGCACCCCCTTACCATTGGTCTTGTTTATCCACTCTTCTAACTTGTCAATATAGAGCCCGAATAATGTTAGAGATAGCGGACACCCTTGCTTAACCCCGATGTTGCTGTCAAAATCTTCTAATAGCCCTTCTGTCGTTTTGATTTTTGCTTTGACTTGCTCATATAATCTGTAGATTGTTGACCTAAGTTCTTTAAGAACTTCCAACTCTTCCATTCTATCCCATAACTTATTACGTGGCACTGTGTCAAATGCTTTTTTTAAGTCCACGAAACAACAAAAAGCCTCGTTCCCCGGAGTATCCCAAACTTTCTCTATCAAGTGTCTGAGAGTGATGTCGTGATCTATAGTATAGTGTTTCGGTCTAAAGCCTACTTTCTCTTTTGCATGTCTGCCTTATGTTTGCATTGAATGTGAAGAAAGATTTAATTTTGTTTCTAGGCTAGCCATTTATGCTACATTTTCCCAAGGGATATTCACAAATTTTTAACTTTAAGAATAAGAATAAAGGAATTAAAGAATTCAAAAACAAAACTGTTGGTATAACTAGATGGTGTGAAACATAATGGACATGGTCCACCTAATAAATATATTTGGTAAATCCCCAATTCAAATTTTCAAAAAATTAAGAGATTCACGAGACAAAATACCCGCATAAACATTGTCGAGGTTTGAAAATAGTTGATGCCATCAGAATGGTAAGTAATCGAATGAAAATTAAAATATTTGATGCTTTCGGGATGCCTTCATATAAAAAATAGAAGTAAGCCTTCAGTGAAACTATAATTATTCAAAAAAGGAAAAAAGTGACCATTGAGAAATTTGTTTAAATGGGTGACTTGCGAGAGTATTTGTTTAAATGGATGTCTTGGGAGTTGAATTTTAAAGTAGAAAGATTATCGTACCGAAGGAGCTACAATCAGTACTCTATTGTTTCTCAGCGTCCTATGGGGCTTTGTTTTTCATGTCTAATGAAATCTTCATTTGAAGCAAAGCAATGAACAATTTTATTGGGTCCTAATTTGAAAACTGCTGGAATTTCTTGGCATAAACATGTCTTGTCAAGTTTCTTTTCAATACTTTAGGGAAAATTTACTAAATTATAGGGAGAAAAAGTGTTACTTCTAAATGTGATGGCTGAAACTAAAGCTTTTTTTTGTATAACCTAAGTGTTATGTTTCTTGGGTTTTTCCCTATTTTCTTATTGTATTTTGATATTTAAAGTATCATGTTTATGGTAATTGGCTACGACTGAAACAGACTATAGGAAAGTATTAGATATAAGGAAGAAGGCTCTAAGGGAATTCTAGAATGGTCTGATGGGGAGTTCATGAGATCAGATGCAAGATGATGCTCAACCGCCAATGGCTTAAGAGACACACTGGAAGGCGTTGAATATTTCAACCTTCCAGTGGACCCATCCACAGCTAGCCAATAGCATGAGACTAATGCATAATAGTGGCCCCAAGCTATTGGCTAGGAGTGGTTGGGCCCACTGGAAGCCGCAAATAGTCAATGATTCCAGTTAAGCCTGACAGCTCAACAATGACGTGACAAACAGCTAGCATCTTCAGTGTCGAGCTTTGACATTTTGGACTCTTGCCAGGGTATACTATGGTATGTAATATTACTCTTCTAGCTCGCTCAACTAGCTGTTTGTACATAAATATGATTGTGTAAAACTCTTTTACTCACTTCCAAAGTCATTATAAATTACTCCACATAAAGGACTTACAAATCATCGTTATGGAATATAAAGTATTGCAATTGTGGAATAAGATTTGATAAGCTTTTACAACTATGAAGTACCCCTACAAACTCATAGCCTCAATTGCAATGGAAGTCTTGGATCACTTCAAAACACCAAATGACTTACATTTTTACTAAATTCCTAACAATAGCTTGATTGTTCTCTGATAAATTTTGATCTTAGTTATATTTGAGGCTTAACTAATATTTGATCTCAAACTAAGACAACTTTTGGTGATTGCCCTCTTAAAAAATATGATAAATGTTGATCTTAGTTACTTCGTAGACTTCTAATATTTGATCTCAAACCTAGACAACTGCTTGGTGAATGCCCTCTTAAAAAGTTTGATAAATGTTGATCTCAGTTACTTCAACTTAGCTAATATCTTATCCCAGATTTAGACAATTTTTTGGTGAGTGCACTCTTAAAATGTCTAATAAAGATTGACCATAATTACTTCATAGACATAGCTCATATTTTATCTCTTTAATTTTTTTTTTGTAAGTCTGATTATTTTTTCCTTATTTTTTTCAAAATATCTCATACTTTTGGTTTGCCAATTTTTTTCCCCAAACATTTTTTGTTTCTATACCTAGCAAAGGGCACCATTGAAACCTAAGCCACTACAAACACAACTGGCACCCTAAGAGTTGGATGGATGCCAATGTGAAATGTGTTGGGTTAATATTTTGCAACCGACAGTTTTGGGTAAAATCCAATTGCAAAATAGGTAGACCAACCACAGCGTGTGAGACAGAGTCTCTCTTACCTTAACGGGAAGGCTCCCCCTTCTCACTATTCCTTGGATCAACTCAAGGTAAGCAAGAAGTTGAGAGATTTGAAAGGGTATTACCAATATTCTTTTCTCTTAGCTTTTAGGAAAGAATCCACTTACTTATAGAGTGAGTAATGGGCAAGATGAAACCTTGAACTACACTTTTATCTAGAGTTGTAAACGGTGATACCGATAAACTAACACTAACTCAAAGGCTAGTTGAAAGCGTACCACTTTGGCTCTAAGTACAATCTTAACCTACTCTATAAGAATCATCTTTACTATTGGGGCACAAAGACTTCTAGAAGTAAAGGATTCTAACTATTTTGTGAATCAAGAAAGAGATATAAGCTACAGTCAAAGCTCCTAGTCTATATATCTCCCAAGCAAAGCTTCGGCTCCAATTGCTTCCTAACTCTTTTTATACTAAATTATTCAGAATGCAAAAAACACATGAATCAAAGGTAAAAAATACAAATCATAGTCAAAGCTTCTGATTTTCACAAGTAGCAATTGCACTCAATCAAAGTTCAATCAATTGATTCTTTATATTTCAATTTTCTTTCAAAATGACACTACACAATCAAAGTTATGCTTGCACAATTTCTCCAGAGCTCTCTTGAACACAAATAAAAGGTGATTTTTACAATGAGAGAGCACTCCTTTATATAGGTAAAGGAGTTGAGAAAAAGGAGGGAAAAGTGTGAGCAACTCAATAGACTTTGACCTGGTCTAACTAACAAGAGAAATTATTGGATTACATGTCATTACACATGCAAATCGTATTACATGTAATTATACAATTTCATGCAATACATCCTCTTCAATCTCAAACATGAAAACTAAAACAAATAACAATCTTAAAGATTGTTCTTTAGTGCCTTGAATTTGATGATGACACCACACACTGTAGGAAGATCTAAAATCTCCATTGTCTTTGATATGACTTCTATTCTCACTACATCGACATATGCTGATTTCATAATCTTGGAATTTCTTGATAGAGAATCCTGTAAGTGCTTTGCTAAGGATTTGTACAAAGAAAACATGTTCATTTTATGAGGACCAAAATCTTTAGAATCTAAATCAGTACTAACCCTGACTGTATATTCTGAAATCATTTCTTCGACTCCAACCAAGTTATCATGTTCATCAAGAACTTGACATCCCATTTGTTCCAAGTTGCATATGATTCCAATTTTTATTCCCTAACAATATTCTAAGATTGCCTGCAACTTTGTTACAAGCTTTCTTAGTGTCTCTTATTTATAACCCATGAGTCCATGACATCTGTAGATCATTTCACAAGATGGAACAACATCACATGTGACCATGGCATCCAGAACAAATTTAGTGATCTCATCCCAGTCATTCATAATTTCTTTCAGAGTGTTAGCTTCCAGAGTCAAAGATGCAATCAAATCATTCAGCATTTCTTTCACAACTCTAATATGTCCAAGGACTTTGGCCATATCTACAATGGCCTGTACTTCTTCAGAAATGACTTCTCTAATTCAAGACTTTGTAGCTTCTATAATCCTTTTTTACTTGGTGTCTAGGATGTAACAATTGCATGTTGTGAGGATTTCTATCAAATGACCTTATTTAAGTGAACAACCTCTTGTTTGAGCTGATTTTTCTTCTCCCATAATTCATGATTACTCTTTGATACATTGGCAAGTGTATCCTAAGCATCTTGTAAACAACCCTGCCATGACTTTTTTCCAATTTCTACTTTGGTGAACTTGTATTCAGAATGGCTAAGTTCTTCAACTGGCTTGTCCACCAATGGATCAACAACTTCTACAAACTTAGTCTTTTTAGAATCAACTACGATCCTAGAAGCAATCTTATCTTTCAAATATTTTGACTTACTTTTCTTAACAAGAAAGTTATATGGAGGTACCACAACCTTTCTTCTCTTCATCGTAATCTTGCTCAACCCTGTAGGAAAACTAAAACTTTCATCTGTAGAAACAGGTGCAGTGGTGACCATAGGCATTGATCCTGATTGTATATCTATTGTGACTAAGCATGACTCGATTTGTATAGCTATATTTATGGGTGCATGATAGGAAGATTTTGTCATGGACAACTCAAAACTAGTTAGAAAAAGTATCAAGTTGGGAAACTTGGCCTTCTGTGAGGGTTGGAAAATCCTCAAACACATTCCCAAAATGTTCACATTGTTCAATTGTTAAAATGGGGGGATCTGTTGAAGATATAAGAAGTGCCAATGTATTTACTTCTAAGCTCGAGATAGAAGGTGTGAAGATAGTGGAGAATGAATCCACATCATCATCTATTACACCCAAGAAAGGTCCTCCCTACATAGCCGATCCATGAGTTTGTGTAGTTCATGGAGGAGATACGATCACGACTTATCCTTCTTCCTCCTCATCTTCTTTATCAATTCCTTTATTAGATTCTCCTTCTAACTCTTGAGCTTGTTCAAGTGTCTGAGATGATTTAAGCCCTTTTCCACCTTTCAATTTAAATTTGAGGGATTTCTTTATATTGAAGGAAGATGCACCATCTTTGCCTACAACCTCTAATTGTGACCTCCTTCCAAGTGGACCAAAACTTCCACAATGTACCTCCATCTTAGGATTCACCCTTTTTAGACCTTTGATTTTCAACCATTTATTGACGTTTGCCAAGATGGATTGAAATTGACCAAGGATAGAAGTACCTTCTTTGTGTTGCCATTGTATGGGAAAAGTGCATCGTTTATCAAAACCAACCTGATGATATTTTGGATCAAGAATATTATCATCTTCAATTTGAAGATCAAATGAAATTTCAAGCATATTAAGATTAAAAATTTGTTGCAATGTTTGTTAAATATCTATAGATCAATTTGGTGGAGATCAAACTAACTTAAGTTTACAGAAATATTGTACTGTTCTAAATATGTATTCAACTTCTTACTTATAATCCTAACATAGTGTTAGAATTACTTTCCTTTTAATCTAATTATGTTGCAGACTGTATTGAATAAGTTGCAGATTGTATTGAATATATTTCAAACTATATTGAATATGGAGCAGATGACAGACTGAGTTTGTTCAATGGTTCTGTTGCCTTTGATATTGATATATTTCATCAGCTATCGAAGGTATATATGTATGTTGGGTAACAAGCCCACATAGGGGCATGACCCTATGTTGACACCTCTATTTAATATTGCCGAACATAATACAAGATGACCGATGCATTAACAATTTAGTTCTTAACAAAACTGATACTAAAATTAATATCAATGCTGTATTTAAATAATATATGTGAATATATAGATATATGTTAATGATGATTATGTGTGTGTGTGTGTGTGTGTGTGTAGTGCCTCTCCCATTTGACTTTTGTAAGTCATCCTGATGGATGCACCCTTGCTGATCTTTTGTTGTGATGGATCATGATTGTGACCCTAAGTGGTCTACACCATTGAGGTGTTTGGATTTATGTTTCTTTATCAGTTGTGTTGATTATGCTTTTGACTGATCTTTGAGAATATGATGTGATTTTTGGTTCACTGAGGTTTGTGCCAGTGGTTACCAGGATCGATGTGGTATCATGAGGTTGTTCCGTGATTACCTTGAGATGTGTGCAGAGATTGCACTGTGTACTTTTTACCATGCTACACTGGACTAGGTTCCTGTAGCAGTGGTTAGTCATGTTTATGACTGTTTTTTCTTATGTGTTTTAAATGCCTTTTTAATGCAGAGTAATCAATCATTATTAAATGTGTAAGTAATTAGAATGTATTGTTCTTGTTGGATTATTTGGTTATGTGCTGTGGACATTTACCTTGTTTTATTTTGATCTGAGAGATATCTGTTCTCATGTTATGTTTACATTTGAGATGACCTGAGGGTCAAATGTTACTCTTTGATTCCAGTATCATAGATGTTATACTACTATGTTGTTCAGTTAATCATATTGCATGATGATGCCATTTTGAGATGACAGTGTATTTTATGATGATATATGGTTATCTAGTTATCTGGTATTTGGACATACCTCTGATTTTGTTATGTGATGGATTTAATGCTATGGTTATTTACTTCATTCCTGCGTTGCTATGCCTTTTGCGAACATGAGTGATGTAAATAGATTATTTTAATATAATTAAATAAATGGTTAAATTAGGTGATTTAATTCATTTATTGCTTCGACTATGTTATTATATGCAATTGCACTTGATCGTGTTGTTTAGTGTGCAGGATTATATCCTTGGCAGTGGCACATGGAGTTAGTGATCCAGCCTTTCATATTTTCCCAATGTCGTCCTTGTATGGTCGACATATCCTTAATTAAATGTTTAATTTAAACTTTTTGGTGATTATTAAATCCGAACTCATTTGTATTATGTGATTAGACCAGTAAGCGTGTCTGTGCATTTAGAGGTTCGCATTGTCGCGAAAAGCTATTAAGGATGTTTATGTGTTTTTGGGTTTTTGGGTTTTTTTTTAATTGTTTTATTTTAATTTCTGGCAGCTTTGCCATAGATGAATTCCTATTTATAGGAATAGCCTATTTTCGTTTGGATCGATTCGGGGTTTAACTAGATTGGCTGGTTAAATGCCCTAATCGATTATTCACCCAAAAAGTGAATAAGTATCCAAAGAGGAATTTAATTCCTCACTTCTCACTTTCAAATTGGAAAGTTGGAGAGTAAAACCCAAAATCCTCTTCATGAGGAATTAATGTTTTGTTCATTGTGGGAGCTATGGGCGTGGGATCGTTGCGAGGTTGGGCTCGTTGGATCCAGCTGGGGGAAACCTTGGATTGCCGTGATTTTTAGCTACTTCTGCGGGATATTTATTTTATGGTTTAGATTCCCGTTTTTCCCTTTTGGCTATGAGGTAGGGCTTTACCGTTTTATTGTTTCTGCTCTGTTTCAGCTTCTATTTTTAGTAGCCGTTTGTTTGGAGGTTGAGAACCAGTGTTCCCCTCCGTTTTTGTATGCTAGTTCTACCCGGTTGGGCGGGTATGAACATTTCTCTATTTTTTGAGATGAGGGTTTGGGTTTTTACGCTGTTATGCTGGCCGTTTTTGCATACGGTGTCTGATTTCATTTATTTTTGGATTTTTGGAGTTTTTGAACCTAAAGGCCAAATGTGTTTTAATTTTTTAGTTTTCCAAATTTTGGGGTTTTTACCTCGTTTTGCATGTCGCCCTATTTTCTCAAGTTTTCTTGGCACAATGTGGGTCGTGGACCTTGATAATCTATTTGGATATCAGTCAGACCACTTTTGCACTTTTATGTTGCATTGGGATGCGTGTCACATCTGTACTCCTGATGTTGTGTTCGGTTGAGTGATTTTATACCTGTTATGGTTTTTGTTGGACCTTTTCTTTTGTTTCGTGAACGCTAGGATTCGTGTAGAATCCATACTCTCAGATTGAGGCCGGTTGAGTGAGTTCATGATGTTTGGTCTTGTTACATCATTGGGATTTGTGTAGAATCCATACTCTTAGATTGAGGCCGGTTGAGTGATTTCATGATCTATGATTTTGTTGGCTTTGGGATTCGTGTAGAATCCGTCCTTCCCGTGTTGCTTTCAGTTGGGTGTTTTCTTTGCATTGTGTTCTCATTCTTGTCCTTGTGTTATGATCTTCATGATGGTGGTGCACCACACACGAGTACGTGCGCGCACATTTGCTGGGTGACTTGCGAGGCCCAATCTTCCATGGATTTGTCGAAAGTTATGATCATTGGGGTTGGGATGGGAGTATGCATGCCCACGGGCACTTGTCGTAGGATGAGCATGGGTAGGGTAGGGTAGCATATGGAGGGGGCTTCTATCTCACAGCCTGGTGACCTTAGTCCCATAGGGTTGGCAGAGGAAGTTTTAAATAAGTGATAATTAAAGAAAATGTGTGACTGATAATAAAACTTAAGATAATAAAATGTGTGTGCGCCCTCCGTTGAGGAGTTGAAATGCACGATCCGAGCTTGGGCTTGTCGATGCCAAGCAACTCTCCATGATGTCAGCCCCTACTTAGTAGCCTATTGAGTGTCTGACCAGGACCTGTACTCCTTGCATTGTCTTAGGTTCTTGGTTGCAGCCATCATACTGTCTGGCGTGAGTGTTAGCCATGGATGTTATTTTGTGTTTTTGTGGTTGGATCATTATCTCCATCAGCACAGCGGGTGTGGACCTATGGGTGCCACGTGGTTGGGAGGCGTAGCTACCTTCACCACTGCTAGGGATCGGTGTACAGAGACGATCTTTGTCCTAGTGCGACCGTTGCTGGATGTCTTCACTTGGTACTTCGAGTTTCGGAGTATGCTTTCTTGTGATTTATGCTTTCATTAGGATGCTTGTATATCATGTTTAGATGATGTTATTTTATTTAGCGCATTCCCTTGTTATGATGTTTAGCATATGATTAGATGATGTGATTTGCTTTGGTAGTATATCTGTTGCTTACTGCTGTTTAGCATGTGATAGGTGATGTTATCTACTGTAGGATTATCTTATGCTTTTCTACTAGCATGTTAGATTTCCTTATGCTATTGTTATGCATGTTTTAGTAGTGACATCCCTATTACGACAGTACTAACAATCTGGTCGGTGGCTTGGGATGTTACGCACGGGGGATGGCTAGGATCCACAATGGTCTTATGATGCTATTGACGGTTGGGAGGAACCGCGTACTTAGTTTGGTTGTTTTGTTCCTGAGATGTATTTATGTACATTGCGATGTTGCTTTTGTTCTTTGCAATGCTTACTTTTAGTGTGTTCTTTGTTGCTGTAGTTTAGATGGTTTGGTGTTCTTCATTCTGTGTTGTTCTTGCACTCGAGTGTTCATTCCTCGAGCCTTGGTGGATCCGGTACTCCCTGGTGTGGAGGTTTTTTGATCTAATTTTGGTCCTTTTTGCTTTTGGGAGTGCTTTTGTGTTTCTATGGGTGACATTTGTTCAGCACGGTGCGACACTTTAAAAAGTATCGCACGCCCATGCAAACTATATCGTACGACACTGTAAAGTATCGTACGCCTTCTTGAGAAATGTTGTACGACATTAAAAGAGTGTCACACGCCTTCTTGAGAAATGTCGTACGATGCTGAAAAGTGTCGCATGCCTTCTTGAGAAATGTCGTACGACACTGGAAGAGTGTCGCACGCCTTAAGGAGAAGTATCGCCCTCCCATAGTGAAAAGTGTCGCACGATTTTTGTGAAAAACCTGCGCGTGCCATCAGCGGGCACTTTTCTTCGTGATCCGATCTTTTTGAGAGTTGATCTGGATACCCTTTAAGTATAAGTTGACGTATATTTAATTCCTTATACTTAAGATATATTTTAATATATGCGACAAATCATTTGAGATAGGTTTCAGACCTCTAAGAGATAAGTTATGGATTCTAGGAAATTTCAGGGCTTCAAAAATCCAGACTTAGCCAATTTTCAGGGCTTCAAGATTTTAGGCTTAGCCAAATTTCGGGATTCTTCATTTTACCCCAGCTTGGTGTTTTTTTGATGAGTGGTCATTTCTTGTGCCCTCATCTTGTTGTGGTGGTTGTTGGTTTTGTTTGGGTGTGTCAGTTTGGTAGTGGCGTTTGGAGATTCGTTGGTTGTCGGGATTGTGTTGAAGTCTTCCGTTGCGATCTTTGTGATCCCTGTATGATGTTGTCATGTGCATTCATACTTGTAAAAAAAAATATCTTAGCTTGATTTGAATCCTTGTTTCCAAGGATCTCTGGGCAGGGCATTACAGTGTGTGTGAGTGTGTGTGTGCATATTATGTTAGGCTTTCATATATTTGATTTCCATCAACACACACACACACACACACACACACATACACATTAACATATATAATTTTCTTAAATTCACTATGAGGCTAAATTTCTCAACATTCCCTCTTTAACAAAGAGGGAATTGGAGCAATTTTCATATAAGCTTAAACACCACTTTAAGTGTGGTTTATGTTAGTAACTATGTTATGGTGTATGGCAAGATCTAGCCTAAAGAACCATAACAAATTGATTTTTATGGTGTCTAACAAAATCCAACCCAAAGAACCATGATAAGTTGGTTATCATGGTGTCCAACAAAATCTAGTCCAAAGAACCATGATAACACTTGCTCCTAGATATCCAACACATTTTGGAGCTACATGTTAATGTGGTGTATCAAGGAGATAGATAAACTATTGATAAAGTTGTCACCTTACAATAGTGACTTCACACATGAAAGGTCATCACCTTTCATAACACATAAATGCAAAAAATTAATTTTAATTATTGATGAATATATTAAGTTTACAAATGTATTTACAAACTTGTCATGCCAAGTTTACTTCTAAAGTACTCAATTTTCATCCTTGCAAGAGGCTTGGTAAAAATGTCAGCATTTTTCTCATTAGTGCTGATATAAATCAGTTTGATAACATTTTTTTTAACCATGTCTCTTATGTAATGGTGTGGAGTCTCAATATGCTTTGAACGATTGTAGAAGACAGGATTTGTAGAAAGTCTGATGCAGCTTTGGTTATCACAATGAATCACTGTTGAACTTAGTTGCTTTCCAAAAATTCCAAATAATAACTTTCTCAATCATACTGCTTCACAAGCTCCCATGGAGGCTACCATATATTCATCTTCTATAGAACTCAAGGCAACTATTGGTTGTTTTCTACTGAACCAAGATATCATAGTCGATCCAAGACTAAAGCAATGACCTATAGTACTCTTTCAATTTATGGAACAACCAACCCAATTAGAATCAGTATATCTTCAAGTTTAATCTCAAAAATTTTGTACTTCAATCCAAGACCAATAGTACCTCATAGATATCTCAAGATGTGTTTTGCAGCCATCAAATGGATCTTCTTTGCTTCACACATGAAATGGCTTAAAATATTGGTGGCATAGCAAATATTAGGCCTAGTGTTTACCAAATACATAAGTGATCCAATGATCTATCTGTAGAGAGTGGGATCAATAGATTCTAAATTCACTGCTTCTTCTTTTAGCTTTTGTAGATTTGTTTCCATAGGAGTTGCTAGGGGCTTGCAATCCATTATACCAAATGTAGTCAAGATGTTATGGGTGTACTTCCCTTGATTTAGAAAAATATGATCTTTCTTTTGACATACTTCTAGACCCAGAAAATAGTGTAGTAGTCCTAGGTCCTTAATTTCAAATTTAGTCCCAAGATCTTGCTTGCATATTTCAATTAGATGATCTTCACTTGTTATTAATAAGTCATCAACATAGAGAACAAGAATTAACATGCCACCATTAGACATTTTGAAATATATGTTAGGACTAGCTTCATTTTTGGAGTATCTTAGTTTGGAGAGATAGTTATCTATCCTTTCATACCAAGCTCGTGGTGCTTGTTTAAGGCCATAAAGGGATTTCTTTAGTTTACATACATATAGGTTCTTGTCTTTTATAGTAAAGCCTTCAGGTTGTTCGATATATAGTTCTTCATTAATGACACCATTCAAAAATGTAGTCTTGACATCCATTTGATGTATCTTCCATTCTTTGGATGTTGCAATTGAAATAATTGTCCTCACTAAAGTATATCGAGCAACTGGAGCAAATGTTTCCTCATAATCAATACCTACCTTTTGAGAGAAACCTTGAACACAAAATCTTACTTTATGTTTTTCAATACTACCATCTGAAGCATACTTGATTTTGTATAACCACTTTGATGAAACAACTTATTTGTCTTTTGGTCTAGGTAGGATATCCCAAATATCATTTTATAATATGGTTTGATATTCTTTGACCATAGCATCTTTCCATGCTTGACATGTTAGGGCTTCTGCAACAATTGATGGTTCAGATTTTGTAAGCTTAGTTACTAGTGCAGTGGAACATGATTTTTTGGTTTTCTTACTCTCTCTCAATATTTCATATGGTTCAACATTATTTTCTTCAATCATTTTCCTTTCCCATAATGACCTTTTCTTGATATTAAAGATGTCCTTATCTTCAATGTCTAGTAATAGTTCATTCTCTTCTGATATTTTCTTCCTCTGATTTTCAATTTTCTAATTTTCATCTAGTTCTATAATGGGCTCATCTTCTATACCTATGGATAGTTTGAAGGCAATGTTTTCTTCGAATTTCACATCTCTGCTGATTTCAATTGATCTCTACCCAGGTATTGGACTCTATACCCTTTAGTGTTTTTACTATACCTAATAAATATTTCTTTCTTCCCAAATGGTTCCAACTTGGTTCTCTTTACTTTACGTATATGAATGTAAACGGGGCAACCAAATATTTCGAGATGACTTAGGTCAGGTTTAATTGTTGGAAAGGCTTCTTCAGGGGTTATGTTTTCTAGGATTGAGTGTGGGCATCTATTTTGAATATATATATAATAGTATTAGCAATGAAAAATGTAAATTTTGATCATGTAAAAAGGATTTTGTTGATTCAACAATGGTTTTGTTTTTCCTTTCTACCACTCCATTCTATTGAGGATTATAAGGTACAATATACTCCCTCTTAATCCCAATTGAGGTATAAAATTCTTTGAAATTCTTAGAGATGTATTCACCCCCATTGTCTAATCTTAAAGTTTTTATTTTTTTAGACATTTTATTTTCCACAATTGCTTTGAACTCTTTAAATTTTAATAGAACTTAATTTGATTCTTTGACCTTTAGGAAGTAAATCCAAGTTTTCCTAGAAAAGTCATCAATAAAGATTATGTAGTATGAGTATCCTCCTAGAGATAGTGTTGGCATAGGTCCACAAAAATTAGTATGAACTAGTTCTAGGACTGATTTAGATTTGTGTTCACTTGGGGGAAAAGATCTTTTTACATTCTTTCCTAGGGCACATCCTTTACAAATGCCTATATTATTTGAATTTAAATTAGGTGTTCTAGTGGTGATTTTTCCTATATTCTGTAGTATACTGAATCCAAGATGTCCAAGCCTTCTATGCCATATCTCATTAGGGTTTGATGTTTCATGAGTTACGGTTTACTTTTGGATGTTACATAGTTTATATAGAATTCCATCTCTAGACCCTATTGTGATAGCATTCTTAAGATTAGAATTTTTTGGCCAGTACAAAACATTATTTTCATTAAAGTTAACATGATACCCTTCAATTGCAAATCCTGAGATGGATACTACATTCCTTTTTATGCTAGGTACAAAAAGAACATCTTTCAATTTTAGAGTGATCCCAGTTCTTAGTTGTATAGAACAAGTCCTGATTCTTTTTATTGGGTAGGTGGACTTATCTCCAATGGTGACTTCTTCAGTGAGATAATTTCCAAAGGTTTCAAACTTATCTCTGAATCCTATTACGTGATGGGATGCACCACAGTCGATTATTCTCACAATTTCATTGGAGTTCATTTCACTTGATAGAGCAGAGTAGAATAATAGATTTTCTTCCTTTTTAGCTTCAGCTATGGTGGCTAGAATTTTTTCCCTTTCTAGACAAAATATATATGTCTAAATTTCTCACGCTTGTAACATTGAACTTTGGAGAAGTCTTTGCTATTGTGATTATTATTTCCTTTTCTTTGGTCATTTTTTTCCCTTTATGTTTAAATTTCCTCTTCTTCCCTTTGTTATTAGAGATTGAGAAAAGGGCTTGATTTTCTTCCTGTTGGTTTGAAATGATCTCTCTAGAAATTAGTCTTGATTCTCCTAAGGTGCAATCATTTTTAAGTTGGTCAAAAGATGGTATTGAAGATCTGATAATGACTTGGATGAATGCTTCCCAAGATATAGGTAGCCCTCTAAGTGCTATTATGGATAATTCTTGATCTTCAACTTTATTTCTAATAGAAGATACTTGATTCTTTATTTCGGAAATTAATCCAAATTAGGATGAGATTGACTATCCTTTATTCATTTTTATATTCATAAGTTGATTTTTTAATGTGAGCAATCTACTTGAGTTTTTGATCTCAAATGTATCCTTAATTGTTTTAAATACTTCAAATGCTTTCTTGAAATTTGATATGGAAGAGAGAATATGATCTTTTACTGAATTGACAATGATTTTTTTGGCTTTATTATTTTGCCTTTTCCAAGTGGATTTTTCTGCCTCGTCTTTAAGTATTGAAGTGTCTTTTTCAATGAATGATTCTAATTCTAATTCTTGAAGGATTATAGTAATTCAAATTTTCCATGAGAAGAAATTTGTTGCTCCTTCAAGCCTATCCTTGACTCTAACATTGCTTGCCATAGTGTCACTTTTATTTTGTGATTTGAAAAAAAATGTTTTAAGTAGTTTAGCAATTTTTCTACCAATTTGGCTCTAATACCATGTTAAATATGTATAGATTGATTTGGTGGAGATCAAACTAACTTAAGTTTGTAGAAATATTGTGTTGTTATGAATATGTATTCAACTTCTTACTTATAATCCTAATACAATATTAGAATTACTTTTCTTTTAATCTAATTATGTTGTAGACTATATTGAATAAGTTTTAAATTGCATTGAATATATTTTAGACTGTATTGAATATTGAGCAGACGATAGACTGAGTTTGTACGATGGGTGTGATTTACATTGCCTTTGATATTGATATGTTTCATCAACCATTGAAGGTATATATATATATATATATATATATATATATATATATATATATATATATATATATATATATATATATATATATATATATATATATATATATATATATATATATATATATATATATATATATATATATATATATATATATATATATATATATAGAGAGAGAGAGAGAGAGAGAGAGATATGTTGGGTAACAAGCCCATGTAGGGTCATGACCCTATGTCGGCACCTCTATTTAATATTGTTGATCATAACATAAGACAACTGATGCATTAACAATTCGGTTCTTAACAAAACCGATATTGAACTTAATATTAATGATATATTTAAATATAATAACTATGAATATATAGATATATGTTGATGATCATTATATTATATATATATGTATATGTATATATGTGCATATTATGTTAGGCTTTCATATATTTGATCTCCATCAACACACACACACACACACACATATTAATATATATAAATTGCTTCAATTCATTATGAGGATAAATTTCTCAACAATGTTAACCTGTAGTAGTCCATTTTCATTATATCCAACTCTGTCCACATATCAATCCAAATGTCTTCTATACGATGGACATTAGGGCCCGTTTGGTTGTTGGAATATGATTTAGGAATGGGAATTTGAAACCCTTGATTTGGGATTCTGGAACTTGAAATCTAGATTATAGTTTTTGGATTTATGTTGGGACTATTTGGTTCAAATTAAGAATTCTATGTTAGTGTGCTTTCCTTACTATATATGATCTATGACTGGAAAGCGAACTGGTATGGAAAAATTATATGACAAATGCCTTAATTTGGAGCATCCTTAACATTTCTGTTTGACATTACTATTTTGCAACATTGGGACACTATATTTAGTGTCTAGCATTATTGATTTGGGGTGAGGGGTTACAGGTTTCTCATGCCAATATTGCCCATTGTTTGGCACGGGTTTGAAACTGCAATTTGACTCTTTGTAGTACCTGCCTGGGAGTTATTTCTCATGCCATGTTTTGACATCAGCATTTCCACTTGTAATGCTTGCAGCAACTAATTTTTGGTGTGGGAGGAAATTTGATTTTGTGTGTTCTCTAGACTAGGTCATGGCTGGAGAATAAAAGTGTAAACTACTAGGAAAGTTCCAACCATTTGAACATTTACACCTGTTGTTGTTGTGACGATACTCCTGATCAATTGAATGTTTTCCCCCTACATCTATCAGCGTGGTATTTTTCCTGGGCCTGTTGTTATCTCAAAAAAATCTACATTTGTTACTAAGGCCATTGGAAGCTTTTCACAGTCACCTACAAGTTCCTCTATTTGACTTTAATTTCTTAATAGCTGAAGCACCTAAATTGCAAATATTTGATATTCAAAAATGGGCATGTGGATGTCAAACCCAATTAAATTTCACTTTATTTAGAATCATCATTTTTGAAAAAAAGGATTTAAAATGGGAATCCCTAATAACAAGTTTTTTGGAGGAATATGAAATTCTTATTTTGGGGGTCAAATGGGGATACCAAATCCACATTTGCCTGAATTCCAATTCCCATTTTGCAACCCAAATAGTGGATTAATTTTTTTAAAGAATTTTGAACTCTAATTCCTACTCAAATCCACAATCCAAACAGGCCCTTAGTGAATGCTCTCTTAATTCATCCCTCTGTAATCAAAATCTTGTCTTCAAATATACACAACCTTTCTCATTTGAATTGAGCAACACTGCAACTTTTAGCATTAGGCAAGAAAGGGATGTCATATCCAAAAAAAATTAAATCTCTTAAAACTAAGATAGGTTGTTGTAAACCTGGATAACATGATGTTGTATCACTTGATAGTTTGTCAATACCTCATACATGCTTAGAGATATGTCTTATCAAAAATCGCAGCCCGATAGTATTTAGAGATCCTTAGGAATGCTTTTGTTCAATGTGGTCAATAATGTCTGAGGGACATCTGAGTGGTGTAGTACAGATGAATTAAGGTCCAATATAATATGTATTATACATAATTAATCAAATAAGGTGTAGGAAAAAAAGATTCAGGGGTGTACATTGTGAGAAAGCATTGTTGGAGGGTATAAAGTTGATGCAAGGGTATACCGACAAGTGATCTACCTAACAAGGGGTAATTTTTTGAGTTGATGATGATTATATATGTTGAATTTAAGGTGTACATTGAAAGAATTAGTTTTGAAAGTGGTTGAAGAATGAATATCTATAAGGCCCTATTTTCTAGGAGTGAGTGGTGAGAATTTGATGGTTGGGAATGTAAACAAGGGCAAGGGAACTTTAAACCTACTAAATCTATGGTTTCAACACCTAAGTAGGTCTTGTACAAAGTTGGTGAAATAAGGGTTAAGGATAAAGTGCAGTTGTTTTCTAAAAGTGGCCTATTTTAAGCTTAAAAAGGGGTATCATGGTGTGATACCAAGGACACGGTCCAAAACTAACCCTATCCAATATTTTCAAAGGTTGTTGAAAAGCCAAATGGGTATCCAAATCTATAATTTATTTTCCTAGTGTTTTAGGAAAGTTGGGAGAAAAATGCAAGAGCACAGTCTTCTAGGTGTCATTAGGCCTGTTACGTGAACTTTGTATTTCCCTTGTAAATCCACATAAGTTGATGATAATTGAATATTCTTTGAAGAAGACATTATCATCAAACCCACAAAAAAGAGTTCAAGAACCAAATATATAACCATAACAATAAATTCTATGGACAAATTTATAATAGTAACAACATATAATAATATATGAAATTTATATCTCTTTTTGGTTTTATATACAAAATTTGGCATCTAAATATGCACATGTTACATCTCTTATCAAATTTTTATAAAAAAATATGGCATATAAATATGCACATGTTACATGTCTTCTCTTTTTTATATACAAAATTTGGCATCTACATATGCACATCACTGTGAAGTTGCAACATTTTGTGTAACTTATACAAAAGAATTTAAAGATTATTCTACCATATGTAGAATGATTCAGCTATATAGCACACAATCAATCAATGGAACCTTATGGAATAGCTCTAACCCTTATTGTATCAATTATTGCCTCATGATCAAATTCACATACTTTCCACAACTTCTTGTTAAGAGGTCTACCACGATATGGTATCAATTGAATATTTTTTGCAACAATAAGGTTAGAGTAATGAAGAATATGTCTATGTGTCTCAAAATCCTCAAACAACCATGTGCTAGAATTCTTGATGGGATACCTGTATTAAATTGTAAAGATAATTTAAAGTCAAAATTGATACATTATACATGACAAATCGACTTAAAAAAATCTCCATGGAAAGGGACAAAATATGCTACCTTCTAAGCCATGTGTGTATCACAATGATAGATCTTATTGGGTACTCAATACCCTCACCATCAATGATTGTAGCGATGAGATTATTTTGGCCTCAATACACCAACATAGAAAATAATATGTTCTTTCATCATTATTCTCATGTGAAATAATTGCATATACATGACCTTCATTATATAGAAGCACAAGTTAATGCAAAAATTTAAAGTAAAATATTTTAACCAAGTATTAAATTGATAACTTAGTACCTGGTTCAACTAGGTCAAATACATGCTCAAAATATGTTGATGCTTCAACCTAGTTGAGTTGTATTACTGTAGGAAGTTGATATGAATCAATTAGATGCAAAGGTCTACAAGACCATTGGTTTTATTCACATTCATCCCATAAATGATGCATATAAGAAGAGAAAAAGCATGCAAGCTTTCTAGTATGAATAGCTAGTGACATTGCATTTGAACTTTGAAATGAATGCATCTCACTTGATCTTGTAAGTGTACAACAATATTGCAAATTTTCAATGTTAGCTCCACATATCAACCAAAAATATTTAGAAACCATAGACTTACCTATATTACCTACTCTCATCATAGAATTGCACCATTGGACAATTATTTAGGATTTTCTAATATTGTGTGACCTTCATACTTTAATTCCTCTCTACTATGGGCTATTTTCGCATGTGGTCTACCACCATCATGCTCTCCCTTTCCATGTCTCACCTAAGTGAAATTCCAAAAATGTTGCGCTTCATTTGTCACATGCATCCTACTCAACCAATAGAACATCCCTGCATTCTTAAATTGTGTGGTGCAATTGTCTAACTATATAATGTTTTGATTGTATCTTACATCTCTTTTCCTCAAATTATCATAGAAAACTCTAAAATATCCTTGCGCAAACTCTAATGAATGAATTTGATCATCACTAATATAGAAGTGATAGTTTCTTAATACCTTGTTTTCCTCCTCTATGATATCATGTGCATGAATAAATGTTATGTGTACAAAAATTGGCACTTGTATAGATTTGTAATACATTGGTTGCACTTCATTTTGAGTTTTTAGTGTGTAGTTTTTAGTGAAGCCAACAACTAACACAATCATACCCAAGGGAAAAGTTTCCTTACACAACTTGAATTGCTCATCTAACCATCTTCTATGTGTATGACCTATGTAATCATAAACTATTACCTCTTGAAGTAATTTCATAAAATCAACTACACATACATCACTTTTTACTAATTCACACATCTTTAACACCATATGTAACTGACTTTTACTTTCCAAGAGAAACTATTTTCTTACCAATTTCATGTGTGCTATCTAGATGTAGGCATCTATGCAACTTTTGCAAACCACCACATTGAGGGAAAACACCTTTCAAACATGTGGTCTTATAATAAATGCACCCATCATCTTGTTTACATAGTACACTTGCAATAAATTCTCTTGATGACTTAGGAGGTACTTGTAGACCACATTCTTGCAATATATCATTAGTATGCAAAGTACAACATATATAATGATAAACATCATAATGCATAGAAAACTCAACATGAGCCCTACCAAAACATGTAGTGTGTGTATGATTTATCTTAACATAAAATTCTTTGGTCATTTCAAAAAACCTTTGGCTGATTTTAAATTGAGGAATATTTGAAGAAATATTTCATAAATTTGTGTTTGAGCCAAATCCAAAAAAAATGTTTTGCATGTGGCTCATGGTTTTGTTAGATATGTTTAGAATAACTAAGAGGATGAGTGAATTAGTTACTCAAGGTCTATATGTACCACTTGAACTATTAAACATTAAAAACATCAATGTTTTGTTGATCCTACTTAAATTGTTATTGCTAGGTTTGCACTATAAAACTATCATAAATTTGACTTGTATTGCATAATGAAAAATATTATCACATGTAAAAAATTCACAAGGCATTCATCAATTTGGCACAAGGATTTTACATGGAAACCCAATTTGGGAAAAACTACCAGCAACATGTCACTCTTTCAAACTGAGCTCTATTAGGAGCCAACCCTATTAAGGGTTTACAATACACACTATTAAATGTGACCTAGTTATAGGATTTAATCACCCTATTAGGAGTGGCCTTGTAAGAGAACTTTGATCATTCCATTTAGAATGTCACCTAGTTCAAGGATTTACATAGACTATTAAGTCTTCCAATGATTGTTAGGTCAACCTCTGTTAAAAGGATTTAAATACAAACTGTCTACAATGATAAGAAAGAAAACATTACGTTTTGATCTATGTGATTACAACTCACTTTTCTGGTTCAGATCTATGTTCAATCTTTATGTTGGTTCACTAATAATCCTTTCATTGTCATCTTTGATATTGATCTACCTGGACACCCTTCAAGAAATTAGTATACACTTCTCATCAACACTTAAGCCTTTTTCTCAAAATTACTTATTAACAACAGCATAACATTAACATTTTTTCTCCTTTAGCTTCACATTCACACTCTTTTGTGCTTCTAATCAACCTTGCTCTCTATATGAACTCACTCATACACACTGGTTGGGCTCAGCTAGGCTTGACTAGACACGACATCAAAATTTTGGGTTAGTATCCCTTTAAATAGGCAATTTAGGCTTTACTATTTTCTACATCCACCATAGATCTTAGGGTTATGATCAGCTTTAACTTGATTCAATGTATTTGTATAACTTCTTGATCATCCTCTAGAAACCTATTTAGAATCCTTCTATTAGGTATTTACCTAATCACCACCTTTAATTTAATGATCCAACTCATCAATCTAATCTTCAACACGTTTTGCATCTCCTAAGAAATCAACTGATTCAGCTTGATCTTATGATTCCTTTGAATTTGATCTTTTGCTATTACTTGGAAGTCACTAAATTCTGATACTTGACCCACACTGAAATACTCAGTCATTATTTAAGCTTTCTCACTCAGCATCAACTAACTTGCTCAATCAATGCTAATGCTCGGTCAACACTAGATTTTCTCAACACTAATTGTGGCTCAGTTGACACTTTCATTACTTGACACTCTTTAGTAATTTACTATTTTTCTTGACATGTCTTAGCTTTCTTGAAATAAACAATTACTTTGATTTATCAAATTCTATCTAATCAAATATCCATAGTAACTTCTTTTTCATAACTTTGACCTTTCCTCTAGGTGTTATAGTTATGAGTAACTCTCAAATCCTCTTCATCAATCAACTAGATATGATATTTAGATTAGGTAGAAATATCTCTCATCCATAGATTTGACATCAATGACAAAGAAACAATTGTTACAATTGTAAGTTTCCAATAGGTTGGTTTTTCCAATTCATCTTTTGACGATTTTTTTTTTTTGAAGCCCTTGTGTTGTCACACCAAAAAAATTTAATTAATGTTCTTATTGCATCAACAATAACTTTATCCTTACATGGGAGTCTACCTTGGAATGACCAAAAAGAATTTTTATTAGAAGTCTTAATTTTCTCTCACTTCACTAAGGCTTTGACTAATGTTTTTCTATTTATCCTTAATGATTTACTTTATTTTCTTATCATATGAGATTTTGTCATTTCCTTTCCTTTCTCATTATGTTTTATGTGAGGACACATTGACTTGTATTAGCATCTTTACTATGTGGTTTTGAACCAATAGATTGGCATGAATCAAAATCATTTCTAACAATGATTCTTTCACTACTAGTTTTAGATGTTCTTAACCCCAAAATTATCATTATCTCTTTAAATTTAAGATTTTTAACCATTTCAACTAGAAGATGGCATCTTCCACTTTGATTTAATTTTTCTAAATAGTTATTCCAAATATTTTGAACAATTCTTCTACAATTTCTCTCTGACATTTTATCGTGCATTGACTTCAAAACATTTACATTAATGTCAATTAGAAAATTTGGTATTCTATGAATCATTCTAGGAGATGTTGATGTACGTGCATGCTCTATATTTTCATTACTTGTATTATGTGCATTCATCATTTCAACTTGAGATGTCACATTAGGGGTGACATAAGTGTATTTTTCATAATCATTTCAATTGGGGTATGTTGAAAATTTTTCATTTGTCAAATTAGGTGAATTTGTGACATCAATATCAATAGGTAGATTTTCATCACTTACATTAGAGGCATTTGATGATGTACCTTCATGTAATCTTCTCATATGCTCCCTTGTTTGCACCTTTGTTTCCTATCAATTTTCAATCATTCCTCTCTTGTTCTTTCCCATGATTGTAGATGCAAACTATGCTACAAAAAATAGCATGAACAAAATACAAAATAAAATACAAAATTAAACAAATTTGCATAATTATTTTATGCTCAATCACAAGCTACAAAGATAAACTAACATGTGTGTTACACTCATAAAATTCAAAGTTGAACTTGAACCTTTCATTTCATCTTAAGTTCAAGTTTAGGTTCAAGTTAGTTGTGTTGGAGTTTTAAAAGTAAAGATCTTCTTTTGACCCTAGTCCTCGATTGATAGTCTATCAACTTGAAGAGTTGAACTCAAACATGAACTTGAACCTTTCAACTTCAAGCTCAAGTTCAACATTATGTTTACTATCAGATTGCGGCTCCACTTTTGTAGGTATTATTTCAAAAAGGAAATTAAGTGTGGATCTTTGGAAAATGTAAACAATGGCAAGATCAAATGTTGAAAGCATGATGATAGTGATAATTGCAAGGCATGTGTCAAAGTACAAGTCATCATTGAATAGAGTGATATTACAAGTTGGGGTCATTCAAGTGTGAGATTGTGTGCCAATTTGATAGGAGCATTTAATTGAAAAGACTAAAATATCTTGTCAAATAAATCTTCTAGTGGATGTATTAATGATTTCACGTTCCCATATCTATTCATAATCTTTCTCAAAATTGCACCTTAAGTACCGATTCCTTTTCCATTTGTCCCTAACTTGCTACTCTAGAGTTTGAAGTGACAAATCTAGTAAGGGTTTGCAGAGGTAGTTTGGTACATGAAATCAATGCCTTTACAAAGATTTTTCATTTTTGGCTTCTCCTTTTTTTTCAAACAATTGTATGTGGTGGGTCATTTTCATTTTCATATTAACATGTCTTTATTTTGTTCAAAACTCCCAAAACCTTAATAAGCCTATTTGTTGAGTTCCCTCCCTAAAATTCAAGATAAATTTATGGTGAATGTAAATTTGACGTAGTTAGTGGAAAGAACCAAAAGTGCCCAAAATGGAACCATAGCTCATAAATTAACCAATAGTATATTTTTAGAGGCCATAGCTTTTCTCCTACTATGGGATGCCTTGAGTTAGTAATAGAATGTGTAAATCACTATGACCCTCAGAGTAGGCGCATAAGGAAGATTTCAAGTGAAGTCTTAGCAAGGACTAATAGGGTTATTGTTGTATAGGCTTTGAAAATTCCTCACAAAGAATCTTATGATCCCTGGAGCTTTGAAGAAGTAGCACAACTATATGAAGAAAACAAGAAAGGTTACAATTCCATTGCCACACAAAGATAGGTTTTGAGACTAGCAACAGGGGGGTCAAGGCTATCTAAACCTCTAACTATCAAATACATTATTAAGGAAATAGTTGATATAGTTTTCCTCTTGAATAAGGTGAAAGGGAATGAGCATGCCTTCCACTAGGGAGACTAGATGTATTTCTTCATAAAAAAGATTGTAGAAGGAGAAAAATTCATTGACTGGGTTGATTTGATAGTAGAAAGACTACACAAAAGGCTATTGGGTTTGGCTAATTTTTCTCTTTTCTTCATGTCATCATACTTTACCTACATTTCAATTGTTTCAAAAGAGTGGGAAGGTCTTCCTCATGATCCATAATAAAAGAAATATCAAAATATATCAATACTACTAGCATTTGCAAGCCAAGAAACCCTTACAAGAGTTTAGGATAATCAATTATGTGTTTTTGGTAAGGCTAGTATTCGAGCTCAAAGGAAAAGAAAACTATAGGCTCTCATAAGAGGCCATGTAGGTGATTGATACCTATGGTTGTTATTATATCCAATTCCCAAGATTCGCCTATCTCAGATTCGCCTAGCTCAAAGTCTGAGCCTTTGATGGTGAACCCTTTAAGTTACCCCATTATTTCTTAGACAATATTGCACTTTTGGAGATATGTAGACAACTAATCATTGTTGCAAATCTATCTGAAAGAACTAAGAAGACATTCAAGGTACTCTTCCCTATAGAATTACGTCATTATAGGTGCGCAAACCTCAAGCATTCCATGAAATGTCCCCTTTTCTGATTTTGTATGATATTTCCAACCTCTAATCAGATCTTTAAGATCAAACAACTAATATCACAAAGATCCACCAATTTCTCAAGGAAACCCCAAATCGGGTATGCTGAAAATAGTGCTAAAAGCTTCACAACTTCACAAATTATTAATAAATCTGAAAATGGAAATTTTTACAGAACTTTTAGCAGCATAACAGCCTACAAATTGACATTTCCAGATCCGTATAGCCTTTACACAACAGCTCAAAAATGTAGGACAAAAACTATGCTCATCGAGCTCCCGAAATTAACACAAAAATGCACAGAAACACCACAAAAACACTAATAAACTATCTCAGAAGTTTAATCATGTCCCAATACATATATTCAGCTCTATTTTAATAGCTTAAAGTCTAAAATACAGCAGAAACCAAAACTGATATGAAATGCTCAACTGAAAACACCAAACTCATGCAAAAAAACACACCCAAAAACCCCCAAATCTACACTGTTCAGCACAAAGGCAAACTCTGTATGAGCATGCACATGGAATGGCTTCAAACTCCCATCCTTAGCCTTCCTAGAAACCTAAAAACTCCCATTTTTGGGTCTCCCTGGAAACCTGCAAACTCCCGTTCTTGGGTCTCCTTCTCCACAGGTTTGGCAGCCTCTGAAGAATAACAAAGAATGAGCGAAAATCAAGTTTTGGAATGTGCCCAAAATGCCTCCAAACCCCCTTAAAAGAGGGCATAAATGTAACTCACATCCAAGAGAGGTTAATGACACATATTTTAATAATAATTTCATTTATTAGTCCAACGGTTTCCAAAGATTAACCCCCCTTTTTCGAAACTTCACTTTCTTGGGCCTGCCTGTCTTAGCAAAGATTATTATTTTTTTATTATTTGAAAAGGGGACATGACAAGTCCTCCCCTCCCCAAACATTGCTTGTCCTCAAGCAATGGCTAAACAATAAACCAATCAATCCACCTGGATCCCAAATGTAGTCATGAACTATACTACTACCAATTAACACAGGCTCCTGCAATATCCTCTGCAATATGACCAAGAGGAATCCATAATCAAACTGACAATTATAGCTCAACCAAACTCCAAAATCACCACCACCATAGTCAAAAACCCATGAGACACAAACTCTTAGAACATCAGAACCCAAGTAAAGTGGACAAATCAAACTGCCAACACAATAAATACCATCAATGCATCCCACTGGCCTATACAAAATGTACAATCCAACTCTGCAACAATGGTGAATGCTCTCATATGAAACTATACCAAGTATGGAGAATCCACACACTGTACAACTCCTACAATCAACACAACTCTGTAGATCATTAGCCACTGTCTCATAACCATAACTCCCATGCACCCCTGATGGTGAAAAGCCATCACAATATGAACAACAAGAAATGGAACCCAAACCAAATTTTCCTACCATCAACTCCTCAACACAAGGATCAATTGCTAACTGATGTACATACCCTGCTGAAGCATCACTCCAAAACTCCTGCTCTAAGTCATGTATTATCAAGCTATCAACTGCAGGACCTATCACCATGTCGTGCCCATCACAACTCTCATCCCGAGGCATCAAACTATTCCATAACTGATGATAAGCACTAGGAACCAAAGTACATCTCTGTATCATAATCTCATTAACATGGTCATCAAAGGTAAATTGATGAGCGTACCTCACAGTGTAATGCCGATAGAATGCGCCAATCTCAGTCAGTGGCTCAGACTGTAATCTAGATGAAACTAACTGCAATTGATCATTAACCATGTTGGAATTGACTACTATCTCTAAAGATATCACCAAGGGAGTAGTATTACTAGTAGGAACCATGCCAACTGTCGACTCACCAACATCACACATGCTCTTTGATACATCTCTAGTCTCTGTGCCATCAGTACTAGAGGCCACCACCATGTCAAGCATACAACAATCTGCTACAAAACCCAACTCAACTGAACCTGACTCTAGTGGGAATGAACCTGATATGCCAATGTTAGTATCAAGGATGGATGCATCCCCATCTCCACTGTCTCTGAAAATCTCGGCCATGGACATCCTCGAATCACCAAACACCATAGCTTGTGACTGTATAGAATCAGGTAAAGACTGTAGCCACTCTAACTCCATGGTCGCCTTAGCCAAATGAAACTGTGACTCCTTGAAATCCAACTGTGTACTCTCAAGAATCTCAGAAGTCACCTCAAGTTGCTCAGTAAGCTCACTCACCTCATCTTCCTTGGCCAACAATGCATCATATGCTGTACTACCCCACTCCATAAGATAATCTCTATCAGCTACCAATTGCATATAATTTTGTCTCAAAATCTGAATAGCCTCCCATAAAGAGTGGATCTCTGTCAAGGAAAGATAACTGCCTTCCTGCTCATCACTAGTAGGAGAACCCCATCCATAAACTGCTAACAACTGACGAGCAACATCAAAATGCTGGCAAGCGATAGCAATGTCTCGGTCACTAACTCTTAATTGATTAGGCACATGATGGCACTGGCTTGACTGTCTCCTACAAACCTCCTCTGATGCACTTTCTAAAGGAGTATCCTCAAAGTCACTAGTCTCTAGAGTATTACAATCCATACCCTGTAAATTAAATCTAAAGCTCATATCAACATACGGAGTATCAAAAACATTAGCACTACTGTCCAACTCCTCTGTACCCAAGGAAACTAAGTCTTCAAAACTGCCCACTACATCCTCCTGGATGTCATCAATGCCAATATGATCATGGGACTCATCTGTACACACTGCCAAATATGAAATATCATCAACACATTCCAGCAAGTATGGTTGACTAGATATATGAACAAAGCCCAACATCGGTGTATAAAAACTAATACAAACATCAGATAAGCTCCTGGCACAAGAAAAGACAACACCGTACAATCTGCTAATCAAATCCATGGTAGCACCCGAACAATCACTGCTACCAAAAAGTGTTAATGATTTACAGTCAACTGAACCACAAATGCCAATATAAGAATCTTGAGTCCATATCTGTAAACTAGAATTAGCTGGTAACTCAAGCAAAATCCTGACTTGAGTAATATGACCAATACCAACTAACTCCACATACCTGTCATGATGAGATAATGTAGTGACAATACTGTCTTCACACACCTTCAGCTGGCAGGATAAATCATGTGAAGTACTACTAGCCTCAACCTCATGTACGAAGCATCTAACTGTGCCTAGTACTCTCTCTCAGAAAATTCATGAATGCTCAATGTCTGCTCATCTACACCAGGTATCTCACCATCATGCACAACAATATCCTCATAATCATCATCCTTGAGGTCAAATCTATCTACCACTCTTTGACTAAAATCATCAAATGTAGTTACCTGATCATGACCTTGAGTAGTCATTCCATGATACCACCAATCATAGGCTGCATCTTCCAAGTGTAGACTTGCAATTTGAACAACATCACTCTCCTTCATGGGGTTAAGTGTGAAGAAGGTCTGTAATTTTTGTAGCCATGCTCTAGCTGAAATTTTATTTGTTCCATCAAAAGTAGGTGCTATAAACTTGCTTATTTTATTTTTGAGCTCTCTTCCACTTATGTCATGCTCCCTTCTGTACTCTTTCTTGGGCATCAAAGTGTTCATCATATCCACATATTCACTAAAAGGAACTGAACTACGAAAGTCATCATCTAAGCCATTATAAGTAGCTCTTAATGTAATCAAGTTACCTGTAACCTCTTCCATAGGATTAATGGCTGGATTTGGTACTGGTGGCTCATCTGCAGGCAAGAAAATAGTTTTGGTTGATTTAGATGGTGTGGATTTCAGATTTCTTGGCTCCTCTGAAGTGCTTCCTTTCTCATTAATAGATGCAACTCCTTGTAGTTTTTTTGTCAATATTCGCAAAGCCTCTCTAGTTTCTGCCAAACTATCCACTGTTTGCTTCTGAGTATTTTGGATGTCTTGGAAGAATTTCTTTGCCATCTCATCTGGATCAGCCATAATTTTCCCTTCCTTGGATTTTGTACTTTTACTTTCAACTGGAGGTTTGATCAAAATTTCTTTATTCTTTTCTCGCTGCAAATATCTTTTTTCTCTTTCACTTAGTTGCATGCAACCATAAATTTTGACATGCAGCTGATTAGAAGCAACATGCAACCACCAAATTCACCAAGAACTAACATGCATATGATTAGAAGTAGAATGCAACCATAAATTTTGACATGCAAGATTTGGGTAGTTATCAAAACTGACATGCAAGATCTGGGTAGTTGTCAAAACTAACATGCAAGATCTGGGTAGTTGTCAAAACTGAAATGCAAGATGTGGGTAGTTGTCAAAACTGACATGCAAACTTCTACAACCACCAAATTCACCAAGAACTAACATGAAAATTATTAGAAGTAGAATGTAACCATAAATTTTAACATATAGCTGATTAGAAGAAACATGCAACCATAAATTATGACATGCAAAATCTGGGTAGTTGTCAAAACTGACATGCAAGATCTGGGTAGTTGTCAAAACTGACTTGCAACTTCTACAAACCCTCAGGCTGGCAAGATCATGGCTCTGATACCACTGAAATGTCCCATTTTCTGATTTTTTATGATATTTCCAACCTCTAATTAGATCTTTAAGATCAAACAACTAATATCACAAAGATCCACCAATTTCTCAAGGAAACCCCAAATCGGGTATGCTGAAAATAGTGCTAAAAGCTTCACAACTTCACAAATTATTAATAAATCTGAAAATGGAAATTTTTACAGAACTTTCAGCAGCATAACAGCCTACAAATTGACATTTCCAGATCTGTATAGCCTTTACACAACAGCTCAAAAATGTAGGACAAAAACTATGCTCATCGAGCTCCCGAAATTAACACAAAAATGCCTGGAAACACCACAAAAACACTAATAAACTATCTCAGAAGTTTAATCACGTCCCAATACATATATTCAGCTCTATTTTAACAGCTTAAAGTCTGAAATACAGCACCAACCAAAACTGATATGAAATGCTCAACTGAAAACACCAAACTCATGCAAAAAACACACCCAAAAACCCCCAAATCTACACTGTTCAGCACAAAGGCAAACTCTGTATGAGCATGCACATGGAATGGCTTCAAACTCCCGTCCTTAGCCTTCTTGGAAACCTACAAAATCCCGTTCTTGGGTCTCCCTGGAAACCTGCAAACTCCCATTCGTGGGTCTCCTTCTCCACAGGTTTGGCAACCTCTGAAGAATAACAAAGAATGAGCGAAAATCAAGTTCTGGAATGTGCCCAAAATGCCTCCAAACCCCCTTAAAAGAGGGCATAAATGTAACTCACATCCAAGAGAGGTTAATGACACATATTTTAATAATAATTTCATTTATTAGTCCAACGGTTTCCAAAGATTAACCCCCCTTTTTCCGAAACTTCACTTTCTTGGGCCTGCCTGTCTTAGCAAAGATTATTATTTTTTTATTATTTGAAAAGGGGACATGACATTCCATGATGGTGAAAGAGGAGATGTTTAACTTTTGTATTAAACCCTATATCGCCATGAAAGGTTTTGATTATGTAGGATTCTCCAAAGAGAATCTCAAGGTCTCAATAAGTTTTGGCATATTCCTCATCTAGAGGATTATTGGGCCAATTGCTCTGATAAATTTGAGGTCAGAAAAAGGTTATGTTTGAGGATGAATTTAGATCAAGTGGAAACCTTCAAGATTGTCTTGGACACTAATGGATTAAAAGATGATGAGGGAGATGAAGTGATAGACCCTTGGTACCTTGAACAAATTGAATGTTTCTCTCTCCTTGAATTAGACTGCAGCAAGAGATAGGAAGATGGTCTACAATATTGAACTATAGATATTCTCAAAAGGACAAGGGAATGGCTTAAGAAAAATAAGGATCAAGAAATTATCATTAAATCACCAAAGCAACACTCAAAGTATAAAGAAAAGAAGTCTTCCCAAATAATAATTGTTTCCTCTAACCATGGTGTAAATGATTCTATTGTAGGTAAATAGGAACTTGAAGTTTAACCAACCACATCTAAGGTTCAAGTTCAACTTAAAGAAGAGACAATCAAAAGAGTAACCCATTTGAGCACCAGGAATAAGCAAAGAGGGCACAACCCTAAGGAAAGCGAAGAAACGTTGGTAGATTTAGATCCCCCAAAAGTAGAAGCTAAAACAAGGGAGTCACTAGTAACAACATCTCAACTGTGGTAAAAAATTAAAAAAATATCATTTGGAGATGGTAGAATTCCCATGGATTCTCTCACCCTAACCAATAGCTTCACAATGCCAAAAAAGACCCCCATAGAACCCAAATGGCTAGAGACTTCAGTTGCTAAGAAACAAAGCATAGTACCTCTGTCCCTACCCATTGATGACTTGGTGAGTAAATGTTTGGGCAAGCCATCCAATACCAAGAAGGAAAAAACTAAGTCCAAGCCTTATTTTGATAAAGATACAGGGTATTGGTTGGTAGAAGTCGACAAGCCATTTCAAGATAAGGATAAGGGCAAGATGACTACTAAATACTATCAAGTATCGAAGGTAGACCTTCGAAAAGGAAGTACAACAATTGATATGAAGATATTCAAAGTCTCTAAAATGATTATTTTTAACCAAGTCTGGAAGGATGCCAAAGATAAGTAGGATATGAAGGAAACAATGAGAATTATGGCCCAATATATCAATGTCATCTTGCATCTAGAACTAAAGCCTCTTAATGAGATGCCTACTACTATAGATGTTAGGTCTCCAATTAATCAACAATTTTTAGATAATCTACAAAGGAGCAATGAAATTGCTAAAAGATTTGAGGAATGGATTTAGTTTGTATGGGATGAGGCAATTAAATAGATAAACCTTCTAAATGAAGCATGAAAAGAAACCACTGATGTGACCAGGAAGATAGAATCAAACATTGATTCTCATGAGAAGGAAAAAGATAACTGGGTCAAAGAGGTTTTATAAATGGATGAACTGTAGGAGTATGGTTTGTAGAAATTCCTCATAGAGTGATCATTGATAGAGTTAGATGACAAAACTTTCTAAGTGATCAAGGACTGCATCGAATGGAGGGATGAAGCCATCACACAAGGTGTCTCTGAAATCAAAGAATTGACATTATCTAAGATGATCTTAAATGGTTCCACAAGAAATATGCCAAAGAAGACAAGGATTCAATCAATTTAGTGAAGAGATTATCAGAGACATGCAAAAGAAGTTCCAAGAGGTGAAATAAAAGAAAATGCCGATAAAAAAAGACTTCTCCAACATATCCCATGTAGAAGTCATGTTGATAATTAATCAAAAGTGCCTAGAAATGTATGAAGAAAAGGTCATAGATATTTGTAAAGAGAAAGAGGTGTGGAAATAAAGGATTGCATATCTTGGCCCGCCTCTTTAGTTAGTTATCTCTACTTTCACTTCCACGTATGAGAACTGTAAAATAACCTAACTTGGTGCCACTTCCATGGAGAAATCCTAGGACCTAATGATACCTAGAGTTACCTAGTTGGTAATGATTGCCATAGTTTAGTTTATTTTCTTTATTTGTACTTTGGTAGTTAGCATAGTTAAGTAACTAAAAAACTATTAACTCCTACTAGAATGATTTTTGATCATGTGAGGGTTATATATGTAATAGCTTGATACTTGAAAAAGGTCGACTCTCAGTAGATATGAAGCATAACTATTTTTCATTAGTATCTATGTTTTTTAATTTGAAGTAAGGACTCTATTTGCGATAATAATTATAAAATTCTATTAGTTTTATAATTGGATCTTTCAAATAGATACTACTATCTATTCAGTGTGTGATTCATTTTCTATTTGAAATTAGATTATATGTGGAAAAAATCTTAATTTATTGTGAATGAAGTCTTATTTTGAAATAAGAAGAAACCGAGGGAAGAAAGTTAATGTTATAGTTTAATTTCATAGTAATAGATAATCATGTGGATGATTATTGTTATTAAATTTGAATGATTTTTTACACTACACATTCTTTTCATATTGATGAATTGAGTGTTATAACCTTTTTAGTATTTTTTAGTAAAAATTCTTGTGCGAGACATTCTATCATAACAGGGATTTAATGAATATCTTTCAAAAGGTAATTGCACCTAATAATACTAAAAAACTTACATTGAAGCAGAGAGATTCTTTCTATTTTATGGAAACTCAAATAGCTGGTGAGTTAGCTTGGTATTTTGTTTGAAAGCATGGATATCAGCCCATTTGTGTTGGGGAAAACTAATTACCAAAAATGTGGACACAATAAAATAGAAAAAATTCATCGATTCCAAGAAAATTACCCTATAAACAATAACCTGAACAAAATACATGATCAAATACAAAATTAAACATTTTTTTATGATTATTTTATGCTCAAAAACAAGATACCAACATAAAATAAGATATTGGCACAAAAAAAAGATCAAATTTAGCATTCCTAAGAAAAAGAAACTAAATACTTGCATACCTGGTGCAAAAATACATGTGAAATAGCAGTAGAGTCTCATGGACCACACTAAAACAACATAATAATTGTTGACATGTTGTTTTATTTATAGTTTTTAATAACTTGATTGGGTTATTAAGCCCTGACTCAATCATCTGTATGGACTAATAACTCAATCAGGTTTTACAAAACCCAATCATGTTCAAGAGAGAGAGAGGGGGGGGGAGATATGGGTTAGGGGATTGAGAGAGGATAGGTGTTAGGGATTAGGGGTTAGTGAGAGAGGGATGGGGGTTAAGGGTTTGAGAGGATAGAGAGGGAGAAGGGTTAGGAGTTAGAGAGAGAGAGAGAGAGAGAGAGTCTAATTTCTAATGATCTTAAATAATAACTATAATTAAATATCAAATTCCTTATTCGATTGATTTTGTATTTAAAATGTAGAAGAGGGAGAGAGGGGGGGATTTGTATGGAAAAATTATTCAAATTGTATGTTGTCATTGATTTTACACAAATGTCTGTATTAACTGAGTAATGGAGGACTGGTAGCATTAACCAAGCATATTTAGTATTGATCGAGTAGTTGGGTAATAAAGGGCATTCAATGTTAACTGAGTAGTCAGACAAAGAAGGATATTCAGCTTTGCAATGTTAACTAAGTGGTCATGCATCAAAGGACGTCCAGTGTTAACCGTGTGATCAATCTTAATATTGACTGAGTGATAGCATAATACACTTGTCATATAATTAATTGATTTAGGCTGACTATTTGGATGTCTAATAATTATTTGAA
The DNA here is from genome assembly GCA_028749045.1 of Cupressus sempervirens. Classification (NCBI taxonomy): domain Eukaryota; kingdom Viridiplantae; phylum Streptophyta; class Pinopsida; order Cupressales; family Cupressaceae; genus Cupressus; species Cupressus sempervirens. The sequence goes on along the minus strand of CM053792.1, from coordinate 364,690,046 downwards.
AGGGTATTAAAGCTGACTTAGTGAGGATTATGATATATAAGAAAGGTCAAGTAGTGAGGAGAATCAACAAGTGATATACATGGAATAAGATGGATATGTGAGCAAAGGCAAAGTAGGAAAGTGTGGAAGACAAGCTACAAAGGTTATTCTGCTCAATAAGGATCCAGAGGTCAAGCTTGAACATATATCAGAATCTTCTGAATTTGCAAAGGAAGTTGCTTCATAAATCAGGTCGAATTGTTGTTACCTTCTAACCATTGTAGCAATAAATAAATCTCTTAATAGAGTTGACTTAACAATCATTTTGTAAATTCTTTAACAATGTGACATTTCAAGATTGAAGTATTTGAAGACCTCTAACTAGGCCACTCATAATATGGTGATCTAAATCCTCTAACAAGGTCATACTTAACAGTATGTATTGTGACCTTTAATAGAGTTGGCTCCTAACAGGGTTCACTTTAGAAGAGTAAAAAATATTGTGACTAGTTGCATGGTGGTTTTCCCAAATTGGGTTTCCATGTTAAATCTTGGTGTCATTTGTGTTCATGTTATTTTCCACTACTACATTTGGGCTTGAATTTTAATGGCAAACTATCACAATTGCAACAGCTACACATCACCCAACTAATAGAAAGAGGAATTGGCTCCTATCGGACGAGCGTCAGACTTTTGTCATCGTAATTCATGATGGCTAGGGAGACTGTTGTAATTGTGATGCACACAGTTGTCGTAAATTGGGCCAAGTCATTGGCAAAGAGTTCATTTTGACCATTCCAATTGCGATGGAAAGTTGTCAAAGACACCGTCTCAATGGCAATGTGTGTGCGATAGAAATGCTATGGGACCCACGAAAAGCTGTCGAAAATGTCTGTCCTAATAGCGACAGGCTTGTGGTAGGAATGTTGTGCAATCAACAAATAGCTATCAAAAGTGGTCATCCCAATTATGGCGGCGTGTTGTATTAATAAAAAAATGGCAGAAAATGTTGAATAGCTATGATGCTCTCATAGCTCACAGTAGATTCACAACTAGTTGTCATGCAATCATAGGTTAATATTGAGGTTCACTTGGTTTCAAGAATAGTTTAATATTCACTACTAATCATGGCCAACCAAGTAAAGGTGGAAGCTCATTTGGCCCCACCAACACCGCCCCCCACCCCCCCAACATCTGAATTCCTTGTTAACATCTAAAATATTTAAGAAAGGATCAATCTTTAGAGTACAAAAAAGGGTTCGAGACCTGTAAAAGTGACATCATTTTCCCCATCTTCTAGTGCATTTCTTTTTTACATCGCATCCAAAATAAGATTCTACCACTCTAAATTGAGAATGCACATGTAGTTGTGTTCAAATGCATGGACAACAAGCAGAGCTGATAAAACACAACATGATTACATTTATTTAATAGGTCTATTAAGTTTTTAAAATTATAGACCATCATGAACAATGTTCATGATGGTCTATAACTTAAAATACCTAATTAAATACCTCTAACAAAAATGCAAACCTATTGTGTTTTGAATTGACATTGCATATTGAACTATGGCATCCTTCTACATTGCCTGAAACCAAGAGATTCACACAATTAGTTTTCATAAAATCATAGGTTAATGTTAAGAATCAGTTGGTTTCAAGAATACTTTAATATTGTCTAATAATGAGGGCCAACCACGTGAAGGTGGAAGCTCATCCCCCCCCCCCCCCCCCACCAACATCTAAATTCCCTGTTAACATCTAAAATCTTTAAGAAAGGATCAATATTTAAAGTACCCGGAATGTCCTCATTGCCTACTGCTACTCTCTAAGGAAATCCATCTTCATTGCTCACGAGCAATTCATCACACGAGTACATCTAGGAATGTCCTCATTGCCTCCTGCATAAAATGAATCCAATATTACAAAATGCCCTCTAATAAATAATAGTTCAAGTGAAATAAACACATGAAAAATGAGACAGAAAAGGATGAATCTACTTACCAATAGGCTTTACCATTGCATCTGTGGCCATGTACCTATTGAGTGAGTTTTATTATTTTTATGTTGTGCCAAGATCTCTTTATTTATATACATAGAAAATGGGGAATGATTAATGTTGTGTTTTCTTTTCTTTTTTATTTATAATCTACAAGATCTCTATAGTGATGCCCAAATTAACTTAAATACCCAACTAATCAAGAAGTAGACCAATTTAACTTTAATACCTAGGTAATTACTTATTCAGTATTTATCCAAATTCTATAAATCAATAATTTCTTGCATAATTTGGAGATAGATGGGTGATTACATCATTAGAGCAACTACTTGAAATGCACTTTAATCAAACTAGAGGAAATCATTGATAAACCAAACATATAATGAAGAGGACACTTGAAAACATAAATGCTGAAATGTTGAAATGAAAGCTATTGAGGATCAAACACCTATGCCAAAGTTACAACACAATGTGAAGTTAATTTTAGATATTAAAAAAAAAAACACAACATAAATCATTCCCATTTTTATGTTCACAACTCAAATGCTCTCCCATGGCCTGAGCTAAAACCCTCATTACTGCATCCAAAAGTAAGGAATAAAATACAATTAAGTCCCCAATGAAGAATTGAAATACATTTTTTTTGGATTCCAATTAGCACTATGTTGATAAATTTAAGAAATTCTATTACCATTCAAATTAACTTACATTTATTCCAAAGCTTAGGCCCTAAAAATAGTCAAGAGGTAAATTGTTGTCAAAGAATGTGCTAAAAACAAGCAAGAGTACATATTTAGAATTAACATAGATATTGGAAACAATGAAGATATATAATCCTCTTATACATAATCATAATTATTTCAAAGATGAACTCAAGAAATTGAGCAATATAGGAGGTACTCAGCTAGATATTCTAGCCATCTTGGGTGATTTAGCGAGAGTCTTCTATAAGAGAATGAGCCTCATGAATTAACATATAATACTTTAAAATAGCTAAGTGCTACCTAACTATGTCCAAGGTGTCTACACATTGGAGGCATACTCCGCCTACCAGGCTTCCTACATGCCCATATCCACGGGATCAAGACCCTTGAACTACTCACTCTAACAAATATGTAGTTTTGGTTTCTAATTTTTTTGATGTAGTTGTATTCCTATAACCACTAGTGAGGTTTAGTCACCTAATATATCTCTTCATCATCATACACCCACTTGGGCTAATCAGGTGATTTTCTATAATTACAATCCTGTAATACCCAGTGCAACCTTTGTGTTGTAGTTTACAGTTTATGTAATGTTGACCTATATATGTCCTAACTCACCCCTTATATGGTTCAAGTGAAATAAACAGATGAAAAATGAGAGAGAGAAAGAGGAATCTACTTACCAATAGACATTGTCATTGCATCTATGGTCGTGCTACCTGTTGAATGAGTTTTATTGTTTCTATGTTGTGCCAAGATCTCTCTATTTACACACACACACACACACACACATATACATATGTATATACATGTTGATCTCATATTAGTTTTGACTAATGAGTGTTTGCACACTTAAGTCATCTACTTAGTTCATGTTGAATAAGTAACATATGCCAAGAAAAACATAGAGCATGTCGAGTCCACAGTGAGTGCCAAGCCACTCATGTGCCAAGTCACTCAAGTGTCGAGCAGACAGTGTATGTCGAGTGATTCAGGAACCAAACAAGCAGTGCATGTCAAGTGATATAGATGCCAAGTCACAGTATAAAGACAATATATGCCGAGCATCAAAGACTTTAGATGCCAAGTGACACAGTTTTGTCATTGTTGTTTGTAATGACAAAAACAACTATGTAAACCATTTTTGAGTTGACTAAAAGGTGAATTACAATATTTTGGAGATAAAGATGAATCTTAAGATGGAATCCCAATCAAAAAACATGCAGCCAATCATAAAATGGGAAGTTTTAAGCGGCAAAATGGATGAATCACAACCATTGATTCATACCTAACCCTAAGTCACACAAGTCTTCTTAAGGAGGAAAAACCCTAAACTCTCAAGAGTGTGTAGAAGGTCAATGAAGGAGAGTATAGAGAAGTTTGTGTGCACAAATAGATAATTCATGGAGGCTAAGGAGTTATGAAGTGAGATTGCATTGCAGAACCAGTTCGAGTATAACAGAGGAAGAGAAGAGAGTACAACAAAGAGACATCTGATCAAGAAGGATTGAGAAGACATCAATTTAGAGGTGATCTATTATCAAGAAATCAAGTGCTAACCACAGGATCAATGTTGAGACATTCTAGTAGGTGATTTTAGTCAAGATCTCTTAATAGAATAGTCCTAACAAGCTATATTGAAACCCTTTAATAGGGTTCTTACTTAATTATTAGTTGAAGTTCTTTAGCAAGGAAAACTTCTAATAGAGTTGAAGTCCTCTAACAAGGTGAGACCTAATAGTCTTTGTAAGCCTTTAATAGGGTAGAACTTTCACATGGTAGATCAAAATATTTTAACCTTAATTGGATACACTTTATTGCTGCAGTAGTGAATATTTGTGGGTGTCATCCCCACCCCAGTTTTACTTTCTCTCTTGGAGGGTTTCTGGGTAATCATATCTGGTGTTATATGTGTGTGAATTTTTACTTGATTACATATTTTAGATTTACATGCTTTACATGTTATGTCAGTTTATCTATTGAATGCATGAGATGGATGTGTGGTGAAAATTTTATGAGTCTAAGTTTTAACTGCTAATTCAGCACCCCCCCGCCCTCCCCCCCCAGAAGTTTACCTTTCCTATTATAATTCCAACAGTTGGTATCAGAGCTTTGTTCTCTGAAAGAGAAGCTTTGCAGCTTTAAGGAAAGATCTTGGAAATGGAAGTCTACAAGTTAGGAAAGACTATTGAGAATTAGGAGATTGAAATACATCTCATTCTACATCAATTGAATCAAGCAAGAGAAGATTTAAAGAAATCCTTGAAGAGAAGGAAATTTCTATTGAGGAGAATGACACACAATACAAAGAGATAGACACTACTAAGCTATTTGTTGATGGAGACTCAAATGAATTTGATGCAATTGTTGTAGACCTAATAGAAAAGAATAGAAACCAAGCTGAGAAAATTAAAAATCTCAAGGTAGAGCAAGAATCACAAGCCATATTGCTATGTGAAGTGACTGAATAAAAGAAGAAAGATGGAAGACAAAGCTATGACTAAAGCAAAAGAGTTTTGGCCAACAAATTAGAAGATAAATCATTAGAAATAACCAAGATTTCCAACATACAATTGGATACACTTAGTCAAATGATGAATGCCAACTATGAGCTGAATGTCAAGGACATTGAGATAACAACACTAAAGTTATAGAATGAGCAATTACAAAGTGACCTAAAAAGTGAAAAGGAATTTCCTAAAAGTTTCAACAAACCAAGTGAAGCCATCAAATACTTTGAGCAATTAATGAGATCCCCTAGATCTAATAGTGACACAATAGGACTGGGATACACAAGCATTGAAGAAGGAGAATCATCCAAAGGTGCTGAAGAAAGGAGCAACAAAGGTAAGAATTCCAAACCTACTTGTCATAACTGTAGTAAGAAAGGACATACTACTAACGTATGTAGGAACAAGCCTACAAATCAAAATGTCAATCATAAGAGCATAGTTCACTGTCATAAGTGCAACAAACAAGGTCATCAGGCACATGAATGCAAAACCAAGACTATGCACATACAAAGATTTGAAGGATATTTCTACAACTGCCAAAAGTATGGACATAGAGCTTTTGAATGCAGATCCAAACCCATGTGGTCATCAAATAGGCAAACAAAGGTAAGGAACAATGGAAACTCTTGTAACTAGGATTATAATACAAGATATAGTTGTCATTGTTGTCAAGAATATGGAGATGTTTTTGAGAATTGTATTAGGACACACTTCAGAGGTGACTACAAAAGGTGGTTGAGTCAAACCACATGTTTTAGCTATTTGAAGACTGGTCACATTAGTAGGTATTTCCCAACAAGGTCAAAGGCACCAAGTTGTGAGTTTGATAAAGGCAAAGGTAAGACAGATATTGAAAATGTCAGAAATGAAATGAATAAGACATGGAAGAATAAAGATGATTGTAGCACATCAAATGGAGAAGGGATCACTTCACCTAATGGGTCAGGTGATCACACCTCATCAAACTAAGTAATCAAGAGGTATGTGGAACTAATATTTAAAGGTTATATCATACATCAGTTCCAAAGAATTTAGTATTAAAAAGATTACATTAGCATGAATGAAGATTCAAAATGTTACTAGGAATTCAAGTAAAATCTCTAAGTTTTTCATGTTACTGCCAAGCATGAAATGTTTCCTATATGTGTCAAGTAAAATACAAGTGGATGTTGAGCTATCAAACTGGCTAGTTGATGTCGAGCTCGTAATGGATGTCAAGTGTATGAAATGTTAATGGATGCTGAGTCAGCCTAAAATTGGTTGATGCCGAGCTTACAGCTATGTAAGCACTCAGCATTTATTGTAGGGTTTTCAAAGGGTATTTTATCAATTTTAGCTCATTTCACATCATTTCAAAATTGAGAAAGAGCAAGAGCCAAGATACATAGTTTATATTTTTGTAAACCTTAGTTTCACACAATGGCTTCTAGTTCAAAGAATGTAGAGGGTAAGGGGCTTTTAAACATTTTAGCTAGTTAGTAATGAAGTTAAACAACTCATATTCAAGGCTATACCAGACATTTCTTACAAGAAAGACCCCTCTAATGCATTATCCATGATACTGCCAAATTTTTTAATGGTGCAAGATGTTAGAAAATGTTACAACTATAAAATTGGAGGCATTGGTGACATGGAGATCAAGGAAGCATACAATATATTATGTGAGAATAATGTATTGAAAGAAGAATTCAAAATTGTTGAGAGAAAAGGGTTAAATTGTGCCCTAGATTTTCCAAATGTATTCAAGACAAAATGGATTAGGATAGTACTTAGCAGGATTGATGATGGTTCACTATGGTTGGATAATGGACCTATCAAGATAACTAAAAGAATAATCCATAGGGTTACTGGTTACCCAACCCTAGATTGGCCTAAGACACTAAGAAGTGATTCAAAGGAGGTGATTGAGAAGAACACTGGAGCCAAATGGAACAAGAGAGGCATGACCATTAATGCCATTACTGATCCTTTGATAGACTTTTTTGTAAGGGTTATTTCACACAAATTCTACCAATCTAGCAAATTGAATAGTGTGCCATATATAGCAGTGGATGTGGGATATAAAATTGTTAAGAAAGATCATACATATGATCTAGCTGAGTTACAATTACAACAACTAATGGAGAACCTTGGAGCAATAAGGAAAACTAAGAGTGCATAATGTAAATTTGGTTCTATATTGGTATGCATATTCTTTTATGTTCAAAACACCTTCCCTTCATTTGACACTGTGGGATGGAAAAAAAATAGATCAGTGGTAGTGTAGATCTATGAGTATATTGAACAATTGGGTGAGAATTTTGAATCTTTGATGACAAGTTATTTTGAATATTTCAAGTAGTCAATGAAGAAGAGACTAAGAATACCAATATCTCTAGTAGAAAAGCATTATGATGATGTATGTTATCTAGTGGATGCTGACTATACTTTTGTACAAGCTGCTATACCAAGGGTGAGATGGTTGAGGCCACTTGGATATGAAATAAATGTGGATGAGGCCTCTACATCTATTACTGCATTACTTGTAGAAGAGGTGGATAAAAATGCTAAGGCATTTGGAAACTATGAAATGGCTAAGTCCAAAATCACTTTGGAAGTCAAGATTGCTTATGTTATCAAGAAGAAAGATAAGTCGGTAAAGGAATTGAAGATCAAATTTGGTGAGGGTGTCGAGTAGGAAGAAGAAGAAGAGGAAGATGATGAAGATGAAGAAGACTCTCAAGAACAAGCCTCACTTGCACTCACACAAGGAATGGGAGAAGACCAAGAAGAGGGGGAGACTGAAGTTACTAAAGGTGTCGAGGGAAAAGAAGCTGAGGAAGCACCCACTCCTAAAAAACCAAAGAAGAGGAAGGCTAAGGCCCAACCTATGGAAAGGGCTAAGAAAATTGTCAAACCTAGCCAAGCCAAGCCAACAACACCTACCACAAGGGCTAGTGCACGTGCAACTACACAAAAGGCAAATGAGAAGACAAAACCTACAAAGCAGGGAGGTTAAGAGTAGAAGAGACCAAGAAGGAAATTGTAACGCCCCGCTCGGGAACCCAAGAGAAATAAACCTAACATGTTACAATGTTTACTGAACTATTTTTTTTTTTAAAGTTTAAACAACATCAAGATAACATTAATGCGGAAGCAATATGAACATTTACATCAAATACACATATGCAAATATAGATACAGTTTCAAATTCCTCAAGAGTTCCTTTACGTTGAGTCACATTTAATGATTTTAAATTAATTAGTTTAAGTTCCAAGTATAATGTCTCAAGATCATAAAGAAATAACAGATACATAAATCGCATAAGCAAATGCATAAGTATAAACCATACAATGAAAGCACATCCACTAAATAACATCCACTGCACATGTCGCAGGGTATGTGAAAATAGATACAATACACCAGGATATGTGATAACATATATACATCATCGAAAAAGAAGTCTCTGAGATAAGAAATAAGAATGATAAAGGTACATCTTCTACAACGAACATCCAACAACTGGCAATGTGAAGGGGAACCCAAATGGTAAGAAGGCACTACCTCCCGACCGCGTGGTTACCTAGTCAGGCTTCCACTCCCACCGTGCAAGGAAGATAATGAACGATCCACAAATGGCTAATCAAACATAAAACATTCCTAGGCAAGGTACCCCTAATAGCCAAAACTACCTCAAAGGTAACACATGCTACTCAAGAAGATAAAATAATCCAAAAGTAAGAACACTCAATCCAATACCGACACCACATAATCAAACATCATACATGAACCAAGTATAAACCAAATACCAAGATCACAAGATAAAGTCAACAAAAGATAATCCTCCTCAAGTCAAAAACCACATGTCAAAAGTACAACATAATGAAACACCAATCATCATCAATGAAAGTAAGTAACCACAATAAACACATCCAACAATAGATACACCACCAACAATAAGTACACCACATCCAACAATAAGTACACCACATCCAACAATAAGTACACCACCAGAGATACACAAAAACTATAGAGGAGACTTAGGCTACATACTAGGGAGTGTCATCACATGGCTGCTTGGGTTACCCTGGACTGATCTCTTAATAGACCCCGGACCCTCAAGCGTTGAGTTACCCTGGACTGGTTACTCTGAACCCCGGACCCTCAACATCACACATATGGAAACTAGAAAGCCCTCTCAAGAAGACGAGGCACTCATTTCATTCCCATCCTTAGTCTATACAAGCACTAAAGGCATGGGTAGATCAAATATCTCTAACTTATCTTTTTAGTGTGTTTCCCCCCATAAATTTTACTTACTAGATTATCACTTATTACATAACTTGCATTAGGTTACCCTGGTACTGACCACTTTGGGTCTCGGACCCCTATGCAAGCCACTCCCAAGTCATGTCCCTAGACAACCTCTCCTAAGCACATAAAAACATAGTTGTGTCCCATACCACAACACCCATAAAGATCAAACTCGGTTCCTTAACAGGCAACCTGAAATAAGATGGATCTCCCATCCAAGTACACATAAAAGTTCCACAAGGTATACCTCATAAATATAATCTCAATTTGAATCACAAAACTCATCATAACAACTAGCCACATAAATAGTATCAAAGAAATCCGACAAAGCCTCTGGTGTACATCCTAGACTGGTCAAGATCTAAACAACCCCAAAATCCAAAAGCATAGATAGTACAAGCAAACAGTATAATTCCATAGTTTGAGTTTGATATGAGATTACACAATAAAGTCAAAAATAAAGTTTTCAGTTTTGTGTTCCATGTTTGTTTCAAGTGAATGAAATCTCAGTTTAATCCACAAGTGATCCCATTCTTAATTTAAACAATAGGTACAATTACTCGAAATCGATTTGAGTAGTAAACCAAGGAAATTGTTTATTCAAAGTATTGGAATAATACTTATTAATTTCACAGTAAATAATGTACAATTTATTAAGATCAGTATTATCGATAATTGAAATTTCATTGAATAACATCAATTATCAATTAACTTGATTTAAATTACAATTAATTAATTAAATTAATAGTTATAAATTTATTTATTTTTATGTAAATTTCTTAATAATTACAAGTCATTAATCAAATAATTTCATTAAATAATAACTATATTCTAAAAGCATTATTATTTAAATTAATAATTATTATTAAAATCTATTAATAACTAAACTTAAATAATATTAAAATCTTAATAATAAACATTGTTAATTAATTAATATTGAAATCTTATTATAAATATTATTAATTAATATTAATATTAAAACTTTAACATACATAACAATACGAATCAATTCTTATAAAGCGATTTAAAATCGTTGTCTTCAAAATGGTGTCGTGTGACTGATAACACCTGTCGCTGTCGTGCGACTTGTATCAGGCCTGTCGCGTACTACAGCGATGTCCAATATATGGTAAGACGGGTGCAGTGGGGTATAACCCTGCCCACCCAAATTTATTGTTTATAATATATTTTAACAAACTAAACAATCGGCCCTTAAAAGAAGCCGTGCGGCTCCTTGCATCAGCAGGTCCGCCGACCAATGAAAAGGTAAGTGGTTTTATAATATTTGTTGCTTTTATTTTATTTTTATGTAATTTTATTTATGAATTATTATATGTGAATTTTAAGAATTACTTCATAATTTTATAATTTTTATTTTATTTTAAAAAAATTAATGAACTACATTTCACAATTTCACAATTATATATATATATATATATATATATATATATATATATATATATATATATATATATATATATATATATATATATATATATATATATGACATTTACATAATTATCTCAATGAGAAAATTAAGTTTAACCTTTCTAATTTTTTTAATTCAAAATTTTCTTTTCATTAGAAACTTTTTCCCAAATTAATTTTCGTTCTTAAAATTTATTGAAAAGGGAGAACATTTATCTTTTAAATCTCAAACCCAATTTCAATATCCAATAGATTCTCGTATTTGTTTGATTTCTTATTCAATCTTATTCATATTAAAATACAATTCCCTAAAATATACTCAGCGAACTACCTCATCTAAGTCATGTACAGATATTTCTCAAACAAGAACAATATTGCATACCAGAAAAACAATACATGCCAAAGACACGGAGCAGACAGAAGTTTGAAGAGCAAAACTACTATACAATTAAACCAGGAGATCCTACCTGGATCTGATGCTAACCTCTGCAAAATTCCTACCGCAAGCAAAATCTTTCAAGCCACGTAAAATTCGTTTTTTTTTTCCAAACCCTTCGAATTGCTCTCCATAAACCTGTGTGTGCCCTAAAATTTGTGTCTGAAAAACTTGTGTCCCCAATAATGACCCGAAAACCGTCTAATATAGAATCTAATTACCCTTTAGGGTTTCTAACTCCACAACTCTAAAATTACAATTATTTTATTTAATTAATTCATTCATGCACAATTAATTTCCCTTTTAATTAAAATTATTATTTTATTATTCCTTTCATGCACATTAAGTGAATTGTTAAATTACTTTATTTAACTTTCCACTTTACTTTAATAAATTTATAACTTTTTTAAAATCTCATGTGCACATTATTAAAATATCTTTATTCAAGTTCACATTTTTATTTTTTAATTAATTTTATTTTTAACTCATGCATAATTCATGCGAACTATAATCTTTATGATAATTAAATATCTTTTCACTTTTAATTTCATTTTTAGAAACTTAATTGATAAAATATTTATTAACTTAAATAACAATAATATTTAGCATTTATTTAAAAATGCACTCTAAATATATTATTATTAAATTAAATAAATATAATCACGTTCTAAATTTAAACTTTAACTTTTATCTCCAATATTTAATTCTCTCTTATTTAATTAATTCATTCATGCACAATTAATTTTCTTTTTAATTAAGATATTCTTTTATTAATCCTTCATGCACTTTAAGTGAATTGTTAAATTACTTTATTTAACTTTCCACTTTGACTTTGCTTTTAAAGTTAATTTATAATTTTAATCTCATGCGTACTTTATTAAAATACTTTTATTCAAGTTCACATGTTTTTATCTTTTAAATTAATTTCTATATTTTAAACTTATTCATGCGAACTTAAAACATATTCATAATTTAATATCTTTTTCCTTTTTAATATATTTTGAACGTTTAATTTGATAAATATTTATTAACTAAAATAACAATAATATTTAGCATTTATTTAAAAATGAACTCTAAATATATTATTATTAAATTAAATAAATATTATCATGTTCTAAATTTAATCTTAAAAATTTTATCTTCCAATACAATTCTTTATATTTAATTAATTTCTCAATTAATTAAATATAATTAAATATTCAAAAAGTCATAATAATTCTTCATTAAATTAAATTATTAATTTAATCTATTAATTAGACTTAATTAATAGAAATTCATCAAAGACTCACAAAACAACATACGCACAAAAGACTCGCGGATTTAAAAAGGGTAGACAGTTTGTTACGAGTCCTCCTTGCAGGACAAGTATTATAGGCTTATGGCTAGGATTGGACCTGATTATTATCTTCCCATTCTCACCATTTGAGTATTTGTAATAGGGCACGCTCATCCTGGCAATTCAGGGAAGTCGATGCCCGGTACCTGCATCCTGCATAAAAGACGAGCATGTACATGTATATAATATATCTAAACTAAACAGACAATGGCGGGGAGTGGTTCATCGTGTAGATCCCGACTAGCAGGTGACTACGACTCCCTCCCTTAACCACATCAAACACGTCAGACAGAAAGATAAAATAAACACGCACACCATACACATGCAAGTATGGGGTAAGTATCGTAAAAATCACAAGTCTAACATCAAATGCGTACATATAATAATGCATCTCTATCAATACAACATAATCATCATTAAAGACATCATGTTAACATTTTTATGAAAGAAACCACATTTACTAACTAGGAATCATCAAAATACCATTAACAACACATGAATGAAATCAACTAAGCAATAATAACTGATGCATTTGTAATTCAAGACATGAAATAATATCATAATATTGTAAATCCAATATCTCTAAACTAATCAATGCATAAAATCAACCTAAAAGAATTTGACAATGATAACAGCAATGCAAACTAGGGGCAGGCACTACAGAAATATGTTGCACAAGTTGAGTTTGATGAAGAGAGAACAAAATAATATGACAACAACCAATTTAAAGTGGTGAGTCACAATCCTCTGTCAAATTTAGAGAACTTATGTGAAAATATTAAGAATAGTGCAAATTTGTCAAAATTTTCCCATGTTGATTTTGATAAATTGGGTAAAGTGGAGAAAAATAAAGTGGAGGAGGCTATATATTCCATGATGACAAAATTCAAGAGTACTCCACTAGAAATTGACAACTCAATGCCAAAGATTTTATATGACAGAGTTCAGTAGAAATGGCACTATTGTCTGAACTTGGAAAGACAAATAAGAGAAACCTCACTTGCACAAGTGATGCCTAAACTAAGTAAGGCATAAATTGCTAAGGCTATGAAGAAATATGAAGTTAGGTTTGTACCTAAATATAGAGCCTTTAGCATTTTACAAAATAATATTGAAGATGTGGTTAAGAAATCCACACAAATGTGGAAGGTAACTTATGGGTTAATTGCAGTAAAGGAAGGTGAGGAAGAACCCATAGAAGTAAAAGATGATGAGGAAGATGATAAGAATGATGACATTGTTGAGGGAGGAACAAAAATGAACATAGATGACAAGGCAACAGCTGAGTTAGAGCAGCAAGAAGAATAGAGTGTGCAAGACACACAATTGCCTAGTGTCAACCCCCAACATGTAACTAATGAGAGTACTAAAACAATCAAAGTAAAGGATGTCTCTAATGTCACAGCTTAGAACATCAATCCCCTTATAGAGGAAGATCTTGAGAAGATACTTGATCACTCCAAACTATGGGAAAAACTTTGTGATAATCCTATATTGGTGAGTGTGGAAGAATTGCAGAACATAGTGATTAATACAATGGTAGAGGTGAATCCACAAGAACCACCTTTTATAATATCTCAAGTCACTCATGTACAACCTTTGGACAAATTACCAAAAGCCACATCAGACAAGGTTGATACAATTTCTAAGGTTGATATAGTTCAATAGAGTATAGTGAAAGCTCAAGGCACTATAGAAACATAGAATGGAACAGGTCAAATAATCTTATTTGCACCTACATCACAAGCACAAGGTGTGTCACAATGCATTATAGCAGAACATGACAAGCCTGAAGAGATAGAGTTGATACCTAGAATGAAGGAGCAAGCAGTTATTCAAGCCTTGGTACCTTAATAACATCTGGCACTCCTTCCACTCAAGCTCTTTAGAAGTTGAGCATAGATGCAACACCATTGTAGATCTTAGTGTTGAGCCTGAGTTCATCCAAGGTAGAAGAAGTCATACAATATGGAGATGTGGGCCTTGATGAAAAAATTGTTCTACCAAAGTATGATTATACAAGATATCAAAGACACCTTTTTAGATGCATTTAGTTTGCCAACTCCATATGAGACCAAGCCACTAATTGAATAACTAAAAAATATAGTGGAAAAGGTCAGTGATACGTCCAAAAAGGATTTATGGACATCTAGGATTATCTTGAGAGTGGCATTCCAATTCTCACATACAATATCCAAAGACTTGATTTGGATGGAAAACTCGGCAACAAGGTGGGCTAGACCATCTAGTGTAGAAATATTTGGGTCTTTCTTCATTTGGGTTTCAACATATCCTAGTTCCTTGTGCAAAATTTCCATGTGGGGGGTTAATGTTGTCTAGTAGCTAATAAGTTTGGCCCTTATATTGGCCTCACCTACTGACAATGTAGCTAACTGAATCCAGGTTTGTAGCAAAGCTCTGAAGTGCTTCTCACTTTGAGATGGATGCATTGATGTGGTTCTCCAAGCTCAAGATGTGATTTCTGGTCTCTTGGGTGAAGAATGTTGGATTACACAATTTAGTGTACAATGAGAAAATGTTCTCAAGTACCTTCTTCACATCCTCAACCTTAGTTTCCAATGCAACTTGCGTCAGTGCTATGTCACCTGATATCTTTTCATTTATTTTGCTTTGGAACTTCTTTTCTGACCATTCTAAAAGTTTGGCATTTGTATCAAGGTCAAAAAGGGGGAGAAATATTTTTGGGGAGAGTATGAGAAAGGGGGAGTAATAAAGAAGGAAAAGTAAGAGTGTTAGATAAAAGAGTATCAGATGAAAGAATATTAGTTGAGACACATTTACTTAGATGCAGTACAAAATTTTGGTTACAGAATAGACCTATCAACTTAGGGGGGGTTATCAAATTTTGAGGTATACAAGTTGTTACAAAATTTTGAAGTTTTGTTCATAAGCAAAGTTATAAATATGTTATGCTCATATTATTAAGGATATTATTGCATACTCAAGTGTTTTTGACACTCATGTCAAAGGGAGAGATTTTTTATCTTAGATTGGTTTTGACTAATGAGTTCTTGCACACTTAAGTCATTTTCTTAGTTCATGCCAAACAAGTAACATATGCTGAGCAAAACATAGAGCATGTCGAGTCTACAGTGAGTGCCAAGCCACTCATGTGGCGAGTCACTCAAGTGCCAAGAAGACCATGTATGTCGAGTGATTCAAGAGTCAAGAAAGTAGTGTATACCAAGTGATACAGATGTCGAGTCATAGTATAAAGACAATATATGTCGAGCATCAGAGACTTCAGATGTCGAGTGACACAGTTTTGTCATAGTTGTTTGTAATGACACAAACAACTATGTCAACCATTTTTGAGCCAACTTAAAGGTGAATTATGATATGTTGGAGATAAGGAGGAATATTAAGATGGAATCCCAATGCAAATACATGTAGCCATTCATAAAATGAGAATGCTTAAGTGGAAAAATGGATGAATCACAGCTATTGATTCATATCTAACCCTAAGTCACCCAAGTATTCTTAAGGAGGACAAACCCTAAACTCTCGAGAGTTTGTAGAAGATGAATGAAGTAGAGTATACAAAAGTTTGCATGTGCAAATCTAAAGAGTTATGAAGTGAGATTGCATTGCAGAACTAGTTAGAGAAGAACAGATGAAGAGAAGAGAGTGTAACAAAGAGACATCTAATCAAGAAGGATCAAGAAGACATCAGCTTAGAGGTGATCTATTATCAAGCAATCAAATGCTAACCATAGGATCAATGCTAAGACATTCTAGTAGGTGATTTCAGTCAAAATATCTTAACAGAGTAGTCCTAATAGGCTGTATTGAAATCCTTTAACAAGGTGTTTACTTAATTGTGAGTTGAAGTCTTTTAGCAAGGCACACTTCTGACAGGGTGTTGAAATCCTCTAACAAGGTGAGACCTAACAATCTTTGTAAGCCTTTAATAGGGAATACCTTTCACAAGGTACATCATGTCTCATGATCAAAACATTATAACCTTAATTAGATATGCTTTATTGTTGCAGTAATGGAGATTTGTGGGTGTCATCCCCACCCTAGTTTTACCTTCTCACTTTGAAGGTTTCTAGGTAATCATATCTGGTGTTATATGTGTGTAAATGTTTACTTGATTACATGTTTCAGATGTACATTCTTTACATGTTATTTCAGTTTATCTATTGAATGCATGAGATGGATGTGTGGTGAAAGTTTTATGGGTCTAAGTTTTAACTACTAATTCACCGCCCCCCCTCTCAGAAGTTTACTTTTCCTATTGTAATTCCAACAATACATACATACATACATATACAAAGATCACAAGGACATGACAAGTAAATGCAGTGATCACAAGGGCACATAGATACATATACATACAATATATATACATACATGTATGTATGTATATATATAGAGAGAGATCATTTTTAAGGTGTTAAGTGATTTACCTCAAGATCCTCCACAAAAATAATGCAAACTAGGAAAAATGGGCAGAGTTCACGAGAAATTTTACAAAAACATATCATAGAAAATATTTTTAGAAAGAAACAAGCCATAACCCAGTTAAATGGGTCTAGTTTCTTATTATTTGGGTTGATATATACATTTATTTTAACTGGTTTATGGCTTATGCAAGGGAATTAGCCTCGTAATTATGGAATTTATACAAAAGTAGAACTTGCTTCTTCCACTCCTTACACTCAACTCTTCACTGAAGTTATTGTTCTAGTAATGAGAATAGCTGCTACAAATTCTTAGGAGCTGAGGGACCTTGAAACTATGCTACATTTTCTAGAGACATGAGAGAAGTTACTATCGACTTCAGTACTTCATAACATTTTGGATCATACAGTGATGCCCAAAGTGACAGTAGTAGTAGATACTTGGGATCCTCATAGGGAGAGTGTGTCAATACATGCATGGTTACATCCTTGACTTCCATTGTTGGGCCAGCATATGGAGCCTTTATAACCAACCATTTGTTATAAGTTGGGGAATATGTTTCATGCATGGAATTCAAGTGATGCATCTGCATATGCAATTTTATCACCTTGGAAAATTGTATTTGATCCTACTAGCTGGGAACAACTGATTATTTGTTTTAGTGTACCTAATATGATGACAGTTCTACAAGAATTTTTAATCAACCCAACTAATCATCAAGTAGACTAATTTAACTAGGTTATGGCTTGGGCATCTATTATTACCATTTATCATATGGTTTCAATGTTGGAGGCAAAAAAAATTTCGAAGTGGTAGCAGATTCTATAAAACAACAAGTGCTTGCACAATTTGGAGATAGATGGGTGATTACATCATTGGAGCAGCTAGTTGACATGAACCATAATCAAACTTGAGGAAATCAATGATAAACCAAACATATAATGAAGAGAGAACTTGAAAACTTGAATGCTGAAATGTTGAAATGGAAGCTTGAAATAATGAAGTTTAATCATCTACCATTAGTGGACATATTTAATCCTCTCACTGAATACTCTTCATTCATAGAGTGCATGAAAAAAATCCTCTCATTAGTTTTAGTGCATTTCTATCCATTTGTTGGTTGGTTAAAGAAGGGAGAATCTCATGGCAGAACACAAATAATATTCCCTTGTAGGATGCAAACTGTGGTCGATGACTAGTAATAATTAAGGTTATTACTAGAGCCAATCCATAGAAACAATACCAAAACATCTAGATTCAAGTCTACAGATGATTTCCAATAGCAATCCAATATATATGAAAGTCAAACCCATAATGAGACCACAAAAAAAAATCTCCAATACAATTTACAACATACACATCAAATCGTAAAATGAAGTCTCTATCTACTTCACTATACCAAAAGATTTACAATTTACATATGAACCATTTAAACTTGTATGAAACTCTTCTCCATTGTTAGATCATCGAGAACTTCTAATCCTTTCATAACCTGCACACATATGTACCAATTAACGTTGCAATTAAGAAACTCATCTCCATTAGCAGATCATAAACATGAAATCCCTTTATAACCCACACTACCAAAAGCTCTATTGAATCTAAAAATGAAATACAACGTACCCACCAATTCAAAATTAGTTCCACAGTTAGAAAATAAAGAGATTTATGTTTATAATCCACAACACCAAATGATAATACTCCCATTTTCTAAACATATAACCATACCCATAGATTTCATTTCCTAATACAAAATGCGATGGATTTTTAAAATAAAATTAATAAAGAAATGAATGATAACAATCAAAATGTATATGAGAGTTTAATAATGGAAGTCACCTTGAGGAACTTGTGTATTCTCTTGGCAAAAATGTCATAAAAAATGTTTATGACCTTTTTTACCTCTACATGTTTTTGCATGAAGCCTTCACACACCTAGTGCTCACAAATGTCTACTTAAGAATATTTTATTATTTGGATTCTGGAATATGTATGCAGCTAGATTAATTTTTTTGTCGTGCCAAAATCTCTCTATGTATATACACACATACATATACATATACATACATACATACATACATATATATAAATAATAGTAATATATGTATTGTATCTACATTTTATTTGTCATTGCTTATAAGAGTGTTTCAAGGTTGGGAACCACTTCAACATCCTTTTCATGGCTTAGAGGTAATGTCATTGTAGCAGAGGCTTCTACAAGGTAATGAGCCTCGTGAGTTAACATATAATTTCTTAAAATAGTTAAGTGCTACCTAACTATGTCCAAGACATCTGCACACTGAAGGTATACTCTGCCTACCAGGCTGCCTACATACCCCTATCCATGGGATCAAGACCCTTGAACTACTCACTCTAACAAATATGTAGTTCTAGTTTCTAATTATTTTGATGTAGTCATGTTCCTATCCTTGGTGAGCTTTACTGACCTAATACAAATTTTTTCCATCATACACCCCCTCGAGCGAATCAGGTAGTTTTCTATAATTACAATATTGTAGTACCCTAGTGCAACCTTTGTGTTGTAGTTTATAGCTAATGTAAGGTTAACCTATATACATCCTAACTCACTCCTTATATAGTTCAATCAAAATAAACACATGAAAAATGAGAGAGAAAAAGAGGAATCTACTTACCAATGGGTGTTTCCATTGCATCTATGGCCATGCTACCTATTGAGTGAGTTTTATTATTTTTCTGTTGTGCCAAGATCTCTCTATTTACATACGTACATACATACATATATACATATACATACATACATACATATACAAAGATCACAAGGGCACAACAATGAGATGCATAGATCACAAGGGCATGGCAACGAAATCCTAGATCTCCACTGATCTCCACAATCCACAAGATCTCTCTCTATATATACATACATAGACACACACATATGTGTGTGTACGTATGTATCAATATACATATATATACATATACATATGTATGTATGTACATACATACATACATACATATATGCATACATACATACATAAATATACACATACATACATACATTTGGATATGCAATTTTATCACCTTGGAAAATTGCATTTGATCCTGCTAACTGGGAACAACTGATTGTTCATTTTATAGTACCTAATTTGATGATTGTTATATAGGAATTTTTAATCAACCCAACTAATCAAAAACAAGACTAATTTAAATAGGTTATGGCTTGTCTCTTTCTAAAAATATCTATTATGATATTTTTTTCTAAAATTTCTTGCTAACTCTACCCATTTTTTCTAGTCTGCATTATTTTTGTGCAGGATCTTGAGCTAAGTCACTCAACACAGGTTGAGTGAGTTTTATTATTTACTTATTTGGATTCTGGAATATGTATGCAGCTAGATCAATTTTTTTGTTGTGGCTGATATGTAATAAGCACCTTAAAAAATATCTCTCTTTATATATAAAGACTACAAGTTGTGTTATTTGTCATTTATTGCATCTACATTTACTTTGACATTGCTTACAAGAGTGTTTTAAGGTTGGGAATTTGTAATCAACCTAGCTAATTAGAAATTAGACCAATTTAACTAGGTTATGGCTTGGGCATATGCTATTCCCATTTATCATATGGTTGAAATGTTGGAGGCAACATTTTTTAAAGTAGTGGCAGATTTTGTATCATTGGCTTTTTTTCAAAACCTAATTTTGACGAAGTAACAAAGTGGTTTTTAGGGTGGAAAGGACTGTACAATGAAGAGGAAATTCAAAAAATTGAATGTTGAAATGCTGAAATGAAAGCTATCGAGGATCAAACACCTATGCCAAAGTTACAACACAATCTGATTTCAATTTTATATATAAACAAAAAAAAAACATGACATAAATCATTCCCCATTTATTTTGATTGTAGAGAGTTGCACACGAAAGAGGATGAAGAGCTCTAAATGAGGGTGGAGAGCTTAGAAAATTTCCATGCCCTTGTCATTGGTGCATTTAGCTATTGTTATCTCTACATTTCATTGTCATACCCTTGGTGGAGATCTATGATTTTGTTGTTGTGCCCTTGTGATCATTGTATTTCATTGTCATGCCCTTGTGATCTCTACATTTCATTTTTGTGCCCTTTTGATCTTCATGCCCTTTCCCTACAATTTCATTGTCATGTTTTTCCCTTGTGATCTATTTGCCCTTTGCACTACAACATTTGGGGTCAAATTGCGACAACGATGTAATTTGTGGTGTATTCAAGCCCAAAGGTAGTAGTTCTTTGTGATTTTCTTCAAGGGGAGAAGAGGTACCTATGTAAATGTTCTTTTATTTTCCTTCTAAAAATGTATCTTTTTATATTTTCCCTAGCAAGTGATTATAAAAACTTCTCTTTATGTATATGTATGTGCATATATATATACATACACATACACATGTGTGTGTCTATGTATGTATGTATGTATATATACAGAGATCTCTCAATAAATATACATACATACATAGACACACATATGTGTGTGTATGTATGTATATATACACATATATACATATACAGAGATCACAAGGGCACAAAAATGAGATGCAGAGATACATACATACATACATACATACACACACACACACATAAATACATACATACATATACACATACATATATACATACATGCATGCATACATACATACATCTGCATGTGCAATTTTATCACCTTGGAAAACTGTATTTGATCTTTACTCAATCACCGAGAGATAATATAATTTGTAAGTATAAATTTATGCATACTTAGAATGGTATGAATAGTTTTAATTGAATTCGTCTGAGGAGAGTGAGCCTACTCATGATGATAATGGCTCCATGTATTGGGTCTTTAGAGGAGAGAGACTTATAGAAGATTAGATGTTGTTTATGGATATGGATGTTCGAAACAATTGATTAATTGTGTATTGTCTTTGATGCTACACAAATGTCATATCATTGTCAGTCAGTTTATGTCCATCTCACTCGGGCATTGAAGACAGTTTCATGTGTCTGTCAAGCATTTTAGAGTCTACCTAGTTTAGAAGACAATGTCTACTGAGTTCACTCAGTTGTCAAAGGAAAATTTGCAAAAGTTGAGTGTTAACCGAGCTCACTCAGCTAATAAAGGAAATGTTGGATGGAACTAGTGTTAACCAATCTCACTTAGTTACAAAAAGAACTCTTTGAATATGCAGTGTTAACCGAGTTCACTTGGTTAACACATGAAGATCATTTTTGAGTTAGTATCTATTGAGCAGAGTCAGCTAACGAAGGATTTTCTTGTTTTGGCAATATGAGTTCAATTAATTTGTTTGTTGGTTCTAGCCGACTGGGGAGATGAATATTAAGTATTCTACGTTGTATTCAAGCTGACTTGACATTATATAAGATACAAATATAAGGTCAAGTTGAGGATTGAATGTGTGGAACATAATTGAAGATTTGATGATGCTTAGAGGAAGCGAATTAGAAGGATAACTAGAATATTCTTGTTGAGCTACAAAGATACATTCGATTAGGAAGGATCAAGTATACAAGCCAAAATTGAGATCTGTAATCAACAATTTAGTTGCATCATAAATCAAGTCATCTCATTGTTACCTTCTAACCATTGCAGCAGTGACTAAAATCTCTTAATAGAGTTGGCTTAACAACTATTTGTAAATCTTCTAACAAGGTGACATTTCTAGATTGAATTGTCTAAAGTCCTCTAACAAGGCCACTCCTAATAGGGTGATTAAATCCTCTAATAGGGTCACATCTAATAGTGTGTTTTGTAACCTTTTATAGTGTTGGCTCCTAACAGGGGTCACTTTTGAAAAGTGAAAATCAGTAACTAGTTGCAATTGGTGGTTTTTTCCAAATTGGGTTTCCACATTAAATCTTGGTGTCAATTGTGTTCATGCTATTTCTTTCATGTGTATGAAACTAAGTTAAAACAAGATTAATCACAGATTAAATCTTAAGATTTTCATGATAAGTATTTGTTAAGTAATTTTAGTGTTTACCGAGTTGCAACATTTGCTACTGTAAACCGACTGCATGTGTGTTTGTTGAGCTACAGTAGAATAAAGTTTAAACAAAGTTTTGATTTGTATTGACATCTAAGGGATTTAGGATTTATTTTAGTAGTAATTGATTTACCCCTCCCCTCTTAGTTACTCCTCTTATATTTCCAACAATTGGTATCAGAGCTTTTGGTGCTTGCAAAAAAGGTTTCAAAGACCTAACCTAAAGATCGGGATGTCTTATATAAGGGAGATTCCAAAGCTAAATAGAGATAACTTCAAGGCATGGTAGGAACTAATGAAGCTACAATTAGCAACCATTAGAGATTCAGAGTTGAAGTATCTAGACATCAAATATAAGGCTCCTACTGGTACAATGTCTGTAGAAGAAATTGCTAAAAGGAAAAATCATAATATCATGATGATTGACATTGATTCCTCCCAACTATGCCAAATTTGATGAGGTCAAAGATTGTGGAATTGTTCATGAAATGTGGATCAAACTAAAAGCCATCTATGGAGGAGATGGCAATGTAAGGAGAGCCAAAGCTTAAAGTCTTAGGGGATAGTTTGATTAGATGAAAATGAGGGAGGATGAAAATATTGCAAAATATGTTGACATAATCAAAACAAGTGTTAGTGCTATCAAAGCTTCTAGAGGAACAATTGAAGATGTAACAATGGTAAGTAAGGTACTCAGAACCCTTCTTTCTATCTATGCAATTAGAGTGTTTGTTATTCAAGAGATGAGATGTGATCCAAATAATGAGATAACTTTGGATGCACTAGCTGGAAGGTTGGCAACATTTGAACTAGATAACTATGATAATTATATTCCTAGTTCTAGCAATCT
Source organism: Cupressus sempervirens (assembly GCA_028749045.1). Taxonomy (NCBI): domain Eukaryota; kingdom Viridiplantae; phylum Streptophyta; class Pinopsida; order Cupressales; family Cupressaceae; genus Cupressus; species Cupressus sempervirens. Next base: position 364,666,090 of record CM053792.1, on the reverse strand, counting down.
TGAGTCTGCATTTGAAGCCAAAGTATCACTCAAGAATAAAGCCAAAAAGTCTAAAAGGAAACAATCTAAAAGGGAAGAGGATGACAGTTCTAACATTGATCTTGAACCCATTGAAGCATTGCTTGCAAGAAGGTATCCCAAAGGCAAAGGAAAGTATAAAGGTAAAAATTCTTTAATCTATTTCTCTTGTGAAGATTTTGGACACATTGCTGCAAGATGTCCAAACATAGAAGACAAAGATGAAAAGAAGCACAAAAAGTACAAAGGCAAGAAGGATTTCAAGAACTTCAAGAATTTCAAGGACTACAAGGAGAAAGGTAAGAAATCTTATTTCATAGCTAATGATTTAGATAGTAGTGAAGATGATGTAATGCTATATATTGTTGTAAAAGATGAATCTGATGATGAAGGAGATAAAATGAGTCTTATCTCTCATGTTAGCAAAAATGATACATGGATTATTCATAGTGGCTACTCACATCATATGACTAGAGATAAAACAAAGTTTGAACACATGAAACATTATGATGGTGGTAGTGTGAGATTTGGAAACAATGAACCTTGTTGCATAAAGGGAAAAGATTTTATCTCATTAACAAATGAACTTAGATGTGATAATGCTTACTGGGTTGAAGAACTAAAGCATAATCTATTGAGTGTGGCATGGTTGAGTAACATTGGGTTCAATGTAGAATTCATGAATGGGAAGGCTAAACTGTTGGATGGAAAAGGAAATCTGGTTGGGTCTAGCAAGCAAACAAAATGTAATCTATTCTACTTAGATCTCAGTGAAAGTTCATGTTTTTTTGTTCAAGTAGAAGAAAGCTGGTTATGGCGCAAAAGATTATGTCATGTAAACTTTGATAATCTAATCAAGATAAGCAAGAAAAAAATAGTAACAGGTATTCCTAGCCTGAGAAAACTTGATATGGGTCTATGCAAAAATTGTCAAATTGGTAAGATGGGAAACACAAGTTTCAGAAGAAAGGACTATCATTCAAAAGAAGTCCTAGAGCTAGTTCATATAGACTTATGTGGACCTATTGGAATAGAGAGTTACAATGGAGATAAGTATTTTATTCTATTTGTTGATGATTATTCTAGAATGATGACGGTAATGCATCTAAAAGAAAAATCTAAAGCTTTTCAAAAATTTAAGTGGTATCTGGCAAAAGTAGAGAAGGAAACTAGAAATAAGCTAAAATGTTTGAGATCAAAAAGAGGTGGTGAATTCATTCAAAATGAACTCAATAAATTCTGCATTGAAAAAGGAATTAAAAAACAAGTATCAGCCCTTGGTACACCTCAACAAAATGGTATAGCAAAAAGAAGGAACAAATCCATCATGGATTGTGCAAGAACATTGATGATAGAAAAGAATGTTGCAATCAAATACTAGAAGGAAGCAATCAGTACTGCAGTGCATACCTTGAACAAATTATAGTTGAATAAAGACTCAAATCAAATTCCTTATGAACTATGATATGGTTACAAACCTAATGTAAGTTACTTGAAAGTATTTGGTAGCAAATATTATGTCTTGAAGGAATCTAGGAAAGGTAAATTTGATGTCAAAGATGATAAAGGCATATTCTTAGGATACTCCTATAGAAGTAAAACTTATAAATGTTTGAATTTATGTACTCATAAAATCATAGAAAGTGCACATGTGATAATTGATGAGTTTGCAAAAAAAAGTGAAGAAGAGAGAAACAAAGAACCTAAGGATTACAAAAGATTTGTTGATTATGAACCTGATACATTGCCAAATCTATCTGGAAGTTAGGAGGCTTCACCTCTTGAGTCCCCAAAATATCCTAAAGCTACCGAGTTACAACCAGTACAACCTAAGTCACAGTCTGAAGGACCTGAGTCACAGTCAGAGGTTACTAAGTTGTTGCCAAAGAAAACTGAATCTAATGGCCCCGAGTCACAAACAGTGAGACCTGAGATTAATATAGAAGATCATGAAGAGGTTAGTGGAACAAATTCTAAATCTAATGTACCTGTGTTAGCAAAATATATCAGAAGGCATCATGCACCTGATCAAATCATTGGACAAAAGTCAGATGAAACAATGACAAGAAACAAATTGAAAGGTACATGTTTTCTTGTATACATCAAAGAAAAAATGATAATAGCAATCTATACATCAAAGAGGGTCCAAACAAGAATATTGTATTGGCAAAAATCTTTGTGGATGAAACTTTATTTATAGGAAATGATGATTTATGCAAAGCATTTTTAAAAGAGATGAGAAAAGAATTTGAGATGTCTATGTTTGGAGAAATAAAATTCTTTGTTGAATTGCAAATCTAGTAGAAGAAATGTGGTATCTACATTACTTAATCCACATATATCAAGGAGATACTAAAGAAATTTGGAATGGAAGATTCAAGTTGGAACACCTATGTCTACTGGACATAAGCTTTCTGAAAAATGATGATTCCAAAGAGGTAGATCAGATCACATACAGATCAATGATTAAGAAATTGCAATATGTAGTGCACACAAAGCCTGATATTGCATTAGTATTTGGTATGGTGGCAATATTCTTAGCCAATCCTAAAGAAAATCACATGATGAAAATTAAGGCAATCATGAGGTATCTGAATGGTACTAAAGAATATGGTTTATGGTACAAAAAAGGAGGCAATTTGGATTTGAAAGCATTCATTGATGTTCATTGGGCAAGAAGTGGTGATGACAAAAAGAGCACTAGTGGTGGAGCATTCTTTCTTAGTAAAAGACTAGTGTCTTGGACAAGAAAGAAGCATAAATTTATTTTTTAGTCTATAGCAGAGGCATAATATGTAGTAGCAGTAGTTAATTGTTCAAATATTGTTTGGTTCAAGTAATTGTTGGTAGGTATGAAAATAGAAATTAAGGATCTAGTGGTTATCTTCTGTAATAACACCAGTGCAATTAATATATCAAAGAATCCTATGATGCATACAAAAACCAAGCACATTTCTATTAAATATCATTTTTTGAGAGAACTAGTATAAGATAAAGAGGTAAGATTGGAATATGTGAATACTAAAGAGCAAATCGCAGATATATTAACTACATCATTACCTAAGGATGCATTTTTTTTATCTAAGAGGTAAGATTGGAATATGTGAATACTAAAGAGCAAATCGCAGATATATTAACTACGTCATTACCTAAGGATGCATTTTTTTTATCTAAGAGGTAAGTTAGGGGTCATTCCTTTATCTGAAGCTCACTAAATGAAGTCTAGTGATGCATCAACCAGAGCATGTTGAAGATTAGTCAGTTGATGCAGTATTGACAAGGGCACATTGCAAATGAATGAGTACATAAGGTACATTGATATTCATAGTATATTGTCATTGGCATGAGATGTCAAAGAGGGAGAAGTTTATTGTCATATCTCATAGAAATTTTATAAAGAGGAAGAGTATATATTTCCAGAGGTGTCAAAGATGAAGAACTTGGTCTGATATTGAAGACTGAGTTTTGCTGACAAAGGAGGAAGAAATTGAAGGCAAAGAAAGTTCACACTCAAAGAGGGAGTTCTCATGGATGAGAATCAAAATGAAAGTAAGGATATGTTTCTTACTTTATTCTTGCTCTAAAATTTCATTTTATTATGACATGTTGTGTTGCCATCAATGCCAAAGTGGGATATTGCTAGAAATAATTGATTAATTGTGTATTGTCTTTGATGTTACACAAATGTCATATCATTGTTAGTTAGTGTATGTTGAGCTCACTCGGGTATTAAAGAAAATTTCTTATGTTTGCCGAGCATTCTAGAGTCTACCTAGTTCAAAAGATAGTGTCTACCGAGTTCACTCGATCTTCAAAGGAAAGTTTGCAGAAGTTGAGTGTTAATTGAGATCACTCAACTAATGAAGAAAATTTTGGATGGAACCAATGTTAACCAAGCTCACTCGATTACCAAACGAACTCTATGAATATGCAATGTTAACTAAGTTCACTTTGTTAACACTGAGTTAACACTGTCATGCCCTAAATTCCCAAGGCAAACACAACTACACATTTTTTTAAAAAAATTATTTATTTATTATTATTATTGAAAGGAGAATAGGTTGCCTCTTACAAGTCAAGTTGCAGTTAGGGTTCATGTTAAAAAAATATTAATAAGATTCATCTACTCATGGTCAAGTAGTTTAACACTTAGTCCCATTACCTAAATTGAAGGAGATACCTTAAGGTTGAATTATAATGAGAACCTTTTTTTTTATGCCTTACTTGACATAGTAATGCTCGCACTAGCATGCTTAAAGACTCATTCCTAATCTGATCCAATTGTGATAGTAATGTTACCACAAGGTCATTCATACTTTAGTCAAGATCGATATCCTACTTCATGACACAACCGTTCTAAGTTGAATTGCTATAGCATTTGCATTTGGATCCAATAGTGGTGATTGTACATATGGCTTGTTGGATTGAGGAAGTACTTTCTAATATGCTTTCGAGTTCCTTGCAACATTATATGCTATACAAAAGAATATAGGTGGGATAATAGATAACCCACTGACATGAAATCTTGTATTCAAATTGATAACCCAAGGGTGATCTTAAGACATAGTGACCATACCCGATGGGTACTTGAATAACAAGAGGAGCAATATCGATCTTATCATAGTGACTCACCACATTCTAATGACATTAAATTTTTAATATCAAAACATGTTACAAGTTTTACAATGGATGAAATCCCAATATCATCTACACGTCTACATATAAATGTACCATGTTATACTTTTTCATTATATACTGAGATCATTAATCATGGTTAATCATAGATTGCGGGGTAGGTTGATTATAAAATATGTTACATCATTCATATATATATATATATATATATATATATATATATATATGAATGATATAATAAATTACCATACTTCTATATCTTGAAGACATTAGCTATAATTTACTTAGTAAGTCTAATTATATAAAGTAATGATATAAAATATACCTACATATATCATAATTTACTAAGGTTAATCCTAACTTACACCACTCATTAGTCACAATTCTCATCCTGCATTTACTAATCAAGCACCAAATCCAAATCTATTAGCTAAGTCATTTAGATTACCTACAAATTAAATAATACTCTTCACTTAGTAGTTCCTGCCAAGGCGAGAATACTTATGCGTTCATGTCAATCCAAATATGACATTAACACTAACCAATCAAATTCAAGAATTTAAAGGATTATATGAGATTTCAAATGTTTATATCTTTTTCTAATTTTTCATTATTTTATAAATCACATTTTTCATCCATTCTATTGGTTCATACTATTTTTGGTGGGGGAGAAAATTAATTTTCTTCATAAAAAATACAAATATTTTCTAACAACTCTATCTTGTATTAATGAATGTATTAATTATAACTTTATCTTTTCTACATTTGTGACAAGTTGATAAGATTTTATTTTTTCAATCATTTTATCTACCACCTCACACAACATGTCTAATCAATATTAATTACCACAATCTATTAAATATTTTTTATTTTTTATTTTAAATATATTTATTATGAGTTTTACATTGATGTTTATTTTTTACTATTTGATATAACTTGTTCCTAAAACTTCATGTAATGCATAAGTTCAAATTATACTTCTATATATATATAACTAATAAATATGTCTTTTTAATATAATTTCAATATTTTATATCTTTGTATTTGAATTTCTAATTTTTTTCCAATCATTTTATCTTTCAACTCACACAACATGTCTAATCAATATTAATTCTCAATAGCTTGTATTTTAATTTTTAATTTTTTTAAAACTTTGATTTTTTTTTTTAAATAGTTAAATTATTACTATTATTTTACTTTTGTAAAAATAAATTAAACAATATTATTTTTTTATTATATTTTATAATAGTGTTTGTAATATGTATAATTGATAAGTGTTGCAATTTTTAAATTATATCATTTATTATTATTATTTTATATTTAAACAATTTATCATTTAGTTTAAATATATTTAAAACTTAAATATATATATATATTAATATTAAATTAATAATTATATTTTACATCAAAAAAAATACAAAAAAAATAACTACAAAAAAGAAATAATTCAATTCTAAAAGATATGTAAATTATTATTAAGTTTTTATAAACTATGTATTAAAATTAAATAGTTATATTCTATTTCTTATTTATTACATCATATTTATTCATCAAGATCAAATTTATATGTATTGCATCTATTTATTATTTACAAATGTACATATTAAATTATAGATATTATTTCATAATTAAAAATTACTCAATTTTATGAAAAATTTGGAAATACAAAACATTAAATAGTAAACCTTCTCTAGTGTAAAATTAAACAATTAGTTTTACTTATAAAATGTTTTTATATTTCAATACATTTCATTTTTTCTTATACAAATGTGAGTTTTAATATAAAAATTAAATTCTTAGTTTCATTAATTAAAATATAATATATTTTAATTTTTCATTATAACCATGATTTTATTTTGACTATTTATTTTATTAAGAAAAATAATTATAGCTCTCTCTCTCTCTCTCTCTCTCTCTCTCTCTCTCTCTCTCTCTCTCTCTCTCACACACACACATACACACACACACACACACACACACACACACACACAACTTATGTTGGTATCGCTCTATCTTACTATTTTACCTCTCTTCTTCCTCCTCCTATATATTATCTATCATTTTTTTCCTTTGCATATATGTTTATGTTGTTATTATTCTATACTACTATTTATCTCTGTCTAATGATTAAAAATAGTGTGACTTCCATTTGATAATCAAGATGAGAATAATACATAGTTGGGGACTTCGTCCTCTTATTATTAGGCTTAAATGTCCAAACATATAATAATATAACACGAGAACTTAACAACAAAATATGAGTCATCCTTTCAGATCACAACTGCATTTCTAAGATGAGAATTTAACAACAAAATATGAGCCATCCTATCATATCACAAGTGCATTTCTAGGCAAAAATTAATGCATTCACAATGTTAATTTAGAACTATTTAACCTTATTCTCACACATCTACACCTCTACAATCATTATGCATTAGGCAGGAATTATGACGCATTGCGTCTCTTGTTAAATTTCATAAAGCCATTTATTTTCTTATGTCTAACTACTTGATGAATGTTCTTACTACACACATAACTAATATTAATTACTAACTACCATACTAACACTATTTCAATCATATTAATTACTCTCTTTTTTTATTAACTATCTTCCAAATATTACTATTCAACTAAACACACAACTACTCTAATACCAAACTCTCAATTCCTATCTACCTCCTAAAATACCCTTACTACTACCCACAAAAACTACTTACTACAATTACTCTTCCACCTTTCTATAAATTACGTGTCTCCAAAACACCATTCAAAATATAATGGTACGCATTTGTTATGGCATGATGGAAGGACGATTTAGTATATTTTGGGTTCTATTTTTTTTTTAAGTGTTTCTGGTCAATGATTTCAATTAATGAGCATATAAAGAGGGGATTTTATCTTCTTTTAATAATGAGGCATTTTTTCTCTGCATAGGAATTCGAATGCAATATTTAATGTGTGCAAACTACAAGGTGGAGGTTGTTTGGTATATCTTTTACCTTTCGAATTATTTTTGCAAGTCACTTTTGTAAAACATCCTCTCCATTAACCAACTGCTTCATCATAAAACATGTACCTAAGCGCTTCTCCCCAAGCATTCACCATGTCTTGTCTCCCTTTCTCAAGGATTTGGGTGGCATGACATGGGACAGTCAGCACATGATCGATCTAAAATCAAGCCAATGTGGTGGCGGGGTTGTGGTCCCCCATACTCTCCCTATGTATCCCTTTTGTGTTGCCCAAGGAGGAGTGAAGCATGTGGAGAGAGGGTGGTCGACCCAAAAGGGTCCCTTTTTTCCTTTGTTTATTTATTATATATGTTTTGTCAAAATGGTATGTAGCCTCTTATGAAAATGATGTCACCTAGGAAGGGATAGTACACAAGCCCTTAAGTTATTATTATTATTATTATTAATTTATTTATTTTTAACGTGATGTGTTAAGTCAATTCATTAGGTACATTATTGTCATGATTCCTCACATGCATATCATATATATATATATATATATATATATATATATATATATATATATAATGATTGTTTAGGTTTTACCTTTAAGAGCCTTTTATTATTTAATTGATTTCTCATTACAAAGATTCTCAAGAATATTCCTTCTGAATTTCTTAATGGATTGCATTTGACAGTGGGGTATCTCATTTGCATTTCATTTATGCCCTATGATAAGTCAAATCCTTGCATTTTAATACAACTATAACATTAAATCTTCTATGATAAGTCGGTCCTTCCATTTTAATGCATAACTTTAAGTCATACAAACAAATACTTATGATCATATCTCCAAATCTACTTGTCCCTTTCACAAGACTATATTCACAATAGTATACATTTATATGGATACCTCATTTACAACACATTACACAAAAAAACAACGGAGATATTGTTATCACAACTCAATACAAAATGACTTGAAGGAAAATTTTCTCCTTCCAAATACTTTGCACAATGTCACATCTTTTGCTTCACCATTTGAAGGAAAAATTCCTCATTGTATTGCATAAAATTGTAACCAAGATTATGCAAACCTCAAACTATGAACAAACGAATAAACAAATGACAAACAAAGACCATTCCACCTCTACAACTCAACAAAAGGTGTCCATAAGAAGCCTTGTTGGTGTATCTTAGATGGAGAGTATGTTTGGTATGCTCTTAGGAACACAACAATGGATGAATCTCTTGGATGTGTGAATGCAAGTGTGAGTGATGGAATATGTACCTAGACTAGATGATATGAGAAATCAAAATGACAGAATGATGATGCAATGATAAGAGATTCTAATGGTACCTAATGGATGATAATGACTTCTAATGACTCCTAACCCCCCTCTGGGAAAACTTGAGACAAGACATCTATTTAAAGTAGATGGAGGAAGCATCTAGAATGTGCTTAGAAACCACTAGGAGATAAGGATAAGGATTGACAACTAAGCACAGGAGATAAGGATAAGGATTGACAATTAAGCTCCTTATCTCACATTCTAGATAGATGGATAAGACTGATGAAGTGGCATGTGTGTGTAGAAGGTTCCTATGGTGTAGACAACATGTGCTTAAAAGATATATGGACCCATGTGATGACAACTCATATGAATGCACATACTTCTAGGCGGTTTGGATAAAGATTAAATGAAATTTAATTTAATCAAGGTCTAGAAGAATTAATGGGAATATGGAGGATTTTAAATAAATAAAATTTATTTAAAAAAGGAATATGTGGAGAATCATGTGTTAATTTAAATTAACACATTAGAGCTAGGAGTATTTAAATTAAATTTAAATACTTAGGCAAAAATGAACCTATTTAATTAAAATAATTTAATTAAATAAGTAGAGGAATGTGACTAGTATTAATTAGATTAATATAGTCATTTGGGACGATTTTTGGTGTCTACATTTTGCCCCTCTTTGATGTGATGTCGGCACGGCATCATATCAAAGAAAATACAGGTTGCCCCAGAGAAGATAGGAGAGGACTGGTGACAACAACAAAGGAGAAGGGTGATGGAAAATGATAATCTAAATGCAACTTAACTACATGAATGCAAGAGATTCAATTGTGTTCATATGGAGAGCAAACCTTATTTTAATATTGCAAGAGGAGTTATGCACCAAATGCTATAGAAGCATAGATGACAAGATTCCTTTGCGTGTATTAGACTCTTAACACAATGGATGTAGGTTTCAGAGTCATGAGGGAACAAATGACATATACGCACTGGAGAGGTCTGGGCACACCCAAAGTCTTTTTAAGGAGCTTGGTGGAAAGTGTGCTAACCCATTGCCCCCAGTGAGCAATGCATTAACATAACTTGAAACTTACATAGATGTGCTAAAGAATCATAAAAATAGATCATATTGCAAAATAACATGTGTAATCAGGATAAGTCGTTCAAATGATACCAGGATATGGAAGATCAAGGCACACTGGGGGAGGCTATCACTGACACACAAAGATAAAATTAACAAAAAGACATTATGACTAAGTAGTCATTCAATTCACCATGCTTGCCATGAACCTGATAAATTTGCTAAATTTGTTAAGCCTGTGTAGGAAGGATTCATCCTGTAAGGCAAAAACTGATTGATTGATTGAAATGAAATGAGATATTTGTGATTGGTTGCTGGCAATGACAGTAAAAGGAATGATGTTCTCAAATCATTGAGTCTAAATGTGAATTTGTGTAAGCTTGTTTGCAATCACTATTTGATGAGGTTGGTTTTATGGATGGAAGCTCAGTGTGGTGAGAATATGGATAAGATAAGATAAGATAATGGATGAATTGAATCAGAATGGAATGGAAGGAATCGATTATGAAAATAATAAATATTCTTTTAGAGGGAAATGTGTTGAATGGAAGACTAGAAATTTGATCAAGGTAGATGCAAATAGAATGAAGGAATTGATTATGGAAATGAAGTGATTGGAAGAAGAGAATATGATGAGATTAGAGGATAAATGAATTGATTGAATAGATTGGGAGATAGACATGAATGAATGTGGAAGATTTGGATTGAATTTGATATGAATGAATGAATAGAATGGAGAGAAATCAATGGATTGAACGAATTTGGAATAAAATGGATTGAATGTGAAAGATTTGGATTTGAATTTGATATGAATGAATGAATAGAAGTGAATGAATCTGGAATAGAATGGATTGAGACCAATGACGAGGGAGAGCCACGGTATTTGTAAATGGATAGGAAGGTTGGGTAGATATATGAATGGAGGAATAATATGGATGACCAACGGATATAGTGTCAGATAATGGGGAACCAAGAACCATATTTCAAAGAAGTGACCAACAATGCCCCATTCCAAGGATATGAAAATGGAAGGAAATAATGGTGGGGAAGGATTGCATGAAAATGGACGGATGGTGTGAAAGCTCGCATATGGAGGAAGAAAAGGCATGTGCTCTTCTTAAGCATGTATGAGCATTTTTGTTGTTGTGCCTCTAGTATTGATTACGAGCATGGGTATGAAAGTGGAATGAAGGAAGGCATGAAAAAGGGATAATGATACGAAGGATATGGAGGAGGGATAATTATATGAAGGATATGGATGGAAAAGGGATAATGATATGAAGGATATGAAGGAAATGTGTGATAAGAAGTGGATGAAATGAAAGGGATAACCAAGATCAAGGGTATATGGAAGAAGGATGGACGTGCGTAGGATTATGGATGGAAATGAATGAACATGAAAAGAGGATGGGAATATGTATGCATATGGATGGAAAATGGATGCATGAACATGAACGTGACAAGGACTATGGAATGCAAGATAGGGATAACGTTTCAAGATCAAACATATGGAAGAATGTAGGAAGTATATAGGATAATGTATGGATAATGGGTATATGTAGGAAAGGATATGGAAGGTACTTATGGATGGATGAGAGGAAAGGGAAAGTCACAATCAAATATGGGAAAAGTATAAAGACATGTGGATAATGCAGAAGGGATATGGAAAGTGTAAGTCAAGATCAAAGATGGGAATGACAATGGACGATAGATGGAATATAGAAGATAGGTAAGGAAGAACAATATGGATGGAACTTGCCCCTAGTGTAGAGTGCAAGTGGAAAAAGGGAAGTTAATGGATAGGTAAGTGAAAGTGGAAGACATAGTAGGAAAATGAAGGGAGGACTCAAGCATCTAGGTATATGGATGTATCCCTTGATATTTATGCTTCTTTAATTTGTTTATTTATTTATTTATTTTCAAGGAATTGTTGGTATTTTCTCGTAGATATTGATAGGGTAAGGAAAAGAATGCTAAAGTGAATTGGGGAATAGAAGATAATGACCTATGAAAAAGTTTGGATTAAGGGAGTTGAGTAGGTAGGAGGAAGACATGGTTGATGGATACTAGGTTGGAAGACTTGTGAAGGAAGTGGAAAGATCTTCATTGGCACACACCTTGAGGGGTGGTGGAAAGGAGTAAATTGTGAAGGATGTGTAGGAGAAAGTTTGAATTTTGGGATATAGGGACCCAAAATGGATGATGGAGATGATAGAGTTGGGATGGTGGATTTGGGTGTATAAGGACCCAAAATGGATTTGGAAAATGGAGGTTGGGAGAATTTATGAAGGAGGGAGGCCTTTGGATTAGCAGAATTGGATGTCATTTGGAATCTTTCTTTGAGATTCATTGCTACATTAAGTAGCTTTGGTATCCACATAACTTTTGCACTTTTTATTTTTAGCCTTTGTGGCTTTTTGATTGCATTTTGGATCTGATTTTTCTTTTCTTGGACATGTCGCTTAGATGGGACATGTTGATCCTTACGCTTTTGTGGATTTTTGACTTTGTTTTCTTTTTCTTTGGCATCCAATTTTCTTCCATTGGTCATGGTATGGGTGCATGAAGGTAAATAAGATGGAGAACGTATGGAAGGTGAACGTTGGAAGGAATTCAAGGACATGCGCCTTTGTTGATCTTTACTAGGACTATGAGGGGATAAATTGGAAAACGTGGATAAGGTAGAAGGATGTATATAAGGACCTAATATGGAAGGAAGGGAAGAAGAGTTTGACGATGGAACATAAGGACCTAGAATGGATGGACTATAAGAACCTAGAATGGATGGACTATAAGGACCTAAAATGGACTTGGAAGATGAAGGAGGAGAAGTTTTAGGTGTGGAAGGAAGAGTTTTGGAATTGGAAAAAGTGGAAGGTGTACCAACATCTTGAGGAATTATTTTTTTAAGGTGATACTTAGTATTCTCAATGCAAGATGCAAGTCTAGGTGTATGGGGTTCATGAGGAGATTGGATAGGTGTGATAGGATCATGTGAAGGAGTAGGGTTATGAGGGGGATCATGAGGAATAATAGGATCATGAGATGGAGAGGGATCATGAAATATGGATGAAGGGGTGCATTGATCTTGACTTGGAAGAGGATCATTGAGTGGAACGAGTGGATTGTGAGATGGAATAGGTTCATGGGATGGAATGGAGGGAGTGGAACTATGAGATGGAGTACTTTGATCTTGACACGAAAGAATATCATATAGCTCAAGTAGTGGATCATGAAATGGACTAGAATCATATGAGGACATGGAAGGAATGGAATCATGTGGTGAAAGAAGATCATATAGCATGGTAAGTGGATCATCATATGTGGGCGTGGAGGAAATAGAATCATGAGATGGAGTAATTTGATCTTGACATGGAGGAGTATTAGTGAATGGAGTGAATGAAACTTTTTCATGAAGGGGAATATCTATGGATGCTAATGTTGGAGATGGAATGGAATCGATAATGTGCGTGGTAGGTGTAATGTCTTGATCTTGATTAGGAGGGGAATCAGAAGATGGACTAGGAGGGATGGATGAATCTTGAGAGATAGTGGAATGATGGGATGGAGAAGTGCTCAGATCTAGAGGAGAAGAGGAATCAATAACATCATGCTTTGAAGGAAGGTCTTTAGATGGAACTGGAGGTGTGGCTTTGGGTGATTGGCTCACATTATGCTGAATTTTCAATCTAGCCAAAAGTGATGTGAAATACACCTGACGAGGTGGGGATGACATTGTTGGAGGCTTAGGAGATGATGTTGTTGGAGGATTAGGGGATGATGTAGTTATAGGATTAGGATTTTGTGGAGGTGGAATTATGGATAAAGGATTTGGATTAGGTTCATAGCAAGGGGGATTACATGGAGGATTAGGATTGGATGGGACATGAGAACTAATGCCTTTGAAATATGAGAGATAATTCTTCATTTCCTCCATTTTCTTGGCAAGGGTATTTACATCTGAGGCATTGTGTGGGCCATGAATGGAATTGTATGGAGGGATATGAGAGCTAGAAAATGAAGGACACATAGCAAAGAAAATGACCTTTTCCTGCGGACTTATTTTGTCCAAGAGTGTATTCTTTAGTTCCTCAATTCCTATGGCAAGGTCATTTATGACGGAGGAATTATATTGGCTATGGATGGAATTGTCTACAGATGAAGGATAAGGAGATAGATTTCCCTTGTCAAAGGTAGGAGAATGATGAACATGAGATAGATTAGAATTGAAGTGTTGAGAAGGAATTTGATATGGAGGAGGTACGAGACCATGTTGTCGTGCAATATTGTCAATCATTGGAAGAAGCGGATTCGAATCCATGGATGCAAGATGAAAAGTGATGAAAAGATTTGAAGAGGGAATATGAACTTGGAATTAGGAGCTTTGTGCTGATTGGACTTTGATTTGATTTGATTTGAAATTTATTGCACTTGATATGATTCGATTTGATTGAATTTAAATTGATTTGATATTGATTTGGTTTGGATTTGGATTGGATGAGGGTTCGATTTGATTTGATAAGAACCCTATGATAATGCAAACAAAGTGAATGTTTGATTTGAATGAAAGTCCAATGATAAGACAATGCTCCTATGTCCGAAGTAGAATATGTGATGTCAAATTGAAATAGAAGAAGACGTGAATGAAGTTTTTGAAAGATTGATTATGACCTGGATGACTAAATTTGACAAGGGATTGGATTAGAAGAATGCTGATTTGGAGGATCGAATTAAGAATGCATGATGAGCTTGACTAGGGAAATTGAATATGAATAATGATGAATCATGACTAGGATGAAGATTAGGAATGTGATTGAATGACAAGGAAATGATTTAGATAAATAAAGAGGATGAAGATGTCAAGCAACGTTTTGAATGATGAAGGTAAGATATGTAAGAGGGAACGATGTCTTGGATGGAAGGAATATGTGATGTGAAATGATTTGGAATGATGATTAAGAAGAGGTGTTTTTTGTGTTTTTGAAATGTTTTTGATTTTTTTGGATTTTTGAACTTTTATGATTTTTTTTTTTTTAAATTTTTAGGTTTAAGATGCAAAAGAAAACAATGAAATATGTACAATACAAATGTGTTTCAAACACTCCAAACACACCAACAGTCCTATAAGGTTGAACTGGGTTGTACAAGGCTCAACTAGGGGGCGTCCTTGATATACGCAAGGTACATGAGGCCCAAATCTATAGATGAAAGGAAATACTGCCACACAGCCTAGGGGAGATGGTAACCCAATCTCCTCCTTCACTTCCCAAAGCTATAAAGTTCTTTGGGGCTTAGCCAAGAGTGACAATATTACACTTCCAAGAGAGGTGTCTTTCGATTCACCTCCCGATTCTTATACTTTGCCAGAATGCTGGAGTTGAGGTCGTCCCAAAGGGTGATGAAATCCCCAAGCAGGCCTCCTAATAAAATGAAAAACAAATTCACTTATTTCTTGTGCACCCAAGGTCGCCCAAAGGCGCGAGGGGAGAGAATACGTAAGTGGACTTGGGGTTTAAAAGACACTTGTTTGTTATCCACAAAAATTTAAGTTTGCTACTCTAATTGAAGACACGCGTGTTTAGAGCATACAAGGTTCTTTCCAACTTTAAATAGCAGAAAATAAAATACTAAAAGAAAACGCTGAAAATGAAAATGCTGAAATGAAGTTAATTTTCCTTAAGGCTTTGGATGTGATTTCATTTTAAGGCCCAAATCCAAATGTGCTCTATACTAAATGTACCCGTTTAAAATGCTCCAATTTCAAATGTGACCAAGCCTTTTACACTCTAGTTCATCCTCTAACATAAATCCTCGACTTGCAAACTCACAAAATGCTCAAGAAATAGTTAACCGTTAGTTTAAACCTCAATAGTCGCAGACCCTAATATTCCAAGATGCTAAAACTCGAAGACGAAAAAGTGCAGAGCGTAGACGCCAAAGTGCAGAGCGCAGACGCCAAAATGCAGATCGCAGACGCCAAAATGCAAAGCGCAGATGCCAAAATGCAGAGCGCAGACGCCAAAATGCAGAGCGTAGAAGCTAATTTTTTTGGCAGCAGCGCAGATGCTTGTTCTTGGAGACGCGGATCTACGGAGACGCCGATATGCATAGATGCGCAACGCAGACGACACTGAGACTATCAGAGATGACAAAACGTTAATCTGAACTGCAGAAAGTTTTATTGGCGAACTTCTGAAGTGAGATCAGGGACGTGAGTCCCTCCGAGTGTGCCAAAATGTATTGCATAAAATTGTAACCAAGATTATGCAAACCTCAAACTATGAACAAACGAATAAACAAATGACAAAAAAAGACCATTCCACCTCTACAACTCAACAAATGGCGTCCTTAAGAAGCCTTGTTGGTGTATCTTAGATGGAGAGTATGTTTGGTATGCTCTTAGGAACACAAAAATGGATGAATCTCTTGGATGTGTGAATGCAAGTGTGAGTGATGGAATATGTACCTAGACTAGATGATATGAGAAATCAAAATGACAGAATGATGATGCAATGATAAGAGATTCTAATGGTACCTAATGGATGATAATGACTTCTACTAACTCCTAACCCCCCTCCGGAAAAACTTGAGACAAGACATCTATTTAAAGTAGATGGAGGAAGCATCTAGAATGTGCTTAGAAACCACTAGGAGATAAGGATAAGGATTGACAACTAAGCACAGGAGATAAGGATAAGGATTGACAACTAAGCTCCTTATCTCACATTCTAGATAGATGGATAAGACTGATGAGGTGGCATGTGTGTGTAGAAGGTTCCTATGGTGTAGACAACATGTGCTTAAAAGATATATGGACCCATGTGATGACAACTCATATGAATGCACATACTTCTAGGTGGTTTGAATAAAGATTAAATGAAATTTAATTTAATCAAGGTCTAGAAGAATTAATGGGAATATGGAGGATTTTAAATAAATAAAATTTATTTAAAAAAGGAATATGTGGAGAATCATGTGTTAATTTAAGTTAACACATTAGAGCTAGGAGTATTTAAATTCAATTTAAATACTTAGGCAAAAATGAACCTATTTAATTAAAATAATTTAATTAAATAAGTAGAGGAATGTGACTAGTATTAATTAGATTAATATAGTCATTTGGGACAATTTTTGGTGTCTACACTCATTACTTCCATAAATCCAAAATCTCAAAAAAAAACCCTGCAAAACATTTACACAAGAATGATGGAGGCTCACCTCCCATCCTAGGCTTCTGAGAAGCCCCCCACCGAACAGGGGGAAGATGACTCAAATAGGCTACATTCAAGCAATAACAATGAATAAGATATGACCTTACAACACATATAAACTCCCTTCAAGGTTCAACACAATGATTCACCATTGGAATCATGGAACAATGGGTGAAGGTGGGCTCTTCAAAGAGGAGAATGCCATATCCATATACACATATACATTTGCAATCACATAATGCCTCTTCTAGGCTATCAAATACATCCTCCTCAACACATCAATACACTTACACCTCCCATAATACAAATGCCTCTTCAAGGCTATCAAACAAGGCATATGGCTTCAATGGAGCCCATACTCCATGAACAACAAAACCCTCTCCAAGAGGAAATCTCTTAGCTACAATGTTGAGCCCAACTAACCCCTTCACCCAAGGCATCTCTTCCCTCCCAAGGGTGAGTGAAGCCTTCACAACCATACAACATTTCATACTCAAAATCAAGAGAAAAAGAAGAAGAGAAATTCATCGCAACACTTACACAAAACAAAAAATACAACACCACATACATTACATATTTCTAATCACAATATGAATAAGTATTCTACACAATGATACACAATGAACAAGTGCAGTGTGGATCATGGAATGGGCACCAACCTTTTTCCAAGCTAATGGCAAGGAAAGTTGTTGAAGAGCTCCCTATTTCCTTAGCTCCCTCTCCAAACCCTAATGTCTCTATACTTAAGAGAGAGGATGAACACCCACTAGTTTTTCCAAACTCTTTTAAAAAGACCTCCAACCTTCCCACTACCTCCATTCTTGGCAAAACATGAAGGCCACTTTCTCTTCTAAACCTAGGACCCTGACCAAGTGTAAAGAAAAGGTTAAAGTCATGTGACAACTCAATTTTTCGAATTAGTGAAAGAATGCATTGGTTAAATGGTACCCTAGGCTAACTAAGCACTACAATGGTCAAATTTAGGCCCCTAACATGATATGCTAACATATGGGTAGATTATTTTCACAAAAATGACACTTTGGGACCACATATTGACCCTCTAAAATCCATGTAAAGTTTGAATTCGTATTTCCTTTGATGGTGACCCATCCTATCCTTTCTCCATGTGGTTTTTACTTAATCTTATGAAAGCTAATTAGTTTAAGGTTAAATGTTGCCATGACCAAAACCCTAGGTGACATGTCATCAACACATAAATAATTTACAAGTGTCAAGTGACACATTAAGACACATCACACATCACAATGACATATCCCTAATTCATTCATGAACATATATTTATTACACACATGAAACTTACATTTATGAAATAAACACATCACAAAGAGGCTTTTGAATCTTCCAAAGTTTTGCCTTGTCTATACTGTGTCCACATAAGTTTGGGCCTTGTTTCCCCCAATAAAATTCCATGGTTCAAATGCCTGCACACTAAACTCGAACATCAGTAGCCCAATGAAAAATCATATAAAATGCATGTATATAGGTGCATGGCAAATTTCATATTGAATAATTTGCATTAACATACTCAATTATCCTAATATATTTTACTTTCTAATCATTTTTATATAAAGCATCTAAAACATTAAAATATCAAAATCTAAATATCAATATTACTATCTAGTCATATGATCCAACTAACATTCTGAACCACGTCATAAACCATTTTCGATCATGTTGATGAAATGTTGAATCTATGCTATTAAATCAGCCAACATGAAAATTAGTTCCAAATACATATTTTAGGTTAAAATCATCAAAATGTAAACATCTCAACTAATATCCTTTGATTCAGTTAAATATAATTTGGTTTCTAACAATATCCCGTTATCATTATGAGGTAATTATAAAGTGTATCAATTATGTCAGGTAAATAGGATGTTTGCATAGTCATGCCACATAGTTTCACAATCCAACATAGAATAGATTGATTATATTTTATTGGTTCATAAAATCTTTCATTGTAAATACCAAGATATCCACCTAATGTAATATCAAATAGGATACCTAGCATGACAATAACTATATCAGTCTCAATAAGATCTTTGGTTCATTTTGATAAGGAAAATGCCAATCATGGCATACTTAGATCCTGGAACCTTCTTACCATCACTCTATCTTAAGGTGTATGGTAATAGTATATGATTCTCACTTAATTTAATACACTAGAGACAAAACCTAACATTTCATCACCTTACGCTTCCTATCTCTAACCATATTTGGGTTATTAAGATTCATAATAAGATACTAGGGAAGGGGCCTTACATCTTCCCCCCCTTGCTTTTGACTTCCTCCTGGAACTCATCTGAAATTAGGGACATAGCCTTCTTACCTAGTCATAGCATAATTTGTCCCATCTTATAGGCATTTTCTTAATATTCATAACAACTTTATGTGTGCTTATGACTTAATTTAAAGGACTGTAACTTCATACCAGTATTCATAGTGTGGATAAATTTTCCTAAGATTGTTTACTTAACAATTACGTTGATTGGGTATCATCAAGCCATTGGTTTGCTTACCATACTTCTCAACTAGCTGACAAGAGTGTCCCTTCCCTAATTTCTTTCTTAGGACAATAATTTCCTCAAGGTTCTTAAATCCTATTGATGTTTATTCGATCTCTTACGATTCATGAATAATACTAACAATGTATTGAAAAACAATAATAGAGTCTTGTGTTGCTAGGTTAGGTCCTTCGTGTTTGTGAACTCTTATTGTTGAAATTCTCATTCTTGTTTAATTGATATAGTACTATTAACTTGTATATGGTGCCATGTACTCATAATTGTTCCTTCTTCTCGGTTATACTTAAGTTTGAAGTTCATTTTCTTGGTAATTCTAATTTCTATATACCCTGCCTTGTGCTTTATAATTATTCATTTCAAAAGTTATCATGTTCTTTACTAGTTCTTAGAGACTAACTTTATTCTTTACCAGCTTGAGTTATTCACTCTACTTGGTACTGACTAAATTTTATGATTGTAGTCCCAAAATTAACTTATCAACGATGGATATCTTTCCTTGATGGGATTGTTTATCTTTCATTAGTATTTCAAGAATTCATTTATTTCAGTTAAATATCAAAATTTACTTACTAGTTGTCTAATGTAGATACCCGATTGTCATTGTGTACTATTATGCTGATATAAATATTAGACATTTGGCCAATACTGACATCGTAGAATTTTCTACTCTGAGTTTCTTAGTCTTACTTTGATCATTCTACTAGTTTCTATTACCATAGTCGTTTCCATTATTGATATGATTATACCACCTTACCTAAACATAACTATTCAAATATCCATTAAATATTTTTATGGCTTTTAACACCTTTACTTAAGGTCCTTACCATGGCATATGTTCACCTTGTAACAAGTCAAAGGACAATTTGTTTCTATGCCCCTTGTAGTATGAGTAAGTTCATATTTACGATGTAAGAAGAGATGGTGTTTTAGGGACCCTAACTAATAGATTCATACCCCATAACAATACGATCTTATGGCATCCTAATTTTCTGCACAGATTATTAGGAATATGCCTTGGTATGGCCATTTTATAAATCATGGTTTAACACACTTATCAACATTATTCACAAGAAAATGCCTCATAATTAGCTCAAATCCAAGATAAAATAGCCAATTTAAAGGAAACAAACACAAGTGTGGCCACAATAGTAAATCTTCACTAAAAACAAATCATGTCCCCAAGGCAATGGGGTCATCATAGGAAATCAATACTCCACATACCGGACAAAACATATAGAAATCAAGGGAAAAATAAATAAATAATTGATAGTGATGATGCATCCGTACCAAGGTCTTCCAAGTGGGAAGAAGAGGAAAATTTGTCTTATAGTCACAATAGAAAATCTCTGATGCCCCTAATATTTCTTGGAAATGGACACAAGTATATTCCAATCTCTTATTTTTAATGGGTTTGTCGAGTCAAAGAACTCATTCTTCAATAGCCTATGGTTTCTTACCTTTCTATTTATTACTACTAAAAGTTGTTTGGAGGCAGGGATTCTACCCTAATTACACTGACGACCCTTTGGCTGTACAAAAGGATCAAGATCTGTATTACACACCTTGGAGT
The DNA here is from genome assembly GCA_028749045.1 of Cupressus sempervirens. Lineage (NCBI taxonomy): Eukaryota > Viridiplantae > Streptophyta > Pinopsida > Cupressales > Cupressaceae > Cupressus > Cupressus sempervirens. Next base: position 364,644,780 of record CM053792.1, on the reverse strand, counting down.
TACGATACTAGAGGGTCACAACTAGAAGGACCAAGGAGATAACCTTATATTAATCTATCTTTTTAACAAGGGCCATTCAAGGCGTAATGATGAATCCTATGAGGAATGAGTTTGCATTAAAAATTTGAAATAGGTATGTTAGTTTGCGGTGACTTATGAGAGAAGTAAAATTTTCTGCCCCTATTTTATCACGCCTTATTTAAATAGGCATATGGTAACCATAAAGAACAAATATATTATATAAGATAGTTAAAGGTTAGGGATTGTTTGATTATGCAATGTATAATGAGATAGGTTGTTCTTGTAGCATCATTGAGCTGTAAGGGTTTGTACTATAATCACTGGATAATAAGAAAGGTTGGATGATTGTGAAGGTGGAAATAGTGAACCATGTTAAACCTATATGTTATTTGTGTTCTTATGATTTTATTCTATTTGTTATTCTTATTGATTTTGATTAAGAGCATTGTGCCAATCCCAAGGAATCAAAATTGAGTTCATGAAGATTCCTCCCTTTTACTTAAGAATATGTTATCGTAGAATAGGTCATATACCTTGGTATGCCTTAAAACATCCTTTATGCATGACGTGTTCATGGTCCACTTAGATCTTATGACTATCGATGGGTGATATACAATTTTCCTCATTCTCATATTATTTAAGAAATTAGTTAGACACACTCAACACTAATTCTACTTACTTGCATTTTAACCCTTTGAAGTTTTCAAAATATAAGCATTATGATTGAATAACATAACCTATTAAGGTCTACAACTTACCCTTCTCTACAAGAAAATATCCTTATTATGACTAAATATTTTTAGGAGAACATATTATCTCTTGCAATTAAATATTATCTTTCTTTATTATACTATTACATCTTTGGGTCATTAACACAAGATCATTAATCATTTAAGATCACTTAGCCTTGACTTGTCAGGTTTCCAAATTGACCTACTCATATAGTCCAATCTCTTGAAAGATGAGTTCCTAAAAATTTCACTTTACTTAGGGTAACATTCAAATTTCACATGTGTTCATGGACCCATTAATACCTAGTGTTTGTGAAACCTAGCTCTGATACTAGAATGTCATGCCCTAAATTCCCAGGGCAAACACAACTACACATTTTTTAATTTAAATTTATTATTATTATTATTGAAAGGAGAATAGGTTTCCTCTTACAAGTCAAGTTGTAGTTAGGGTTCGTGTTAAAATCATTTTAATAAGATTCATCTACTCATGGTCACAATAGTTTAACACTTTGGTCTAATTTAGTAAACTTAGTCCTGTTACCTAAATTGAAGGAGATACCTTAAGGTTGAATTATAATGAGAACCTTTTTTTTCTAATGCCTTACTTGACATAGTAATGCTCACATTAGCATGCTTAAAGACTCACTCCTAATCCGATCCAATTCTGATAGTAATGTTACCACAAGGTCATTCATACTTTAGTCAAGATTTATATCCTACTTCATGGCACAACCCTTTTAAGTTGAATTGCTATAGCATTTGCATCTAGATCCAATAATGGTGATTGTTTATATGGCTTGCTAGATTGAGGAAGTACTTTCTAATATGCTTTCAAGTTCCTTGCAACATTCTATGTTATACAAAAGCATATAGGTGGGATAATAGATAACCCATTGACATGAAATCTTGTATTCAAACTAATAACCCAGGGGTGATCTTAAGACATAGTGACCATACCCGATGGGTACTCAAATAACAAGAGGAGCAATATCGATCTGATCATAGTGATTCCCCACATTCTAATGACATCAAATTTTGAATATGGAAACATGTTACAAGTTTTACAATGGATGAAACCTCAATATCATCTACACATCTGCATATAAATGTACCATGTTATACTTTTTCATTATATACTGAGATCATTAATCATAGTTAATCATAGATTGCGGGGTAGGTTGATTATAAAATATGTTACATCATATATATATATATATATATATATATATATATATATAATAAATTACCATGCTCCTATATCTTGAAGACATTAACTATAATTTACTTAGTAAGTCTAATTATATAAAGTAATGATATATAATATACCTACATATATCATAATTTACTAAGGTTAACCCCAACTTACACCACTCATTAGTCACAATTCTCATCCTACATTTACTAACCAAGCACCAAATCCAAATCTATTAGCTAAGTCATTTAAATTACTTACAAACTATATAATACTCCTCACTTATTAAATTTCATAAACCCATTTATTTTATTATCTCTAACTACTTGATGAATTTCTTACTACACATATAACTAATATTAATTATTAACTATCATAACTAATATTAATTATTAACTATCATAGTAACACTATTCCAATCATATTAATTATCTTTTTTTTATTAACTATCTTCCAAATATTACTATTCAACTAAACGCACCACTACTCTAATACCAAACCCTCAATTCCTATCTACCTCCTAAAATACCCTTACTACTACCCACAAAAATTACTTACTAACTACAATTACTCTTCCACCTTTCTATAAATTACGTATCTCCAAAAAAATCACCATTCAAAATATAATGGTATGCATTTGTTATGGTACGATGGAAGAACAATTTATTTTATTTTGGGTTTTTTTTTATTAGTCCCTGCCTTATATAAGGCAAGGAACTATTCTTTTCATTTGATCCTCTTTATTTATTTATTTCAAACAATTAAGCAACATGATTCCAAAGTTTTGAGTTGTTTATTTTTTAAATCATTTATCATGAGTAAAATTCTTTTTTTTATTGGTCAAAACCCAATTTTCTGGGCATAAATCCTATTCTTAGACTTGGAAAATTTAGAAAAAATGGAAAAGATAAAGAGTGCAGTTAATGTTTCTTACAACTTTTTAAATATTTTATACAAAATTTTGCAATGTGTATGTGGGAGGAGACCGAACAGGTACTTTCTTCAGACATGAGGCTTGGTCTCACTGGACTAAAAACCCAAGAATTTCTTTAATAACACCACTGCAAAATATTGGACTATCTTGAAGTTTCTAGAGTCATGAAAAGATATGATCTGACGGTCTTCTTAACAGTGACTGGTCGATCCCTTGTTGAGATGCATAGTACAACATTATTTTGCTGTCTGCAAGGCCAATGCTAAGGCTCTTCGTTATTGAATCACCATGAAAGTTCTTTCAGATTATTAAGAGTGATTGTTCGTGGGATAGGTTTCCAATGAAGTGGTAATAATTTTTTTTTAAAGATGGTATGGGTTTCTGTAAAACCATGTGTATTATAAATTTGATTTTTATTTTAAATTATTATAAAAATATAATTTGCTTTAATGATAGTAATAAGAATAAGTACAAAGCTTGATTCTAAAAAATTGTAATATTATGTTATCTTTAAAATATTTTATCTTGGAATTCAATGATTAACTTCTTTCTAACAATTTATTTCTATTTATTTTATGATGAAATTGCCCTCTAAAACTATGATTCTTTTTAATTATATTTATTATATTTACTTTCTTAATTTAATATTTTCAAGAAGATCATGGAAAAGTGTAATCTTATGTTAGGGTTTGTACTTTTATTATTTTTATTAGAAACTATAATTATACAAATATTTAAAACTACAAGTTCAACACAAGTTACAATTTTAATAAAATAAATGAATTAAAAATTAAAAATAAATAAAGTGATGATAAAAATGTGATAGATTTGAGATTAATCATTATTGTTCGAGCCCATGCTCCCTCTCAATTGGCCAATCATCAAAGTTTTCATCTTATTTTACTCTTCAAACTCATATTACTATTTATTGGTGTCAATCATCAATTCTAATGAAAAATTAATATACAAACTATTTTTATGGACCAACTATACCTCAACATACATTATTGTAGATTTTATACTCTTTTATATTTCGAATTTTTTTCAATAACTTTAATTGTAATTCAACTTAAATGAACCTAAATTACATATGTCTTATATTTTAATGTAATGAAAATACACTAAAAAATAATAAAATATCATTTGATTTTTTTTTCTTCTACTAACCTTTTTTTGGCAACCAAAGTCTCATATTGATGAAGACACTCTATACAAATCTTTACGGAGCAGGCATAGTGCACTTAGACATACACAAAATTGAAACTAAAATATAATTTTCCAAACAATTACTACATCTACAACCCCACTATGACTCCAAAAGGTAGGGACTTGAGCTCTCAAAAGACCTCTTCTTTAAGAAGTGTTTCTGGTCAACGATTTCAATTAATGAGCATAAAAAAAGGGGATTTTATCTTCTTTTAATAATGAGGCATTTTGTCTTTGCATAGGAATTCGAATGCAATATTTTATGTGTTCAAACTACTATTTGGTATATCATTTACCTTTTGAATTATTTTTGCAAGTCACTTTTGTAAAACATCCTCTCCATTACCCAAGCGCACCATCATGAATCACGTACCCAAGCGCTTCTCCCCAAGCATTCGCCATGTCTTGTCTCCCTTTCTCAAGGATTTAGGCGGCATGACATGGGACGGTGAGCGCGTGATCAATTTGAAATCAAGCCAATGTGCTGGCGGGGTTGTGATCCCCTGTACTCTCCCTATATCCCCCTTTTGTGTTGCCCAAGGAGGAGTGAAGCATGTGGAGAGGCCACCCACCGGCTTTTACCCATGCCATGCACAATAGGCTGAACAATCCGTATTTCTGTCCTTTTTAACCTTGAAATAGACATGACGATGATTGGACATGAGATGGATGACTTTATTATTATTTTTAGTTTTCAATTAAAACAGTGCGAATCAAAACAACAATAATTTATAAAAAATAAAAATCATTTTATTTTAATTTTTAAATATAATTTTTTATTTTAAGACAAATTATTCAAAATAATATTTGAATTATATTATATAATATTAATTAGTAAATAAAAAATGAAAATTTATGTTTAAAGTCTATTGTACAACCTATTAGGGAAAGTTATAAAATATAACAAATATGTTGTAACATTAATTTTGTAAGAATAAGATTATGAAAAAGTAAGTATTAAAACATATGCAATTCATAAACTAAAATTCAACATTTTATAATTAGAAAGTTAAAGCAATTATACATTTTTCAAGTTATAAAAATATTACAAGTTAAAACTTACTTAAATATTCTCTATGGTTTTAATCACACTATTCAACAATTTTTTAGTGTTAGATATAGATATTATTCTATGTATCTCTAAAAATAAACATAACATTTACATATAAAAATATTACCCATTAAAACTTACTTAAGTGTTGCTCATAATTTTAATCACACTATTCAACACATTTGTATAACTAAGCTATAGTAATATTTTACTATTAGATGTAAATGTCCTAACATTTACATTTTTTAGATAATGTCCTAACATTTACGTCTAAAAGTAAAATATTACTATAATGTAGTTATACAAATGTGTTGAATAGTGTGATTAAAATATGTTGGGACATTATTAGAAGTAAAATATTAAAAAATGTGTTGAATAGTGTGATTAAAATCATGAGAAACACTTACAAATGTGATAAAAATGTAGATACACATTTTTATCACATTTTTTAGATAATGTCCTAACATTAACATTTTTTAGATAATGTCCTAATAATTTATCTAAAAGTAAAATATTACTATAGCATAGTTATAGAAATGTGTTGAATAGTGTGATTAAAATCATGAGAAACAATTAAGTAAGTTTTAATGGGTAATATTTTTATATGTAAATGTTAATGTTTATTTTTAGAGATACATAGAACAATATCTATATCTAACACTAAAAAATTGTTGAACAGTGTGATTAAAACCATAGAGAATATTTAAGTATGTTTTAACTCGTAATATTTCTATAAATTGAAAAATGTATAATTGCTTTAATTTTCTAATTATAAAATGTTGAATTTTATTTTATGAATTGCATATGTTTTAATACTTACTTTTTCATAATCTTATTCTTACAAAATTAATGTTACAACATATTTGTTATATTTTATAACTTTCCCTAATAGGTTGTACAATAGACTTTAAACATAAATTTTCATTTTTTATTTACTAATTAATATTATACAATATAATTTAAATATTGTTTTGAATAATTTGCCTTATAAATTTTAGTAAAAAAATTATATTTAAAAATTAAAATAAAATGATTTCAATTTTTAATAAATTATTGTTGTTTTGATTCACACTATTTTAATTTAAAACTAAAAATAATAATAAAGTCATCCATCTCATGTCCAATCATCGTCATGTCTATTTCAAGGTTAAAAAGGATAGAAATATGGATTGTTCAGCCTATTGTGCATGGCATGGGTAAAAGCCAGCTGATGCAAATATGTTGCACCGTAGCTGGTGACATGTGGAGAGAGGGTGGTCAACCCAAAAGGGGCCCCTTTCCTTTGTTTATTTAATATATATGTTTTGTCAAAATGGTACGTAGCCCCTTATGAAAATGATGTCACCTAGGAAGGGATAGTACACAAGCCCTTAATTTATTATTATTATTTATTTATTTATTTTTAATGTGATGTGTTAAGTCAATTCATTAGGTACATTATTGACATGATTCCTCAGATGCATATCATATATAGGTGTGTGTGTGTGTGTGTGTGTGTTAATAATGATTGTTTAGGTTTTACCTTTAAGAGCCTTTTATTATTTAATTGATTTCTCATTACAAAGATTCGCAGGAATGTTCCTTATGAATTTCTTAATGGATTACATTTGATAGTGGGGTATTTTTTTTTCCTCACCTCCATAAAAAATCTAGAGAGCAAAATGCTCACTTCCAATTTTTTTTTTGTTTGCTCATGTAGACTTGTGTAATAACTTCTACTTAATTTATTTTCCTTACTTAAAGTATGGTGTCATAGTATTTGGTTATATTATAGAGTTCAATGTTAATACTAACATTCTAGAGAATTCATCAAATGAAAATATATTGGAGTCTATTAGAATAGCTTTAAAATTAACATTTGAAACTGAAAAATTTGCACATATTAATCACTTGCAATTATGAACCCAACCCTTGCAATACTTTTGAACAAGATCACCCATGAACTTAACCAAATCATTCTCTAAGTATCAAAATAATGACTATTTCAATGAATCTCATTTGCATTTCATTTATACCCATTATGATAAGTCAAATCCTTGCATTTTAATACAACTATAACATTAAGTCTTCTATGATAAGTCATTCCTTCCATTTTAATGCATAACTTTAAGTCATGCAAACAAATACTTATGATCATATCTCCAAATCTATATGTCCCTTTCACAATACTATATTCACAATAGTATACATTTAAATGGATACCTCATTTACAACACATTACACAAAACAACAACGGAGATATTGTTATCACAACTCAATACAAAATGACTTGAAGGAAAATTTTCTCCTTCCAAATACTTTGCACAGTGTCACATCTTTTGCTTCACCATTTGAAGGAAAAATTCCTCATTACTTCCATAAATCCAAAAGCTCAAAAAAAACCTACAAAACATTTACACAAGAACTATGGAGGCTCACCTCCCATCCTAAGCTTCTGAGAAGCCCCTCACCAAACAGGGGGAACATGGCTCAAATAGGTTACACTTAAGCAATAACAATGAATAAGATATGACCTTACAACACATATAAACTCCCTTCAAGGTTCAACACAATGATTCACCATTGGAATCATGGAACAATGGGTGAAGGTGGGTTCTTCAAAGAGGAGAATGCCATATCCATGTACACATATACATTTGCAATCGCATAATGCCTCTTCTAGGCTATCAAATACATCCTCCTCAACACATCAATTCACTTACACCTCCCATAATACAAATGCCTCTTCAAGGCTATCAAACAAGGCATATGGCTTCAATGGAGTCCATACTCTATGAACAACAAAACCCTCTCCAAGAGGAAATCTCTCAACTACAATGTCGAGCCCAACTAACCCCTTCACCCAAGGTATCTCTTCCCTCCCAAGGGTGAGTGAAGCCTTCACACCCATACAACATTTCATACTCAAAATCAAGAGAAAAAAAAAAAAAAAAAAAGATATTCATCACAACACTTACACAAAACAACAAATACAACACCACATACATTACATATTTCTAATCACAATATAAACAAGTATTCTACACAATGAACAAGTGCAGTGTGGATTATGGAATGGGCACCAACCTTTCTCCAAGCTAATGGCAAGGAGAGTTGTTGAAGAGCTCCCTATTTCCTTAGCTCCCTCTCCAAACCCTAAATGTCTCTAAACTTAGAGAGTGGGTGAACACCTACTAGTTTGTCCTAACTCTCTTAAAAAGACCTCCAACCTTCCCACTACAATTCTTGGCAAAACATGAAGCCCATTTTCTCTTACATTATTGTCCCTTCTAAACCTAAGACCTTGACCAAGTGTGAAGAAAAGGTTAAAGTCATGGGACAACTCAATTTCCGAATTGGTGAAAGAATGCATTGGTTAAAGGGTACCCTAGGCTAACTAAGCACTACAATGGTCAAATTTAGGCCCCTAACATGATATGCTAACATATGGGTAGCTTATTTTCACAAAAATGACACTTTGGGACCACATATTGATCATCTAAATTCGTGTAAAGTCTGAATTCGAATTTTCTTTGATGGTGACCCATCCTATGCTTTCTCCAAGTGGTTTTTACATAATCTTATGAAAGGTAATTAGTTTAAGGTTAAGTATTGCCATGACCAAAACCCTAGGTGACATGTCATCAACACATAAACAATTTACAAGTGTCAAGTGACACATTAAGACACATGATACATCACAATGACATGTCCCTAATTCATTCATGAACATATATTTATTACACACATGCAACTTACGTTTATGAAATAAACACATCACAACAAGGTTTTTGAATCTTCTAAAGATTCACCTTGGCTATACTATGTCCACATAATTGGGCCTTGTTTCCCCAATAAAATTCCTAGCCCAATGAAAAATCATATAAAATGCATGTATATAGGTGCATGCCAATTTCATATTGAATAATTCGCATTAACATAATAATTATCCTAATATACTTTACTTTCTAATCATTTTCATATAAAGCATCTAAAACATTAAAATATCAAAATCTACATATCAATATTACTATCTATTCATATGATCCAACTAACATTTTGAACCACATCATAAATCATTTCCGATCATGTTGATGAAATATTGAATCTATACTATTAAATCGGCCAACATGAGAATTAGTTCCAAATACATATTGTAACGCCCCGCTCGGGAACCCAAGAGAATTAAACCTAACATGTTACAATGTTTACTGAACTATTTTTTTTTTTTAAGTTTAAACAACACCAAGATAACATTAATGCAGAAGCATACATATCAAATACACATTTGCAATTACAGACACAGTTTCAATTCCTCAAGGATTCCTTTACGTTGAGTCACATTTAATAATTTTTAAATTAATTAGTTTATGTTTCCAAGTACAATGTCTCATGATCATAAAGAAATAACAGATACATAATCACATAAGCAAAGCATAAGTATATCTAATACAATAAAAGTACATCCACTAAATAACATCCACTGCACATGTCACAGGGTATGTGAAAATAGATACAATAAATCAGAATACATGATAACATATATACATCATCAGAAAAGAAGTCTCTGAGATAAGAAATAAGAATGATAAAGGTACATCTTCTGCAAAGAACATTCAACAACTGGCAATGTGAAGGGAACCCAAATGGTAAGAAGGCACTACCTCCCGACCGCGTGGTTACCTAGTTAGGCTTCCACTCCCACCGTGCAGGGAAGATAATGAACGATCCACTTACGACTATCAAACATAAAACATTCCTAGGCATGGAACTCCTAAAGGCCACAACTATCTCAAAGGTAACACATGCTACTCAAGAAGATAAAATAATCCAAAAGTAAGACCACTCAATCCAATACTGACACCTCATAATCAAACATCAATCACAAACCAAGTATAAACCAAATACCAAAATCACAAGATAAAGTCAACAAAAGACAATCACCTCAAGTCAAAAGTCACATGTCAAAAGTACATCATCCATGAATCACCAATCATCCTCAATGAAAGTAATAACCACAATAAACACATCCAACAATAAATACACCACCAGAGGTACACATAATCTACAGAGATCTACAGAGGAGACTTAGGCTACATACTAGGGAGTGTCATCACATGGCTGCTTGAGTTACCCTGGACTGATCTCTTAATAGAACTCGGACCCTCAAGTGTTGAGTTACCCTAGACTGGTTACTCTAAACCCTGGACCCTCAACGTCACACATATGGAAACTAGAAAGCCCTCTCAAGAATATGAGGTACTCATCTCATTCCCATCCTTAGTCTATACAAGCACTCAAGGCATGGGTGGATCAAAAATCTCTAACTTATCTTTTTAATGTGTTTTCCCCCATAAATTTTAAGTACTAGATTATCACTTATTACATAACTTGCATTAGGTTACCGTGGTACTGACCACTTTGGGTCCTGGACCCCTATGCAAGCCACTCCCAAGTCATGTACCTAGACAACCTCTCCTAAGCACATAAAAACACAGTTGTGTCCCATACCACAACACTCATAAAGATCAAACTCGGTTCCTTAACAGACAACCTGAAAATTAGATAGTTCTCCCATTCGAGTACACATAAAAGCCCCACAAGATAAACCCCATAAATATAATCTCCAATATGAATCACAAAACACATCATAACATCCAGCCATATAAATGGTATCAAAGAAATTTCACAAAACCTCTGGTGTACATCCTGGAATGGTCGACATCTAATCAACACCAAAAAAAATCTCAAAGCATAGACAGTATAAGCAAAACAGTATAGTTTCATAGTCTGTTTTTGATTTATAATAATACACAATAAGGTAAAAAGTAAAGTTTCAGTTTACGTTTTACTGAATGTTTTAAGTGTATAATATCCTCAGTTATCTCCACCCAATAACCCATTCATTCTTTGATTTAAACTTATATAAGGTTACCCACATTATTGGAACCAATATAAAAAAAATCGAAGAATAATCATTCATTTATTTAAGTTATAAATTAACACTTTACTAATTGTAAGAGAATCCCTCCAATTTTATTAAAAATTAATAATATAAAATAATTAAATAAACATCTTCGTTAAATAACTTTCATTATTACTCATTCTTAATTAAATCACATCTTATTAAATTAATTAATAATTTATTTAATTGCCAACAAAACATTATTAAATAAGATTAAATTTAATATTTAAATTTATTAATTATATTAAACTTGTTAATAATCATTATTAATTAAAATGATAATTAAAATTAATATATATAAAAAGAAAACTATTAAATTAAATCTTTATAAAAAAAAACAACTTCATAATATAACTGGCCGTCGGCCTTCCAGTCGTGCGGCCTTTTTAATTAATTTTTTTAAAAAAAGAATCGATGTAGGTACTGCGATCTGCAGTACACTGCGTATCGCAGGTACTGCGATCTGCAATACTCTGCACATCGCAAGTACTGCGATTAGAGAGGGAAGATGGGGTATTCCCCATAAAAAAAATTTATAATATTTTTTTTTTAGAGTTTAAAATTATTATATTTCGTAAAACGATTTTTTTATTATTATTATAATTAGAAGATTTGTGTATTCTATGAAATTTATTATATAACTTTCTTTTTATCTCTCTCTCTCTCTCTCTCACACACACACACACACACACACACACACACACACACACACACACACACACATATAAATTTTACACAATACTTCTTTTAGTTCATATTTAAAATATATATCTATTTTTAATCCATGATTGAAACTTTAGTCTAATAGGAAAAATAAATCGAACCCTATTGAATTTTCAATCCTAAGATTTTCATTTCCAAAAACAAACCCTTCCATATTTAAATTTCTTAATTTCTTCATAATCCAAAACTCAGATCTCGATTTAATACTAATTTCTTTCAATTGTAGAACGAGTTTATCTAAATAGTTTTCCAATCTCGATTCCCAAAAGAAATCAAATAGCAAAAGATTCATAAGAAAGGTAACAAGATTCATTCAATAAAATCTGAAAAAGCAATTTTCAACAAGCACGAAGAAGACAGAGATCTGTAAGTATTCCTACAATGGTTCACAAACCCTACCTTGATCTGATGCTATCAATCTGGTGAAACCCTTGCTAATCCGAACCCTTCCAAGCTTCCAAAGATTTCTTTGTTCCCTTTTCCAAAAGTGTGTTCCTTGAAACCTCTGTCTGAAAAACTGGTGTCCCCATAATGACCCGAAAAACCTCTAATATAGAATCTAATTACCTTTTAGGGTTTCTGTCTCCACAACTCTAAATTAGAATAATTATTTAATTTAATTAATTCATTCATGCACGATTAATTTTCTTTTTAAATTAAAATATTCTTTTATTATTCTTTTCATGCACTTTAAGTGAATCATTAAATTACTTTATTTAACTTTCCACTTGTCTTCACTTTTAAGTTAATTTAATAACCTTTTAAAATCTCATGCACACTATAATAAAATATCTTAATCAAGATCCCATATTTTATCCTTTAAATTAATTTCTTATATTTTAAACTCATTCATGCGAACTTAAAACATATTCATAATTTAATATCTTTTCACTTCTTAATTTATTTTTGAATGTTTTATTTGATAAATATTTATTAACTTAAATAACAATAATATTTAGCATTTATTTAAAAATGAACTCTAAATATATTATTATTAAATTAAATAAATATTATCACGTTCTAAATTTATTCTTAAAACTTTCATCTTCAAATCCAATTCTTTATATTTAATTAATTTCTCAATTAATTAAATATAATTAAATATTAAAATGTCATAATAATTTCCATTAAATTAAATCATTAATTTAATCTTTTAATTAGACTTAATTAATAGAAAATTCATCAAAGACTCACAAAACAACATACGCACAAAATACTCACGGGTTTAAAAAGGGTAAACAGTTTGTTACGAGTCCTCCTTGCAGGACAAGTATTTTAGGCTTATGGCTAGGATTGGACCTGATCATTATCTTCCCATTCTCACCATTTGAGTATTTTTAATAGGGCACGCTCATCCTGGCAATTCAGGGAAGTCGATGCTCGGTACCTGCATCCTACATAAAAGATGAGCATGTACATGCATATAATATATATAAACTAAACAGACAATGGCGGGGAGTGGTTCATCGTGTAGATCCCGACTAGCAAGTGACTACGACTCCCTCCCTTAGCCACATCAAACATGTCAGACAGAAGATAAAATAAACACGCACACCGTACACATGCAAGTATGGGGTAAGTATCATAAAAATCACAAATCTAACATCAAATTCGTACATATAATAATGCATCTCTATCAATACAACATATTCATCATTAAAGACATCATGTTAACATTTTTATGAAAGAAACCACATTTACTAACTAGGAATCATCAAAACATCATTAACGTCATGTGAAATGAAATCAACTAAACAACAATAACTGATACATTTGTAATCAAAGTCATAAAATAATATCATAATATTACAAATCTAGTATCTCTAAAGCTAATCAAAGCATACAATCAACCTAAAAGAATTTGATAATGATAACAAAAATGCGAACTAGGGGCAAGCACTACATCCACCCCCCCTAGAATTAGGCTTACTCTTGGAAGCCCACTACTAAGAAACATGAATCAAACTCAGAAAACTCAAAACTAAGGTCCACAATTGGGGCAATTGGTCGCCCTATGACCATATTGTCCACAAAAATAGCAATCTCCACTAAAGCCTTCCTGAGTTCCAGGTGCACGCGACTGATCAAAACTACCAACACTAGCATCCTCGCTGAGAGCCCAAGGAACTCGATCCAACCTGTTGCGCATACTACGCTTCCAGTTGCGATAGTTCCCTGACTGTGAACCACCACTGTTACCATGGAAGAACTTTCTTCCCAGCTTCTCCTGATTACCCTTAGAGAAGTTAGGAGAATTTCTAGAACTTCCAGCCCCCTGAGACTGGTTATCCCTCAATGCTCCTAAATAAAGTGCCCCTCTAGCCTAAACACCTGGTAGGCCACCTTGGCCTGAAGTCACACTCACCTCAACCAAAGTAGCTTGCAATATTGCATCCTTAAGGGTTTTAGGTTGGAAAACCTTAACACCCCCAATGATGTTAGCATTAAGTCCTCTAATAAAATGTTGGACCATCAATGGTGAGCTATCACTAATTTCTGCATAAGACATAAGCTCAAAGAACTTACGCTCATACTCCACCACAGTCTTGGTACCCTGTCTCAAGTCATGAAACTCATCTGCCCTCTAAAGTTGCCACTGCTCTGATAGAAATTGCTCATGGAAGTGTTCAAGGAACAACTCCCATGTAACAGTCTGCATATTTATCCCAAGTTTCTTCTCCTCCATATTCCACCAAATCGCTGCAAAGAGCTCTAAGTGGGTAATGGCATATCTTTCTTTGACATTGGAGTCAAAGTCTTGCATGGAAAAACATCTATCTAGTGCAATCAACCAATTCTCAGCATAATATCCAGTACCTTCTCCATTAAAAGGTTTGATCTTGACCCGTAATAGGTCCTTCATCTGGATGGACTGGCTAGACCGCCTTATGCTCTCTAGGCTCCTCCCTCTAGGACTCATGGACCTATCTCTATCTCCATGCTCTGAATGATGAGCTCTATCCTGCAATGGTAGGCGTGCTAGGATCTCCTTGACTAAGTCTCTAGTGATCGGTCCTTCTGTCTTAACATGATGCTTAACACTAGCATCCTCTCTAGCCTCTTCCTGAATAGGATCCCCTGAATGGACCAAGGAAGGAATACAGGGACTAACTCTCCCATGACTCCTACCATGTCCTAAGCTACGACCCCTAGCAATGGATTTAGAACCAAAAGTCATCTCTCCTACAACACCCACACACAACAACGACATCTAAGAATCCATCATAACCATAGGGTCACAACTTACTGACATAAAGCAATAATCCAAAAAGTTTTATAAGTTTTCTAGTTCCATGTTCAGAATTTGTATCATTTTAGAGTTTGTTGTTCAACAGTTTGGTTTCAAGTTTGATGTCAATATAAGTTTGTCATTTAAATAAGTTGTAAGTTTACTAATTGCTCAAGTGATGGCGCACATAATTCCCAGAGTTCCCAATGTTGAAACTCGGGCTCTGATACCATATGTAACGGCCCACTCGGGAACCCAAGAGAATTAAACCTAACATGTTACAATGTTTACTGAACTATTTTTTTTTTTAAGTTTAAACAACACCAAGATAACATTAATGCAGAAGCATACATATCAAATACACATTTGCAATTACAGACACAGTTTCAATTCCTCAAGGATTCCTTTACGTTGAGTCACATTTAATAATTTTTAAATTAATTAGTTTAAGTTTCCAAGTACAATATCTCATGATCATAAAGAAATAACAGATACATAATCGCATAAGCAAAGCATAAGTGTATCTAATACAATGAAAGTACATCCACTAAATAACATCCATTGCACATGTCGCAGGGTATGTGAAAATAGATACAATAAATCAGAATACATGATAACATATATACATCATCAGAAAAGAAGTCTCTGAGATAAGAAATAAGAATGATAAAGGCACATCTTCTGCAAAGAACATTCAACAACTAGCAATGTGAAGGGAACCCAAATGGTAAGAAGGCACTACCTCCCGACCACGTGGTTACCTAGTCAGGCTTCCACTCCCACCGTGCAGGGAAGATAATGAACGATCCACATACGGCTATCAAACATAAAACATTCCTAGGCATGGAACTCCTAAAGGCCACAACTATCTCAAAGGTAACACATGCTACTCAAGAAGATAAAATAATCCGAAAGTAAGACCACTCAATCCAATACCGACACCTCATAATCAAACATCAATCACAAACCAAGTATAAACCAAATACCAAAATCACAAGTTAAAGTCAACAAAAGACAATCACCTCAAGTCAAAAGTCACATGTCAAAAGTACATCATCCATGAATCACCAATCATCCTCAATGAAAGTAATAACCACAATAAACACATCCAACAATAAATACACCACCAGAGGTACACATAATCTACAGAGATCTACAGAGGAGACTCAGGCTACATACTAGGGAGTGTCATCACATGGCTGCTTGAGTTACCCTGGACTGATCTCTTAATAGAACCCGGACCCTCAAGCGTTGAGTTACCCTGGACTGGTTACTCTAAACCCCGACCCCTCAACGTCACACAAATGGAAACTAGAAAGCCCTCTCAAGAAGACGAGGCACTCATCTCATTCCCATCCTTAGTCTATACAAGCACTCAAGGCATGGGTGGATCAAAAATCTCTAACTTATCTTTTTAATGTGTTTTCCCCCATAAATTTTAATTACTAGATTATCACTTATTACATAACTTGCATTAGGTTACCTTGGTACTGACCACTTTGGGTCCTAGACCCCTATGCAAGCCACACCCAAGTCATGTACCTAGACAACCTCTCCTAAGCACATAAAAACACAGTTGTGTCCCATACCACAACACTCATAAAGATCAAACTTGGTTCCTTAACAGACAACTTGAAAATAAGATGGTTCTCCCATTCGAGTACACATAAAACCCCCACAAGATAAACCCCATAAATATAATCTCCAATATGAATCACAAAACACATCATAATATCTAGCCACATAAATGGTATCAAAGAAATTTCACAAAACCTCTGGTGTACATCCTAGAATGGTCGACATCTAATCAACACCAAAAAAAATCTCAAAGCATAGACAGTATAAGCAAAACAGTATAGTTTCATAGTCTGCGTTTGATTTATAATAATAGACAATAAGGTAAAAAGTAAGGTTTCAGTTTATGTTTTACTGAATGTTTTAAGTGTATAAGATCCTCAGTTATCTCCACCCAATAACCCATTCATTCTTTGATTTAAACTTATATAAGGTTACCCACATTATTGGAACCAATATAAAAAAAATCGAAGAATAATCATTCATTTATTTAAGTTATAAATTAACACTTTACTAATTGTAAGAGAATCCCTCCAATTTTATTAAAAAATAATAATATAAAATAATTAAATAAACATCTTCGTTAAATAACTTTCATTATTATTCATTCTTAATTAAATCACATCTTATTAAATTAATTAATAATTTATTTAATCACCAACAAAACATTATTAAATAAGATTAAATTTAATATTTAAATTTATTAATTATATTAAACTTGTTAATAATCATTATTAATTAAAATGATAATTAAAATTAATATATATAAAAAGAAAACTATTAAATTAAATCTTTATAAAAAAAAAACTTCATAATATAACTGGCTGCCGGCCTTCCAGCCGTGCGGCCTTTTTAATTAATTTTTTTTAAAAAAAGAATTGACGCAGGTACTGCAATCTGCAGTACACTGCGCATCGCAGGTACTGCGATCGACAGTACACTGCGCAACGCAGGTACTGCGATTTGCAGTACTCTGCGCATCGCAGGTACTGCGATCAGAGAGGGAAGATGGGGTATTTCCCATAAAAAAAAATTTATAATATTTTTTTTTTTAGAATTTAAAATTATTATATTTCGTAAAACGATATTATTATTATTATTATTATAATTAGAAGATTTTTGTATTTTATGAAATTTATTATATAACTTTCTTTTTATCTCACACACACACACACACACACACACACACACACACACACATATATAATTTTTACACAATACTTCGTTTAGTTCATATTAAAAATATATATCTATTTTTAATCCATGATTGAAACTTTAGTCTAGTAGGAAAAATAAATCGAACCCTATTGAATTTTCAATCCTAAGATTTTCATTTCCAAAAACAAACCCTTCCACATTTAAATTTCTTAATTTCTTCATAATCCAAAACTCAGATCTCGATTTAATACTAATTTCTTTCAATTGTAGAACGAGTTTATCTAAATAGTTTTCCAATCTCGATTCCCAAAAGAAATCAAATAGCAAAAGATTCATAAGAAAGGTAACAAGATTCATTCAATAAAATCTTAAAAAGCAATTTTCAACAAGCACGAAGAAGACAGAGATCCATAAGTATTCCTACAATGGTTCACAAACCCTACCTTGATTTGATGCTATCAATCTGGTGAAACCCTTGCTAATCCGAACCCTTCCAAGCTTCCAAAGATTTCTTTGTTCCCTTTTCCAAAAGTGTGTTCCTTGAAACCTCTATCTGAAAAACTAGTGTCCCCATAATGACCCGAAAAACCTCTAATATAGAATCTAATTACCTTTTAGGGTTTCTGTCTCCACAACTCTTAGAATAATTATTTAATTTAATTCATTCATTCATGTACAATTAATTTTCTTTTTAAATTAAAATATTCTTTTATTATTCCTTTCATGCACTTTAAGTGAATCATTAAATTACTTTATTTAACTTTCCACTTGTCTTCACTTTTAAGTTAATTTAATAACCTTTTAAAATCTCATGCACACTATAATAAAATATCTCAATCAAGATCACATATTTTATCCTTTAAATTAATTTCTTATATTTTAAACTCATTCATGCGAACTTAAAACATATTCATAATTTAATATCTTTTCACTTCTTAATTTATTTTTGAACGTTTTATTTGATAAATATTTATTAACTTAAATAACAATAATATTTAGCATTTATTTAAAAATAAACTCTAAATATATTATTATTAAATTAAATAAATATTATCACGTTCTAAATTTATTCTTAAAACTTTTATCTTCAAATCCAATTCTTTATATTTAATTAATTTCTCAATTAATTAAATATAATTAAATATTAAAATGTCATAATAATTTCCATTAAATTAAATCATTAATTTAATCTTTTAATTAGACTTAATTAATAGAAAATTCATCAAAGAGTCACAAAACAACATACGCACAAAATACTCACGGGTTTAAAAAGGGTAAACAGTTGTTTACGAGTCCTCCTTGCAAGACAAGTATTTTAGGCGTATGGCTAGGATTGGACCTGATCATTATCTTCCCATTCTCACCATTTGAGTATTTGTAATAGGGCACGCTCATCCTGGAAATTCAGGGAAGTCAATGCCTGGTACCTGCATCCTACATAAAAGACGAGCATGTACATGTATATAATATATCTAAACTAAACAGACAATGGCGGGGAGTGGTTCATCGTGTAGATCCCGACTAGCAGGTGACTACGACTCCCTCCTTAGCCACATCAAACATGTCAGACAGAAGATAAAATAAATACGCACACCATACACATGCAAGTATGGGGTAAGTATCGTAAAAATCACAAGTCTAACATCAAATTCGTACATATAATAATGCATCTCTATCAATACAACATAATCATCATTAAAGACATCATGTTAACATTTTTATGAAAGAAACCACATTTACTAACTAGGAATCATCAAAACATCATTAACATCATGTGAAATGAAATCAACTAAACAACAATAACTGATACATTTGTAATCAAAGTCATGAAATAATATCATAATATTACAAATCTAGTATCTCTAAAGCTAATCAAAGCATAAAATCAACCTAAAAGAATTTGATAATGATAACAAAAATGTGAACTAGGGGCAAGCACTACACATATTTTAGGTCAAAATCATCAAAACATAAACATCTCAACTAATATCCTTTGATTTTGTTAAATATAATTTGGTTTCTAACAATATCCCGTTATTATTATGAGGTAATTATAAAGTGTATCAATTATGCTAGGTAAACAAGATGTTTGCATAGTCATGCCACATAGTTTCAGAATCCAACAAATAATAGATTGATTATATTTTATTGGTTCATAAAATCTTTCCTTTTAAATACCAAGATATCCACCTAATGTAATTCTAAATAGGATACCTAGCACAACAATAACTATATCAGTCTCAATAAGATCTTTGGTTAATTTTGATAAGAAAAATGCCAATCATGGCATACTTAGATCTTGGAACCTTCTTACCATCTCTCTATCTTAAGGTGTGTGGTAATAGTATACAATTCTCATTCAATACACTAGAGACAAAACCTGACATTTCATCACCTTAGCTTCCTATCTCTAACCATATTTGGGTTATTAAGATTCATAACAAGATACTGGGGAGGGGCCTTACAATCACAGGAAAATCATTATTGTGTTAGTATCTACCAAGCAAGGTCAGCTAACAAAGGATTTTCTTGTTTTGGCATATGAGTTCAATTAATTTGTTTGTTGGTTATAGCCGACTGAGGAGATGAATAATATTTACTCTAAGTGTCTTCAAGCTGAATTGACATTGTGTAAGAAATAAATATAAGTTCAAGTTGAGGATTGAATGTGTGGAACATAATTGAAGAATTGAAGATGCTTAGAGGAAGCAAATTAGAAGGATATGCAAAATTTCCATGTTGATTTGCAAAGATACATTTGATCAGAAAGGATCAAGTATGCAAGTCATAATTGAGATATGTAATCAGCAATTCAGTTGCATCATAAATTAGGTCATCTCATTATTACCTTCTAACCATTGTAGCAGTGACCTAAATCTTTTAACAGAGTTGGCTTAACAACTATTTGTAAATCCTCTAACAAGGTGGCATTTCTAGATTGAATTGTCTAAAGTCCTCTAACAAGGCCACTCCTAACATGGTGATTAAATCCTCTAACAGGGCGACACCTAACAGTGTGTTTTGTAACCTTTAACAAGGTTGGCTCCTAACAGGGCTCAATTCAGAAAAGTGAGAATCAGTAACTAGTTGCATTAGGTGGTTTTACCTAAATTGGGTTTCCACATTAAATCTTGGTGTCAATTGTGTTCGTGCTATTTATTTCATGTGTATAGAACTAAGTTAAAATAAGATTAATCAAAGATAATATCTTAAGATTTTCATGATAAGTATATGTTGAGTAATTTCAGTGTTTATCAAGTTGCAAAATTTTCTAGTGTAAAGCGAGTGCATGTGTTTTTTGCCGATTTACAATAGAATACAATTTAATCATAGTTTTGATTTGTATTGACCTCTAAGGCATATGGGATTTATTTTAGTATTAACTGATTCGCCCCTCCCATCTCAGTTAGTCCTCTTATATTTCTGACAATGGGATGATTTATTTGTGATGCCAATATATCCTCCTCCATATTGAGTTTCTATATCATCAAATTTCTAGATACAAATCACTGGATTTGGTCTTCTGAAAGGGTATGAGCTACTTGGAATTGTCAAACTTGAACCGTTGAACTATACATTCAAATTAATGATCCAACACTTTCAATCACTAGTTTCATGTTCAGAACCTTTGGCCTTTGAAATGTGAACTTTGATGTTGATCTGTGGTCCATGGACTATTATAAGTTATGTGGCTCCACATTGTGGCTATTCCACTGACCAATAGTGGAAGATCTTCACATTAAATATGAAGATCTTGAAATTAAAAAAAGATAACTATCAGAGATCTATATCTGTGTTTTAGAGATAAAAATTATATAGTCTAATTTTAAGAAAAATAATATTCTTAAATATATATATGATTAAAAAAAAGAGTACTAGTTGTAGCTATATAATTCTAGTATTACTGATAATGTTAAATAAAATATTCAATAAAACAAGTATGAAGTAACATAAATGGATCATTTGCTCGATCCTATTATGACTTAATTTGAATGCATCCGATCATTACCTGGACGATATTATGCATGAGATATTTACTCAATCACCAAGAGATGATATAATCTGTAAGTACAAATTTCTGCATACTTAGTTTGGTATGAATAATTTCAATTAAATGCAAGGATAATTGCTTGTGTGAATTCAAGACATGAATGATTAATTTAATTTAGCACAAGTACCATGTAAGTGCATATGTATGCATGTAAAGTAGTTCACATAATGAATTGATATACATACATACATACATACATCCATACATGCACATATGCATACAATCATCATAATCAATTATCCTTAAATCTGACCAAAGTTATTATATATGAACAAGAGATGCATGTTTAAAAGGAAAAAAAAAAGAACATTTACATAGGTACCTCTTCTCCCCTTGAAGAAAATCATAGAGCAAGGCCACGGAGATCACAAGGGCACAATAGGAAACAAAATGAAGCAATCACAAGGGACTGACAACAAAATCCTATATTTCCACTAATCTCCACAAACATTCAGAGCTCTCTACCTTCATTTGGAGCTCTTCACCCTCTTTCGTGCACAACTCTCCATAATCAATCAAAACAAATGGGGAATTATTAATGTCATGTTTTCTTTTCTTTTTTGTTTATAATCCATAATCCATAATCTACAATCCACAAGATCTCTCTCTATATACATACATACATACATACATACATATATATACATATGTACATATATACATACATATATACATAAATACATATATATACATACATACATGCATATATATACGTACATACATATATACATTAAAACAACAATGCACTTTCTAAGAGTTTAATATTGTTCAACAAAATTAATGTTTTATAACATAATGCACTTGAAAAATTGTTATCTCAGAAGCAAGAGCATGGTGCTGAAATGGTACAAAAAGTGCTTGACTTAACAAGAGGAAGATATTCAGAAGTTTGATAATCAAAATTTAAGGCAAGAGAGCAAAGGAGAAGAGGAGGCTTTAGAAAGAGAAGGAGGAGTGGCTTTAGAAAGAGATTGCACAACATAAACAACAACTAGACAACATAGAGAATATTATGGGAGCCACTGGATAGAATCCATGATTTTTTTGCGGTAGGTACTATGACATTGGAAACACTAGTTAAATTGGTCTAGTTGTTGATTAGCTGGGTTGATTACTTCATTACTATATAATCCAACGATAATGTTAGTTATTATTTTGACATATATGAAAACATAATTATTATTCATTATTATATATACATACATGCATGAAAACAACAGTGCACTTTCTAAGGGTTTGCAATTGTTCAACAAAATTAATGTTTTACAAGAAAATGCACCTGAAGAACTGTTAGCTCAGAAGCAAGAACATGGTGTTTAAATAGTACAAAAAGTGCTTGACATGAGAGGTCCGCAAGTGAGGGTGTTAACATAATCTAATGATAATTCTATAGGAAATTTTAATCAACCTAGCGAATCAGCAACTAGACCCATTTAACTGGGTTGTGGCTAGTTTCTTTCTTAAAATATCTACTATGATATGTTAGTGTAAAATTTCTTGCAAACTCTTCCCATTTTTCCTGGTCTGCATTTCTTTTGTGGAGGATCTTGAGGTAAGTCACTTAGCATAGGTCAAGTGAGTTTTATTGTTTTATTATTTTGATTATGGAATATGTATGTAGTTGGATGAATTTCTCTGTTGTGCTAAGATGTAATAAACACCTTAAAAAATATCTCCAAATATACATATTTAGAAGGAAATACAAAGAGATACCTATTTAGAAGGAAAAGAAACCAACATTTACATATCTCCCTTGAAGAAAATCGCATAGATAGAGCATGGCAATGAAATCACAAAGCAAGGGAACAACATGGTAATGAAATCACATAGCAAGGGCACATATATCACAAGCGCATGACATGGCAACAAAATCACAGAGCAAGGGCACAACAACGAAATAACAAAGCAAGGGAACGACAATTAAATGCAAAGATCACAAGGGCATGACAACCAAATTGCAACGAAAGGGAATGACAATGAAATGCAGAGATACATAGCAACAAAATTGTAGAGAAAGGGTACGATAATGAAATATAGAGATACACAACAACAAAATGCACCAATGACAAGGGCACAACAACATTTAGAGCTCTCCACCCTCGTTCACATGCAGCTTTCCATAATCAAAACAAATGGGGTATTATTTATGTCATGATTTCTTTTTTTGTTTATACTCACGTGTGTGTTGCAATTATGACACCAATGTGGGTATTGCGATGGTGTCGAGGACAATTACAAAAAAAAAACATGAAAATCACCACAAATTACACCGCCATTGCAAATTGTCATCATAATTTGACCCCAAATGTTGTAGTGTTCTTAATGCTTTATGTTTCTGCAAATAAGTCACTAAAGGTTAAAACATATTAATTTTTATAATATTTCTTTGTTAATCAAATTACAACATTATATTAGTTATAACCGAGTTGGACAATATTGCATAATCAGTGAAATGTTTGATTTGACATCTAGAGACAAGGGAATTATTTTGTAGTAACTGATTCACCCCTCCCCTCTCAATTACTCTCTTCATTTCCAATAATTGGTATCAAATCATTTGGTTCTTTCAAAAAAGATTTCAAGAAACTAAGCTAAAGATCAAGATGTCTTACAGAAGGGAGATTCCTAAGGTTAATATAAAAAAAATCAGAATGGAAGGAATTGATGAAGCTGCATCTATTAAGCATTAGTGATATTGGTTTTTTCTACTTGGAAAATAAATATGTCCCACCACATAAACCTATGACTATGGAACAAATGAAAGAAACAAATTATCATGATATAATGATGATTGATATTGCTTCCTCTCTAAACTACTCTAGATTTGATGAGGTTAAAGATTGTCCTACTACATTTGAAATGTGGG
Source organism: Cupressus sempervirens (assembly GCA_028749045.1). Taxonomy (NCBI): domain Eukaryota; kingdom Viridiplantae; phylum Streptophyta; class Pinopsida; order Cupressales; family Cupressaceae; genus Cupressus; species Cupressus sempervirens. Next base: position 364,620,096 of record CM053792.1, on the reverse strand, counting down.
AAAAGTTGTAAAAAGTGTATGGAGGTTATAAAAATGTGCAAAGAGCCAAGGAAAAAAATTTAAGAGGAAATTTTGACCGATTGAAAGTGAAAGTTGGTGAGAACATTGTCCAATTCAATGAAAGAATCAAAGAAAGTATGAGTGCAATCAAAGCTGCAGGAGGAACAATAACTGAAGAGATAGTGGTTAGCAAGGTACTAAGAACTCTTCTTGCTATTTATGTAATTAAATTTTCAGCAATTCAAGACATGATTTGCAATCCTAAAAATCATTTAACCTTGGATGCACTTGTGGGAAGATTGACTTCTTTTAAATTGGATAACTTTGATAACTATACTCCTACCTCTAGCAACTTTGAATATGCATTCAAAACCAAACTAGCTCTTGGCAAAAAAATAGGAAACTCAAAAGGCAAATAGGTTGATAGTGAAGAAGTAGATGAATCAGATGAATACCTTGAAGTCATTAAAGCCCTACTAGCAAAAAGAGTATCAAAAGGGAAAGGAAAAATCTCATTGATTTTTTCTCATGTGAAGAGGTTGTTCATATTGCTACAAGATGTCCAAACAAAGAAGATACATATGAGAAAGAAATAATAGGTTCAAACGCAAAAAAAAGAATTCAAGAACTATAAGGACTACAAAGACAAAGGTAAGAAATCTTGTTAGCTTGATAAAGATTCTGATAGTGATGATAATGAAGAAGAAGAAGCCTATATTGCTATTAAGGATGAATTTGATAATGAGGAAAATGAAAAGATGGAACTTATTTCTCATGTTAGAAAAAATGATTCATGGATCATAGATAGTGGTTGTTCTCATCACATGACTAGTGACAAAACTAAGTTTGAATATTTAGAACACTATGATGGTGGAAGTGTTAGGTTTAGAAACAATGAACCATGTTATGTAAAAGGAAAAGGGATCATAGCATTAACTAAAGAAATCAAATGTGAAAATTCCTACTCAGTTGAAGGACTGAGACATAATCTACTCAGTGTTGCACAATTGAACAATATAGGATACAAGGTAGGATTCATGAATGGTGAAGCTAAATTGTTCGATGAAAAAGGAAACCTAGTTGGGATTGACAATTAGATAAAAGGTAATTTATTTTACCTAGATCTCATTGAAACCACATGTTTATTATCTCAAATAGAAGAAATTTTTCTATGGCATAAAATGATGTGTCATGTTAACTTTGATAACATTGTTACCATAAGCAAGAACAAAAGAGTAAGAGGCATACCAAATCTGAAGAAAATTGAAATGAGAGTTGTCTAAACAATGTCAAAATGGAAAGATGAGTAAAAGATGTTTCAAAAGTAAGTCATTTAATTCTAAAGAAGTTTTGGAACTAGATCACATAGATCTTTGTGGACCAATGGGTATAGAAATTTGTTGTGGAGATATATACTTCATTTTATCCATCGATGATTATTCCAAGATGATGACTATAATGTTCCTAAAAGATAAATCTGATGTTTTTCAAAAGTTCAAATGGTATTTGGCTAGAGTTGAGAATGAAACTAGGAAGAATCTAAAATTCCTGAGATTAGATAGAGGAGGTGAATTCATCTCAAGTGAATTCAATGAGTTGTGCAATGAAAGAGGAATCAAAAGACTGGTATCAACTGTATGCACCCTAAAATGGTTGCCTAGACTATGGCCCCCCATTAATCAACCTATCAAATTGCTTGAATCAATGCCTTGCAATATTTTATCAAATCAATTGAAATCATTTTTCTTGATCAAATCATAATTATTTCAATTATTTCAATATTTCCTAAGGTTTGATCATTTTATCCTAAGTCTTATTTAATTAAAAGAAAAATTCTCTTTTAATTAAATAAAAATAATCTCATTTAATTAAATAAAATCTCCCTTTTAATTAAATAAAATACATCCCCTTTTAATTAAAAGGAAATCCCTCTTTTAATTAAATAAATAAAATCCTCACTTAAATATCTCTTTGCGATGAAAAAAAGAAATAAAACAGGTAAAAATAAATATAAAAAAATTTCTTTACACTTAAATGCATATATTTCTAAGTGAGATTCTTTTTTCATCTTTCCACTTTCTTGTCAAACACTCCTCTTTTCTCATTGGTGGAATTTTGTCTCATGTGGATAAAACCCAATTATCCCATATTGGTTCTGAGAAGCCTCCCACCTCCACACTTGACTATATAAGGAGCCCTCTCCTTCTCATTTTATAAGAAGAATAAAGTTAGTGGATATAGTATTGTTATGTTATAGGTTTGGAGAGCGATTTTGGAGGAGTTTGAGCCTTAGGGTTTGGACATAAGGACTTTGAGCATTAGGGTTTGAGCCTTAGGTTTTTTAAATTGGAGCTTCATTGCAACTTCTCTCTTCTTGTCTTCTTCTCTCATGCATCCATGGCTTCCATCATCATGTTTCATCCTCGCATTTTCATATTATCTTAGAGTCATATTTGTTTTCATAGATTAATCTTGCATTGTTATTCCCTTCCATAGATTAGATTTCCTATCTTGTATTGCTTTGCATTATTATCATTTATATTAGCTTGCATCTTCATTTGCATGCATATTTGATGATCATGGAGACTAGCACTCTTCTTTTTCCTCTTTTAATCTCTTATTTTATGGTGCACTTGCATGGGCACAAACTAGATCAAATTGAGGGCTTCCATTATAAACCCTTTCACTCCATGAATAGAGAGCTATGAGTCACCATTAGAGACCTCATTCTTGAGAAATCTTGGATATAATGATTCATAGAAGTGTGTCAACATTTAGAACACATCAACACCTAGAACTCCAAAGAAAAATAGTATAGTAGAAAGAAGGAACAAACCCATCACAAGTGTACAAGAACACTAATGACTGAGAAAAATACAGGAGAGAAGCAATTAGCATAGCAGGTCATACACTTAATCAATTTCAACTAAATAAAGGTACAAACAAAACACCTAATGAATTATGGTACGGGTACAAGCCTAGTGTTTGTTATCTTAGAGTATTTGGAAGAAAATGTTATATCTTAAAGGATATAAGGAAACAAAAACTTGATGCAAATTGTAATGAAGGTATATTCCTAAGTTACTCCAATAGAAGTAAGGCATACAAATGTTTGAATCTTACTACTCACAAAGTCATAGAAAGTGCACATGTGAAGATTGATGAGTTTTTAGAAAGAAGTGAAGAACATAGGAGTAAGGAACTTGAAGACTACAAAAAGTTTGTTTCTATGAGGAGGAACTTGAGAATTTACCACAAATCGTTGAAGTCAAGTTGTAGCAAAGTGAACCTAGAAAATCACTAGCAGTACATCCTGAGCCACAACCAGATTAGTCAAAGGAACCTGAGTTGCATTCATAGGAAGTGCGATCGGAGTCACTGATAGACAAACTCGAGTCAAAGATAGTACAACCTGAGTTGTAGCCAGATCAACAAGAGGAGCCCGAGAAAAAAGTAGAAAATCATGGAGAACCAAGTGAACCAAGTTTAGAATTAAGAAAGAAAGATCCAAGACTTGCAAAATTTGTTAGAAGACATCATGCACCTAAACTAATAATTAGAAAAGAGACAGATGGCATACTTACAAGGAACAATCTAAAACGTACATGTTTCCTCAGTGAATTTGAACCCAGATCTATGAAAGATGCTTTAGAAAATGAAGGTTGGATAGAGGCAATGAATGAAGAAATTGAGAAAATAGAAAAGAACAAAACCTGATCTCTTGAACCTCGACGTAAGGATAAGAATGTGATTGGTGAAAAATGGATATTCAGAAACAAGTTGAATGAGAAAGAAGAAGTAAAAATGAACAAGGAAAGGCTAGTATGCAAAGGCTATGCACAAGAAGAAGGTATTGACTATGGGGAAACATTTTCCCCGATTGCAAGACTTGAAGGAGTTAGAATACTCCTAGCTTATGCTACACAAAATGGATTCAAAGTATATCATATGGATGTAAAATCAGCTTTTTAAAATGAAATCTTGGAAGAAGTCTACATTGAACAACTTGAAGGTTTCATTGATCCAAGAAAAATAGACAAGGTATGTAAAATTCACAAAGCTCTATATGGATTGAAGCAAGCTCCTAGAGCATGGTATAAAAGGATGCATGGATATCTAGTAAGAATTGGTTTTGAAAAGAAAAATGATAATAGTAATTTGTATATAAACAAAGGACCACAGGACAAGGTATTACTAGCAGAAGTATTTGTGGTTGATATCATATTTGGAGGACATTAGATGTTATGCAAATAATTTGTTGAATAAAGGAGGAAATAATTTGAAATGTCTATGTTTGGAGAGATAAATTTCTTTATGGGTATAAAATTTCATCAAATGAAGGATGACATATTCATCACTCAGTCAAAATACATCACAAAAATATTGAAAGCATTTGGAATGGAAGATTCAAAATAGTCGGTGTTGGACATATAAGAGGAGTAATTAAGAGGGGAGGGGTGAATCAGTTACCACTAATATAAATTCTAGATCCCTTATATGTCAATACAAATCAAAACTCTATTTGAACTATATTCTATTGTAACTTGACAAACACACATGCACTCAGTTTACACTAGCAAATGTTGTAACTCGGTAAACATTGAAATAACTCGGTAACTACTTAAAATGAAAATCTTTAAGATATTATCTATGATTAATCTTATTTAACTTAGTTGCATACACATAAAAGAAATAGAATGAACATAATTGACACCAATATTTAAGTGGAAACCCAATTTGGGAAAACCCACCAATTACAACTAGTTACTAATTTTCACTCTTCTAAAGTGAGCCTTGTTAGGAGCCAACCCTATTAAAGGCTAAAAAACACATTGTTAGGTTTGACCCTATTAGAGGATTTAATCACCTTGTTAGGAGTGGCCTTGTTAGAAGACTTTAGACAATTAAATCTAGAAATGCCACTTTGTTAGAGGATTTACAAATAGCTGTTAAGACAACTCTGTTAAGAGATTTAGATCACTACTACAATGGTTAGAAAGTAACAATGAGATGACCTAATTTTTGATGCAACTAAATTGTTGCTTACAAATCTCAATTCTGGCTTGTATACTTGATCCTTCCTGATTGAATGTATCTTTTTAGCTCAACAAGGATATTTTGTTTATCCTTCTAATTGCTTCCTCTAAGAATCATCAAATATTCTATTGTGTTCCACACATTGAATCCTCAACTTGACCTTGTATTTATATCTTACACATTATCAAGTCAGCTTAAATACAACTTAGAATACATAATATTCATCTTCTCAATTGGTTAGAACCAACAAACAATTCAATTGAACTCAATATGCCAAAACAAGAAAATTCTTCGTTAGCCAACCGTGCTTGGTAGAGACTAACTCAAAATGATTTTCATGTGTTAACCAAGAGAATGTGGTTAACACTATATATTCACAAAGTTACTTTGGTAACCAAGTGAGCTCAATTAACACTAGTTCCATCCAACATTTCCTTCATTAACCGAGTGAGCTTGGTTAACACTCAACTTCTGCAAACTTTCCTTTGATGATCGAGTGGACTCAATAGATACTAACTTCTGAACTAGGAAAACTATAAAATGTTCGACAGACATAGGAAACTATCTTCAATGCTCGAGTGAGCTTGGCATACACTGACTGGTAATGATATGACAATTTGTGTAACATCAAAGGCAATACACAATTAATCAATTGTTTCCAACAATCTCCCTCCTTGGCATCGTTGGCAACACAACATGTCATAATATAATGAATTTTTTAGAGCAAGGATAAAGTAAGGAACATATCTTTAGTTTCATTTTGATTCTCATCCATGAGAACTCCCTCTATTAGTGTGAACTCCTTCTACCTTCAATTTCTCCCCCTATTTGCAAAATTATGTTTTCAATAAAGCTATATTTCATTGATAGAAAGAAGGTTGGAGATTGATAAGTGTAGTCCATGTCATTTAGAACCAAGGAGCATAAATAAGTATTTAGGATGGTAGATGTTAGTGGAAGCAAGAAGCCTAAGGAAACAAATGCCAAAAAAGACAAGGAAGACATGATGTATAAGACCACCTTCTTCTCGAAAGTGAGGCGAATAAGTGACACCAATATTGACACAGTGAACATGGTATAGTTGAAGGCTAGATTCAAGGACAATCCCCCATGACAAAGAAGATCTACAAGAGCAGAATTGTGCATGCAGTGGCTTTTCCTCCTACCTTGCCTTGTCCATAATTGGTAATGGAATGTGCATCTCGATTTTATATTGTTACCAAGTCCATCATTTTCGATGAAGGGAAGAGAGTGTCAGCCAACATGGATGGACAAATGGTCGAAGAAGTATTTAATATTCCCTAGTATAAAAGCATGATAATAATAATGATGGATCACGTGGCTAAGTTATTTCATGATAATCAAGAGGCTTATTTCATTCATCTAAAGGAGAATTGGTTGCATGAAGGCAAGAAGGGAGTTACCAAGTCATTAAGGCTCACCAAATCAAATTTCAAATCAGAGTACAACGATCTTATTATGCTTCTTAGCCGAACCATGGGCGTAGCTCAAGGTATGCAATTCGAGAACTGGATGTACTACTTTATTGATGAAATTGAAAATGGAAAGAGAGTTTGATTGGGCTAGAATAATAAGTGAAAATTTAGACTTGACACTTAGGACAATGCAAAACCAAAAGTAATTCTACATGGGGTCCTATCTTTTCTATCTGATTGCAGGACTATATGAAAATCTTGGACTTAAGGCCTTAGGAGTGATTGGAAATGGGCCAGGGCAATATTTGGTGCATGACTGCTATCCACAACTTCATTTACACAACACCAAAGATTATAAAATGTTTTATGATGCCTTTACCATGAAGATGGTAAGGATATTACAAGGGACACCTACTAGAAGGCTCTCATCGGAAGCGAAAGCAGAAGTTAAGAAGTATGGGAGTTGGTTCATCCAAATTCTGCAATTCACATATATTAGAGTAACAGGAAGTACAATTTGTCCCAAGAGACTTCTAAGGTACCCACCTGACAAGGTAGTTTTGATGGAGTTGGCTAGGCAACTTGAGCATTATGACAAAATGATGAAACTCAAAGGTGAGACAAGGATTACCTTCTCATTTGGAATAGGCAATGATACTTGCCCCAATCCTGTTGCCTTTGCAGCTGTAGAGAAAGAGTTAGAATGGTATCATCTAGGATGGTACAGAGTAAGAAAAGGATTTGATTATAATGGTCTTATCAAGGCATCTCATGGAAAAAACATTCAGACATATTCCTACTATAGAAGATTTTTGGGCCAATGCACAAGATGACTTTCATGTGAGGAAGCTAGCTTTCTCAAGATTATCAGTGGGCATAATGAGGGAAATCAGATGGAGAGGCCTTGATATTCCTGATCAACTGGAAGATGATGAAAATGTGCTAAGAGAGGATTATGATACAGTAGATGGAACATAATTGGGTCCAATGGATTAGGATGATCATCATGATCCTTCATTAGAGGCTGTTAGAAGGATGGTTGATCTACACATCGAGTCATGGTACAATGAGAAATTAAGGCAATTACAAAGTCGAAAGGTATGCCTTACTTATGAGAAGATGAACTAGAAGAGGGTCCAGTGGAGTCAGTCAAACAAAAAGGTGAAGGCAGTAGCCAAAAACAAAAAGTAGTTAAGAGCAAGAGGAGAACATCGATGAGATAGAATTTGGATCAAGATTGGATGAGTTGGGGAAGGTTGCCATCAAGAAGAAACATTTGGGCACCATTGCCTCCCTCAATGCCTTTATCGGATATGTGAAAGAATATGAGAAGGATCATGAGAAAACACTGCAAGCAGCGAGTAACATGATGAATTCAGCTGAGCTCAAGATGAAGCACATGCTTTGCCCTGTCATGAAGGAATTCAATGATAGGCTAGCCAAGTTCATTGCTTTGGCTAAAAGGATGAAAGAAAAGGGTGATTTATATTTGAAGATCATTTGATGTAAGCCCAAGTGGCAAATTCTCCTTCTTCTTGGGTAGGATAGGTGTTTGATTTTGATTGGCTACCATTTTGGTGACTTCTCATTGGTTGCCACTTTTTCTCTTTTTCATTGGTCCATTGATGAAGTGGCATCTTCTCATTGGCCGATGGGGTGGCAACCCTAATTAGGGTTTTTGGGATTCAATGTGGATCGTTGATTTTGTCTCTTAATCTCTATTGTTGGTTGTAATTTTGGCCCCTATTTAAGGCCATTTGCTCTCATTTGTAAAGGGTTGAAGAAAATTGTTGCTTAAGATAATACCAAAATTGCCTCCCTTTATCATTGTTGTGATTAAGAACATTTGGTGTTATTGCATGGTTTCTACTTTCAACAATCAAAGTTAGATTCCTTTGAAGTTGTTAAAGTAGATTTCATTTCAAGAAAGTTGTTAAGTAAGAGTAAGAACAGATGGATAGTTGTATGGTGATATTAGTGGATGTTTGATAGGGATCTATAAACTAGGCCACTAGCATACTAGCGGCTTGTTAGGAAGCCTTGCATAGTAATATAGTCTTTTTCCCTTGAATCATTGCATCTATGGAGGTAGATCCATTGGTAAGCTTTCATCAAATTCAATCCCCATCCATTTGCTAATCTTTCCATTCATAAGACTAGGAGTAGAAGAACAAGTAGTTGAGTAGTTTGAGTTTTGAAGAAGAGGGTTAGGAAGGCATAGGTCATTTGAACACTCCCCCTCCATCACCATCACCATCAACATCATTTGGCATTCATACAAAACCATCATCACTACCACCACAACAAGAACCTGAAAATCTTTGAATGAACAATGTAAGACCGCCTATGTGATTAACCAACAAATCACATTGATATAACTAAGTTAGTATCCACATGTGTAAGGAATATTGGAGTTTTTCTCATGTCTTCATGAGTATTTACTTTTCAAAAGAGGGATTAAGTGTTTGATATTCCATATCAAGTATTCAATTGCTATATGTTATGTAGTGGTACAAAACTGACATCAACACATACCTTGAGTTTTCTTTAAGTAGCATACTAATCAGACCATAGCTGAAGTTTCTATAGGAAGCATACCCGTTTCTGCCATTAGGATCTCGTTGGGGACCGTAGACTTAATTTTGAGACTGCTAGTGATTAAATGTTTTTGGATTCTTTCCCCTTGTTTCCATTTTTGAACTGACAAGCTGCTGCCCCAGATCTCACACCCATAAAGAGTCACCAGAATGACCAACAACTCGAAGAGCATCTTTTTGGTTTTCTAGTCCCACAGTTTTGCATTCCTACATCTATTCTAAAGTGAGTATAATGCTTTCCTCCCTCCTTGAATTTTTTTTGTTCTACATGTTTCCCAATTGAGCTTGTTGTGGAAGTCAATGCCAAGATATTTGTATTCCTCCACTATCTCTAAAGGGTTGTTCTAAAAAAGGAAAGTGTTTTGCTAAATCTTCGTTTGTTTTAGAGAGAAAACCATCACTTTAGTTTAGTAGTGTTCACCTACATCCCCACTGAATGACAAAAGATGTCTAGCACCTTCAAGTGCTCCCTCAACCCATCCACTATTTTAGCTATCATAATGAGATCATCAGCATAGATGAGAAGTTTTATCACATATTAGCTAGTTGAACTCCATCGTCATTGTTCTTATCTAGACATTCTTCTAGCTTGTCAATATATAGCCCAAACAAGGTAGGGGAGAGGGAACAACCCTATTTAACTCCTATATCATTGCCAAAGCTCTCTGTCATCTCCTCTGTGGTTCTGATTTTAGCCATTAATTGCTCATATAGTCTTTGTGTTGCAGCTCTAAGTTCAATCGAGATTTGTAGCTCTTCCATTCTCATCCAAAGCTTGTCTCGTGGTACTGTGTCAAAGGTCTTTTTAAAGTCAACAAAGCAGCAAAAAACTTCTGCACCTTGTGTGTTCCATATATTTTCAACCAAGAATCTTAGTGTCATGCCACGAGGATCTAGTTTAGTTGACTTCCAAAAATCTGGTCATATTGGTTTAGTAGTAGACTATGTTGAGATGGATATTTGTTGAATCAAGAAGCATGCCACAACTTGATAGATGGATACTCGTTGAAGCAAGAAGCATGCCATGACTTGCTACCAGAAGGTCAGGAGTATGATATTGGATTGAGAGGGAATCCCAACACTTCATTAGAGGTAACCTTGTACTAAGAGGTCGAAAAAGTTGATATCAGATTAAGAGGGAGTTTTGACACTTCATTAGAAGTAACCTTGATAAGGAGGTTAAAAGGTTAGTGTTTCTTTGTGAAGAAGTCCCAAGTGCAATCCATCATAATACATTCTTCTCTATGAGAGATAAGTTTGAGGTGAAAACCTTATTCTTTGATATGGTTCATGGTGGATGTCATGACAACACCACATCACAATATCTATGGTGACTTCATGTAAACTTTTGATGTCATGTGTCTATGGGCCTACCCCCTATTTACATCATGAGGAAGTGATTTCCAAATGATTATCACTTGTATTTGGAGAAGTTATTAAAAGACGACGATCTTACAATAACTTAAATCTTTCTATCATGATAGATATTTTATATAATGTTTAAATAGATCATGATAGATTATATCTTGTAAATCAACAACTAAGTGTTAGATGTCATTCAAATGATGATCTATGAGTTGTTTGTATAGAAATATCATAGGTACTTGGTGAATATCATGTGTTGATATTCAGAAGGTCAATACTCATGATATCAAAATGGTGGAGATCTTCTGATCAAAGATATCCTTAAAATTTGTCATTCCTAATATTACCAATGGTGTTATATCTATCCTTGTGTTTATCCTTCTTAACCAAGAGGGAGTGTTAAAGTTTTGTACTTTCAGTTGGATCAAACTCATTTGAAGATATATATACATATATCTATACATATATACATACACACACATATGTATATGTATATATGAGATATATACTTAATTAATATATATATATATATATATATATGTGTATAGATGTATGTACATATATATACATATACATACATACATACATACATATATGTATATACATATATATACATATATATGTATGTACATATATATACATATATATGTATGTATGTACATACATATATATGTATATGTATGTACATACATATATATGTATATATATGTATATATATACATATATAAACATATATATACATACATACATAATATATGTATTATATATGTATATATATACATACATATACATACATACATATATGTATGTATATACATATATATATATACATACATATATATACATACATACATACATACATATATATATATATATATATATATATATATATATATATATATATACATATATATACATACATATATATACATATATACATATACATATATATGTATATATATGTATATGTATATATATATACATATATGTATACATATGTATACATATACATATATATAAAATTATTATTATTTCTTATTACATTCTTAATCATGATAATAAGAAAATGTTATTGATGACTAATGCGAGTTAAAGAGACACGTCTTTACAGAGACATGCCTCTTAATATCATATACATAAGCATTGAGAAGGTAACATGAAATAAACATAAATTAATAAGTGAAAAGTGAAGTTACACCAGCAAATATATAAATCTGCTCAAACCTTAACATATAGTACCCCCACCACCACCCCCAAAGTGAGGCCCCTCTGTCCCCCCGCCCATAAACTTGTCCCTTCGTCCCCCAAGGTGGTGTATCTAGGGTCATACCCTATAGCTTCTGCTATCTTAGTACGACACCTAACTAAAAATTGTATCTGCAATCTTAGGACTAACGAACACTGGTTAGTGCACCTTGGCGAAGGTCTCACACAGATTAATGTTAGCTTATCACCCTTTTCGGCTTGCACTTTGACTATCACAATAGGCTAATGGTAGATTCAAGGTAAGAGGGTTTTCTTTTGTTAGTTCCCTATAAGACCTGCCACACTTGTCTATCATATGAACATTTTGACCATCTGTATGGGTTCTTTAAATTAATTTGTCATAATTTACATATATGTTTTCCTATTCAGCTTGGAGCTACAAAATGTGTTCTCTCTCAAGTCTATGTACTCATTCAGGATCTTCATCTGAAACAAAAGAGCACATGTGCTTGAGCTGCTTGGACAGATTGCGCTCAATCCATTTTAACTCATAGTGTAGTTCTATAGTGAATAGGTTTTAACTACCATTGTAGTTCTTTTATTGAAAGTAATTAATATAAGTCTTAATAATTCAGACGACAGACCTAAGGAGGCTGTAAGACTTAATAATATTCTCAGCTAAGTCACAGTGCAACGAATAAAGAAAACTGAACTTCTGGCACACAGGAACTGTTGTAAGGTACCTGCATCTTTCTCTCAAAACACATTTAATCCCTTCTAAAAATTCTTCCGAATTTAAGTAGCATGGATCATATGCCATCTTGAAGATTCTACAACATTTAAGGCATGCACATAAACCCTAGTTGCCTAAGTTGCGAGAATGGTGTCTCAGAACTCACCACTTAGGGCAGAGATCAACTTGATAGCAATGAAACCTTTCTTCAAAAAGACTTGAGTAAACATAGCGACTTTACAAAATTTTAAGTCTAAACATGCACAAATAGTTTTAGCGGTTTTCAAGAATGATTGTCATAGAGATTTCTTTGTACAGGTTAAGAGATAGTCTACAAAAAATAAGCAGAGAATTCTCTTGGTTTAAACAAAGCCTAAAGAACCAAAATGAATAAACTCCTGTTGCATGTGATAGCTGCCAATTAGTTCTTGAAGAATAATAACTTTCTTACTTTTTTCTTCTTTCAGAACGATGAACTGATATGCAAGCCATTTTAGAATAAGCTTAATACAAATACTTACAAAAGGGATGGAGAATGATCATCATGCACATGTGAGTCTTAAAGGGGTTGAAGATGAAACTAGCTGAAGGTGGTCTTGATTAAACACTACTCTATCCAACCAAGACACTCAGAAAAGAAGTCCATTTTTCAAAACAACTTGGTAAAGAGTACCTATTTTCCCACTCTGCTCAGAACTAAGAAAGTTTTATGTTTTTCTTTCTATTACCAGATAAGCAACGAGTTTTATCCAGACCTTTTTTTTGAACAAACCAAGAAAACAAATGAATGTCCCAAAAATCTATATTGCATTTGAGAAATTGTTCCCTACACACTTCCTCGAATGCTTCCAACTAGGCATCCAAGAGGTGGCTCTGTAAACTCGCCACTCCTCCATTGTGGGTGATGGAAGTAACAAATATGTCCAAAAAAGTTTGATAAAAATTGTTGCAGAAGAAATTATGAGTTTCCCATAATTCTCTGGCCAATATTAAGCCAAAATTTATCTCTTCCCAATGTTTCCACAATACCATTTTCATAAGTGGGTGCTTACATTGTGAACCCTTGCATTACCCATTTCCAAGTTTGTAGTAATGCACCATCAAAGCTAGGGTGGCAGTCGAGTCATTATGGATTTGATAATATTAATCAAATATTTTAAGATAACATAATGAAGGATTATTATTATTTATATTTAAAAGACTCACGTCTCCTTATTAATACTGATAGTTAATGTCGATAGGCATTCTACAATCGTAGAATGGATGGAGTGCGATGGTGTGAGCGTGTTAATGTTACCTTTTATTCTTCCAGATTAAATTTGACAACCATCTACATTTCAAAAATTTAAATCTTATTATAAATAAAATATACTTTTAAAAATAATTTAATAAATACCAAATAAAATATTTGTTTAAATTATAATATTTAGAGACATAAAACATCCATTTTTTTAGAAATAAAAAAATAAAATTTAAGTTTGTGAAAAACTAAATACATGGAGATAAAAGAAATATAAATAATTTTAGATGAAATAAATTAAATTATAATTATTTTGTAGTGGATATCTATCAACATTTCTTTAGATAGATTAAATTAAGATATCTATACTAGTATTATCAATTAAAATCTAAAGTTCTGGCCATGAAACAATAACCTGATTTAGAACATGATAAGCGATCACTTAATCGTTGATCGCCCAATTAATTTAATTAATTAACTTATAATGTCAATTGCTCACTAGTTGATATAAATTGATTTAATGTTTGAAGTATCCAATCTTCCTATCAATATAAATATATACGTATATAATTCCAACCTATAATTATGCATTCACATATACGTAATCAATTACAAACCAGGGTACCATATCTGTTTATCTTTGGCACATGTAAATGCGTATCTATATGTATTCTCCTACTATACATATATACATATACATAAATATTGTTATGATTTATAATGCAATACATTAAAGGAAAAATGGCATGAAATCATCCTCAAAAGTAACAAGGGTAAGATGGTCGAACATGGTGCAAGTCAGGGACATAGAAAACAAGCGACTGGAAGGCCATCTCCAAATTCATTGAGAGGCATCAGACAACACTTTCCTAAGATCCTAGAGGACCTTTTCTGTACAGATCTTACCAGTTTCCTTGAAATCTTATGTCCACTGGGATACTTGTAGATCGAAAAGGATACAAGGGGGCTGGAAGGCATTATACTCTTTACAAAACAAGTGCAGGAACGCAGAATTATGGGATTGGACGACCATGAAAACTCTGTTTGGTTTGCTGGTCACTCCGGTTATTCTATACGGATGTGAAGTGTGGGGCGGTAGTATGTCCAAACAGAAATGGCGGCAAGTAGAAAGAATTCAAAAACACTTTATCACATGCAATCTTAAAGTCAAGACCACAGTTCCGTATGAAATCCTTTTGGCGGAGGTGGGTTCCTTTCCATTAGAAGCCGTCGCATTGATCCGAATGCTAAGCTATTTAAAGAAAACTCAAAGTCTAGAAACACATCGTTGGCCCAAGTTGGTAATAGAGGAAAAACTTGTGAGGTGGAAAAGCACATGGATGAAACAAAATGACAAATGGATGCAAAAATGGGATGTCAACATCCAAGCTTGCCCGGATAACATTAAAGAAATAAAAAAATTTGTCAATGAAAAATTTCGCAATATTCTGTGGACAAGACACATAGGGAGGAAAAAATCTTATTACATTAAAGAATTTAATCCCACTTCTAGTCATGATGAAAAGGCCTATATAAGGGCACCTATTAACTGGAAAGCAAAAATGTTGATGGCACAAATTAGAACTAGTTCACATCAACTGCGATGTGAAACTGGTAGATGGCAAGTTCCAAAGGAAGAGTGGGCAGACAGAACATGTTTATTCTGCAATATGGGAACAGTGGAGACAGAGCAACACTTTGTCATGGAATGCTTGGCTTACAACGACATCAGATCTGATTATACAAAAATTTTGCAGAACAAGGACTTCAACTATTTATTTGAGGAAGATCAAGTGAAGAGAACAACGGATTTGATTATCAAAATTCAGAGAAGAAGAGACAAGTTAACCAAAACTTTGCAACTGACTAGTTTGGCTCTTGACTCGGGAGAGCGATTGCATGGGTCCCATTGACTACTTTAGTCTCGTGGACGTCATTAAAATCTATCATATCATATCACTAATCATAACCATACCTTATCTGCTTTTCTTGATGATATCTTCCCCCCCCCTTCTTTTTCGGAGGCCAAATCGATGCTGCATCCACTTGTCTAAACATAAGTAGCCAGCCGAAACCTTGGTACTATAATATTAATAATTATGCATAAATGCTAGACAAACAGTTACATCTATTCTAGATATAAATGAAATTCATCGTGACATTCCATATATGTTATCTGATAATTATGCATAAATGCTAGACAAACAGTTACATCTATTCTAGATATAAATGAAATTCATCGTGACATTCCATATATGTTATCTGATAATTATGCATAAATGCTAGACAAACAGTTACATCTATTCTAGATATAAATGAAATTCATCGTGACATTCCATATATGTTATCTTAATCTAATGCATCATGAAATAGGAATAGAAGCAGTTATTATCTAGGGCATCATTTAGTTTAAAACCACAGTTTCTTACATTTGAAATCACCTAGGGTATAAATTAAACAGATACATGGTTACCATTTACTGGAAACCTTCTAAGGCATCAATCCAAGAAAGTCATTGTATCCAAATACCGCTTAGGGCATCATTATAACCCAAGTATCAAAATACGAGTGATCCAAGGGATGTGACACTCTTTATTCCTGGCGACTCTCAATCACTGCCTTTGGAGACATCCATGCCTTATCATTAAATATACATCGTGCCCTCTACAGCACAGGGTTCACTGTCTACCATGTTCCATCTGGTATTTACTCTTGACACTCTGCATATTATTTTCATTTTTAAAGGATGAACACAAAAACTTAGGTCACGATTTATTGACCTTTGAGGATAGCGCAAGGGACTGAGGGTGATTTTTTATCTTCGGTGTGAATACCTATTGCATTGGGTTAAAGAGAGCTACAGGTCATGCAATAGTAGCAATCCACATCCCTCGACTTTCATGGAAAGCAGAGATTCTTCACCAATGGCTGTTTTAAAGTCGAATTTTCCTCCCCAGCTTGAAGGAGATGAACTTATTTATTCTTGCAAAGCATTGTGGCTGCTCAAATGATTAGTTCTTTGCTTGCAATCTCTTTTATTTATATATATAGGGGATGGGATGCCATTGGAACCACCTGGTGATGCTGCTTCTTCTCTTTCCATTTTGCACCACAAAGTAGCCACTGCAAGATGCCTATAAGGGAAATACAACCTGCATCAAAATGCAATCCACTAATAGCTGAGGGGTTTAGTGTCTGCCCAGAAATGCTCTCCGATAAATAACTGGACTGCTTTTGGGAGTCCATATTTACCTGAAAATACCTTTTTAACTGTAGTTTCTTTCTTATCATTATCCTTAAAA
Organism: Cupressus sempervirens; assembly: GCA_028749045.1. Taxonomy (NCBI): domain Eukaryota; kingdom Viridiplantae; phylum Streptophyta; class Pinopsida; order Cupressales; family Cupressaceae; genus Cupressus; species Cupressus sempervirens. The sequence continues at coordinate 364,603,180 of CM053792.1, read as the reverse complement.
TTGTTTGCTTTCTTTACAAACATGGCCACTGGATTGTATGCAAAGTATTCCCTATTTTCTTTTATTGCCTTTGAATTGGAAAGTAGTAATAGCAGTAAAATACTATGCTAACCTTGTATACATAATTTATATTTTTGTGTACAGGAGTGGAAAGTATTGAGAACATGGGTGATGTTAAGTTTCCCGTCCCTTACAAGCAACTAACTACAGATATCAAGGTGAGCCTGATCATTGAACTTCTTCCCAGCTAAGTCAATGAATTATATTGCCCTTTGTATATCTTTTCCAATAAATAAGTTATTCTGAGGTTGAACAATTCAGAAAAATTATTCCTTTGAATCCACACATTTCAATTTGTTTTTACAATGGATGTGATCAGAATGCACTACAGTGGAATATGCAATATGTGCATTGCAAGAATCTAGAAATAAAAAATGTATGTAGGCCCTAAATATGAAATTTCTTTCATTTAACAAAATGTGTAATGAAACATAAATATCATACATCTATTAAAAAGATAAATTGATGCATGAAGACTAAAATATGAGATAATGTACAGAATGAAAGTGTTTTGTCTTCATAATTGCAGCTCAGTTTTTAGTGAACTTATTTACATTACTTATTCATTCTGTAAATGTCTATAATGTTTTAAAATCTACCCAGGATCAATTTTATCTTGATTGAAAGATTCTTGCTTTGTCTGAATGACATCTAGTATCTAGTACATCTTTTTGTCGTTGCAATGTGCATGACCCCTATTTAGCATGTAACGACATTCCTTACATGATTGTGCTTCATAAAGGATTGTCTATTTGCATGTTGATTCTAGTTTGTTTGTCTTCCGTCATCTTTTAGTCCTTTGTCAGTACTGTCAATCCAATTACCATCTGAATAAAGCTTACACATTGAATGGCATGATAGGAGATAAATTTTGACGTTTTAATCTCAAATGAAATCTACATTAGCTTTCAAACATAGTATGTACTTGGAAAACCATCCGTCAAAGATATTAGTTGCAGTTGAGGCAGATGTGAGTTCTTGAGTCTTAGAATGCTATGATGGTTGGACTAGATGGGCTGGGTTTGATCCACCAAGCCATTCAGTTTTGCTGCAGTGAGAGAAGGGATATATATGTCAGTAATAATCTGATTTTTCACAGAGAAACATGTTAAGGTAGGAGGTTGGGGAAGCTTGAAGTGAATTAAGGGATTGCCAAGGGCCTTTCAGTTCTATGCCTAGGTTAGCTCTTTATTTTCACTTCAATTGCTCATTTGCTACATAGTTATTATTATTTTTAAATATAAAAGTCATTTGAGTATTGGTGGTGGAGAATAAAAATCCATTTTTGGGGTAGATGGAGTTGTCAAAACCTTTTCATTCCTTCTTTTCATGTCAATTAGATTTCCTTCAGGACCTAGTCTTGTTTGGACTCTTGCCATTGCATTTCCAAATCCAAGTTTAAATGTTAGATTTATAGATAATTGCACATCTTTTGTCCTTTAACAAATATACAATGGGATAGGTGTTAAATGTTAACCAGAACTAGAGATAAACAGCAGAATAAACAAGATGAGCAGATAGACAAAAAGCTTCACCCTGGGAAAGCCCTCCTTCTCAAGGGAGTAAAACCCAGCCACACCAAAAACAACCTGTAATTGAATAATAATAATGATGGTCTGGGTACAATGCTCCAAATACTTTTGCATACCCTTAATGAATGCTTCACTATATTCTCCTTACAATAATATTGACTCAGATATACTTAGCACATGGAAGAATGAATGTATTCACATAATACTGATCACACAGAATGGAGATGATAAACTGAAATCATATTACTCACGATATACCACACAATGATCACCTAGAAAATACTAACTCTAAACTCAGCACTATGCACAATAGACACTAAAAAATCACCCACTGTAGACATAGAATGTCGGAACAACTTGTTAGACAAAAGGCTGAATACCAAAGAATGCATGCCATCTAGAACAAAAGACAAGAGTTTAAGAATAGTCTTGCGTGTCTAGTGTAGATAGTGCCATTACAAGAGATGGTTACGCTTCCACTTCCAAAACCGACCAACTCTCCATTTGCTTTGTTGTGACCTTTCATCTGTTGACATTGATGGTTCAGCATTGAAGACTCTTCACAGTCTTAATATACCCGACCATGATGAAGAATAAGAGTTGATGCAGCAGAGCATTGACATCAACTTTACATAGCAAATTTTACAAACAGAATGTTGATGTAACCATTGCAGGTATAGAAAGTATTTCCTGCAACTACAAACGTCAACACTCCCTCTTAGCCAGGGAGATATCTCTTCCAAATTCTCATGTCACGGAGTCTCTCAAATGACAGTCACAATGGCTACACCCTTTTGTGAGAAGACAAAACTTTATCATAGAATCTCTCAACTTGATAGCATCATGGAGTCACTCAAGATGATGTTATCATGGAGTCTCTCAACATGACATCGACTGTGGCTACTACCATGAGTGGAAAGAATAATACCTCAGTCTCAGAGGCAAACAAGGGCTTTCACCTCATATTTCTCCATCTCAGAGAAATATGCATTAGAAGGGCTTTCATCTGACATTTCTCCATCTCAGAGAAATATGCATTACAAGGGCTTTCACATCACATTCCTCTATCTCAAAGATATATGCATTAATACAAGTAGCAACAATCAGATGCTGAGACTTTCTCTCAGCAAGAGCAACATTTTCCACACCAAGCTTACCTCAAAAATATGTAAACTTCACTCTGGAAAGTGGCTTGGTGAGAATGTCAACTGTCTTCTTCATATCATATATATATTTCATTGTAAGAGTAACTTGAAACACACTTGAAATGTGCTATTACAAGTTAGAAAAATGATTATTTAACATGGTATCAAAGCAGTGGTTACGATTGGGACACCAGATCAGGGATCTGGCATCAGAGCAAGGTTTGACGATATACCTAGAAAGACTCTGTCCTGCACGGCTATGAATGATCCTCACAAACAACCTCCTAATCCTGCTTGATGATCTGAATAATATGAAATGGTCATTTGGTCAGAATATTACAGTGATCTTAGAAGCTTCTGCAATGCTTGATAGTGGCAACTTTGTTCTATCAAGCATTTGCAGAATATATATTACAAAAACTATTGTGAGCAACAACCATCGGTATAATTGTCTGTAGAAGTTTGAGCACACCTTACACCCTTGGAGCCATGAGTAATTAATGATTAGCATTGAGATCTTTACAGTGTTCCGTCCAAGTTAGAAAGACCAGATTAAACTCTCGATGCATAAATCTGAGAACTTAGAGCTTGCACGAAATGAATTTCAGTATATACTAATCTTCAACTTTGTAATTATCCCAATATAAGAAGAGTATCCTGACATATTACAATATTCTCTAATCTCAGATTTTAATAATAATGCTTAAATCAACGGGCCTAAGATGAAAAACAGAATTGTTGCTTTTCTGAAGCTTGAGTATTATGCTGTTTGACGAACTGTTGAAGAAATAATTTTAAAGGATATTAGTATTTCACTAAGTTTTGCTGGAGATTGATGTTTATTATCTAAATCAAAATTATCATTTATATTGGATGTTCAATATCTGAGGGAGATTTTTTTCATAACATTTTTGGAGCCTTATAAATTGTTATGAATAACATTCCCGTACATGAGAAACTAATATTAGCAGACTCTTGACTTTTCCGATTGCTTCATCATCTGAGTTAATTATTCATTAAAGTATTCAATATTGCGAATTAAAGATTTGATGGGTTTTGTCTTATTTCCGGAAGAGACTATAGTCGGGCATGAATTGGTGCAAATATATTGAAGCTTATCGGAATATTAATTTTCAAATGGTGAAGAGCCTTAGCAGAATTTGTAAGTGGGACTGAGAACAGGCTCCATTCTTCTACTGAGCACGAATCTGATTTTCTGGCATCATTGGTGTGAAGAGGAGAAAATAGTGCAGTGGCCAGAAGAGATCATAGAAAGGATATTGGTGTTAGAGAAACTGAAATGTGGAAGACACAACCAGGCATGTGGTCTACCACATAGAATGCTCAAAGATATTATCATATCATGGAATGCTTGACACAGGGTATGGACTCATGGAGAGTGCAGTATGAATTTGTATGTAGAAGTAGATACATGTACACCACAGGCCATGACTATATAAATGCTATATTTTGATGAAATATATGGTCTCGGGAAAGACAATGCTGATATCCAATTCCCTCAAAAGTCTCCATGTTTGACATACATACCTGTGTAATATTGTCAATGGCAAGGATTTGACATCAACCTCGTAGTAGATATATTATTCAGATTGATACGCGCATTGCTTTAACATGACAAAGCCATCATTCCAAATATCAGTATAGTTGCCGCATATCTTAAGGAATCAAAATACCATATTATTATAAAGTTGGGACATTACAAAAGTTAAAAATACTAGTCAAAGGAACGACATACTTGGTTGCCGTACGAATGAAAAGAGTTCTGAACCAGCAATGGGTGTATACCAATTATGTTCATGCCGCCGAGTGGAGATTATATCTGACTGGGAGTATTGAATATCAACCCCATTGCTTTTTTTAAAGCGTGCTTAATAGCTTATCCAATGAATTGGTGGATATAATATAGTAGTCATCTGTGGCTTTGTTGACAATCATTGGGTCCATTACTTCGATACTATACATCTCCAATGAGAGTTTATTATAATGCATTCTATGTGGGCATAAATTAATTAATTAAGAAGGTATGAGTAAGGACAAATGCCACCAAGATATGCGATTGGAGGAAGGATGTGTCTATTGAAGCAAATAACTAAGTGATACATGGCAGATTATTGTTTCTAAAAAAGGTTGACTTGGTTATATGGTTCTATTTCACATGCGCAGACTCTTATGAGCAAGGAAATAAAATTGAGCTTAGACGCTCTGCATCATTGAGAAATGAACCAATCATTTCATGAGGGTCTTAACTTTCATAAAATGAAATAAGTGGGAATTTTACATTGTGTGGGGGAATAATGACCAATGTTCCATTCCCATTGTTTGACAAATGCTTATATGGAGGAATTTTCTGATGTGATGCATATGGACCTTCATTGGAGTAACTTGTATCAAGGATTTTGATGTACAAATACGTATTTATTATCCTTAAGTATTACATGTATCTCTCTTATTTGTATTTCTATATGTACTATAAGATTTGCCTTGATCTTTTCCTTTGTCTTCAAAGGTGTTCTTGCAGGAAAAGAAGAATGGTACAATAGGCATGCTAGCAAATATTATGCAAGACTCAATTTTATAACAATAGCTCCAAAGTGGTTTTGGATCTAGGATTCATTAGTCCTATGGTGATCATGCTAGATAAAGTGAGACTAATGGAGCAAAATACTTCTATGATTGGGATTACGAGTATCCTTCTATAACAAGAGGGAGGTTGACGTTTCATTAGAGGAAACCTTGGACAAAGAAGTCAGGAGGTTGATGCATGTATTTGAAGCTTCAGAAGGGAACCACATTATCTTTAATGTCTAGTATTGCCAAGCTTGAAGATAAATCCAGAAATTTTACTACATTCACTCATGTATGCTTTCGTGACAAAGGGAGCATATAGAGGATATGCTTCAGTCAAATTTTGAGGATCTTGATCATATTTATTCAGAGGGAATAGACCATGACAACTTAGATTCTCCAGTGATCCGGAAATTGTAGCAGTCAAAGGACTATGATTCATGAGATGTTCCATATGTGCAGACTAAAGGGTCTTTATTCGACTACCTAAACCGTAGATGGATACTTGGAATACTATTCATTCGGAGTACATTATCACTGAAGATCTGACAATCGGTATTTTCTCCAAGCCATTTGCCAAAGTGAAGTTTGTACATTATTGAAGACAAACTTGAAGTAATGGATCAGAGCCTTTAGAGAGAGGGAGCCTCAACATCAATGATTACTTGAGATGCATCCATTTCTGTGAGAGAGAAGTTTGAGGTGAAAGCCTTTGTTCCATTCTCTGGAAATATTCACAGTGGATGTCGTGTGATTCACTACATGACTTTGTAGAAACATCCTGGAAGGTGACAATCTCTCATTGATGTTTGTTTATGGTTACTATAGTAAGGTGGCAATCTTACAATAGTCTAACCTTCTATCATGATGCATGTCATATGGTTGATATGTAAGGAGATCATGATCTATTATATCTTGTATATCAATAAGAACTGAGAGATAGTTATCATCAATAGATATCTATGAGTTGTATTGTATAGATATATCTTGGTGGATTCACTATCCATGGACAGGCCATGGATTGTAATGTCCCTATTGTAAGTATCATATAAGTGATACGTATGCACATACCTTATGGACATTTTAAGTACTTGGTGAATGTCATGATAGTTGATATTCATAGGCCATTACTCTTATATCATTAGATAATGGTGGATATCTTGTAATAAGATATTCATGGATATGCCATACCATCTAATGATCTGTATGGTGGATATCTTGTTGTAAGATATCCATGGATATGCCACACATTATGGTGAATATCTTCCGATCAAAGATATTTGTGGACATGCCATATGATCTAATAGTGCATATCTCATGTATCTAGGTTATTGAGATATGACTTGGTGTATCCTATGAGTCTTATTTTATAGAGACACCACGTGCAGATAATTTTCTTTGGTAGACATCATGAGATGTGATGTAAATTCACATACCAAGAATATATACGAGTTTGATGAAATTCATATGGTTGATATTCTTGGGCATACCATACTCTTGATGTTACCGTGAGGTAACAATTATACTTTATGTCATTTGTTTGGATAGAAATCACATCCTCCCTAGCTAAAAGGGAGTGTTAAAGATTGTAGCTTCGATTGGATGATTCCAATCAATGAAATCAAATGTTTGAATGGCCTGTTGGTCTTAAGCATTTGATATGTATCTTTCTCTATTATTAGTTCCTGCCTTTGGCAGGAAACTAATGGAATCATGAGATTCTATATTAGTTACATAAATCTAAAAATTTAAAGATATACTAATGTTTGCAAAAGCTATATTCATTTGCATTTTTTTTGAAATTGAAAAATACAATTTTTAAAAAATTGTATTGGCCCATGATAAAAAAGGCAATGAAAAAAAAAAATTTTCTCCAACAAAAATACAAATATTTTCTAACAACTCTATTAATGAATGCATTAATTACAACTTTATCTTTTCCACATTTGTGACAAGTGGATTAACTTAAAAAAAAAAATCATTTTTATCTTCCACCTCACAAATGAATGTCTAATCAATATTAATTATCCCTATCTATTTTCCTTACCAAGTTCAAATATAGAGTTAAATGTTTTATATTTCCTATTTTAAATATATTTATTATTAGTTTTGCATTGATGTTTATTTTTGTAATTTGTAAAATGTTATTCAAATATAGATATTTTAATCAAATACAGAGTTAAATGTTTTATATTTCTTATTTTAAATACATTTATTATTTAAGATAGTTTATGAAGAAGAAGTCATATGAATTTATAGAGTTAAATGTTTTTTAAGTTGTATAATTTAGATATTTTAATCAAATATAGAGTTAAATGTTTTATATATATATTTTTAAATATATTTATTATTAGTTTTACATTGATGCTTAGTTTTGTAATTTGTAAAATGTTATTTCTTTAAGTTTACACTATTTTACTAGCTATCTTACCAAGTTCAAATATAGAGTTAAATGTTTTTTATTTCTTATTTTATATATATTTCTTATTAGTTTTACTTGTTATTTTTCTAAAGTTTACACTATGTTTTACTAGCTACTATTTTACAATTTTGCTCAATTTTTTTTTAATATCATTAATACTACCCTTCAAACTTACTACATATTTTGGTACTTTGATTTAAGTAATCAACAATATTTTTTTTTGATTTAAGTAGCTGAAAAAGTTTATCGTCAATAAGTTTTTGCTAAAAATTGTAACTAGTTTAATTTCCCTTTCATGCAATACTACTTCAGTCAACCATAAAAACATGAAGGCAGGAACTTTGGCGCATGCGCCCCTTGTTAATAATGGAGCATATTATTATTGAGAATAAATTATTAAGTAGATATATATATGTGTGTGTGCGTGTATTATATATATGAGGTATATTATCTCACACACACACACATGTATATTATCTATATATGAGATATATTATATAATATACATATACAGATTATATATATAATATTATCATCATTACAATAATACATTAATCAAATATTAATTGATACAAGTTAAGACGAGACATGTCTCTACGGGAGACATGCCTCTCCAATGAAATATATATATATATATATATATTTCATTGTAAGAGCAACGTGAAACACATACAAAGAAAATAAGTGCTATTACAAGTTACAATAATGATTATTTAACAAGCTGGTTCTGGAAATGGAGGCTTTTTTTTGCTTTGATGATTTTCTTGCAAAGTTCCTCAGTAAGAATATTAATTGCATTGCATTAAATTGGAGTAACCATTGGAGCTATTATAGAATGTTATTCACTTTAGTTTAACCTTTTTTGTGCAGGGAATAAAAACTGATTTAGTTCTCTGCAGTTATGATGATCATATACTGGTGAAGCTTTGAACACCTTTCTGATTTTACTCTTATTTCTTATACAAGAAACAGTCTTTTGTTTGCTTTATGTTACAACCTTGGTTTCTTACATAGGTGATGGCAACCCAAATAGGAGCAGTTGGGACAATGCTTCATGCCAGGTTTGTATTTGCTATTCATAGCTATTTTTGTTAGTTTTCTTATCAATCAAATTATATATAACTTCAAGGGTCTTCTATTCATTAAATCAAATATGAATTTGAATCCCAAAGTTGAAATCCATCATCAAATGTTCATTTGCTTTTTTTGTTTAAATTTAGTAGTTTCTATTTTTTGTCTTGATTTTAAGTTTCAAGCTAATCATTTGATACTACTCCTTAATTTTTAAGGTTCATATTTGAGATAGGGGGCTGCTTGTATAAAATAATATACATTCCAAGAATCCAATGTTGGCCCAATTTCATTGAGGGCCTTTTTTGAGGACGACAAAAGGATGCCTATAACCAAAAAATGAAAAATTAAAGCATAAAGGGAAATTTCAATTGTTCATATAATCACATTGATAAAGCATTCATCATATACACTATAGATCCTAACACATAATGTGTGTGTTGAATTGTGAGTTTACAAGAAGTTGAACAAATTAGCGAATGTCAAAGTTTAATTGCTTTCGTAATTTGCTGTCAATATCAATGTGATATTAAAAACACTATGCAGGTGACAACAAAGCTGTGATGTTCCCATCCATAAACCCATAGTATAAAAGTAATAAAGTACTTTTGTGGTCAGGAAGTTGCAGTTCTTGAGCACCTATATCTAGTTAGTGAGTTAGAAGTAGATGTACATAAGTTTTTAGTAGAGGAATGAGATATTCAGAAAGTTGGGAAGGCTTATAATAAGTCAATTTTCCTAGTTGCATTAGGTTGAATAAGGATTAGTCCAAGATGATTTTCACCTTTCCAAGAAATATGTTAAGAAATAGGTCAATGACACCAAGTATGGAAAGCATCTCCCTTGATAATACAATTGACTTTATATGGGAGAGCTACAAAGATCATCTAGGCATACTGTCATCCATGAAAGACAAAATGATGATTACAAAGAAGTTGGAATTGATAAGCTATTGACATGAAGAGGGACCATAAGTAATTAGGGACTATCAAAGATTCCATATGCACCGTTGAAGGGAATCAATTAAGCATTGCGTCTTGATCATGAAGATTCCATATGCACCGTTGAAGGGAATCAATTAAGCATTGCATCTTGATCATGAAGACTCATGAATCACGATTCTAGTTGCATTGAAGACTAATATGATAGGCATAAGGATCAATGACCAATAATAGATCAAGTATAGGAGAGAACGTCTTCAAGACATCATATTGAAGCATATACCCTGGAAGGAAATTGATTAAGACTAAATATGAGAAGTCTGTATTGATTTGCATCAACACATGAATTAAGTGATCGAATAATGAAGAATAACATCTACGTCATGAAGAACATTCCTAATGCAATTCTTACGATTAATCAAATTAAGGAAAAAAAGATGGATACATTATCAATGACAATTGTGTATAATGAATCAAGAACTAACTAAATCGCAAGGAGGATAAGCAATCCACGTGCAATAACGATTCTAAACGAGTTTAGGCTGATCATTTTTATCATCGCTTAAGGCATGAACATATACCACGCTGATGATGATTGAATCATTAACCAATCTAAGTACCAATTGCGATAGTTAAGAATTTTAATCCACCAATCACATCGCTATGAAGAGATATGTTTATTTTCAGTGATTTCTAGGCCGATTAAGCATCAAGTGTTTATTAACTGAACTACAAATATTGTCGATCTAGGACTAATTGATATCAAGTCATTGGCAATTAAAGAACATGAATTATTAATGCCAATGAATTTTGGCAATCCATGTATTTCTAATTATTGCTTCTGGATAAAGATTGTGTCTAAATTGTTTACATCAATGTTTCAGATCACATTCCGTGATCATCATCAAGATGAAAGAGAGCACAAGGAGAATGAAAGATAGAGTGGTTGGGATCAGCTAGAATAAAAGAAGCAAGCAAAAGAGGGAGTCAACACAAAGTACGAGGTAAAGACAGGAGATAGGATTGACTAAAACTAACGCTTGACCTAACCACATCAAAGAACCAATAGATATGGTTAGAAAATATTATAAAATAAAATAAAGCCATACAATTGGAAACAAAAAAAAACAAAAGCCAAAATAAGTAAAACTAAAGTAATGAAACCGGAAAATCCAAAATACTAAATAAAATAAAAAACAATGGAGAAATCAACAAATGAATCAACATCAAGTCTATCTTATAGCCCCTCCGTTAGGATCTAGCACAACTTTGAGAGTGTACCAATCATGAAAGTGTCTATCTTGTGGCCAAGATACTCTTTGACTTCGTCAACTCCTCCACCCTTCTAGACGAGAGCCCAAACACTACTAGCTTCAAGCCGATCGATCGAATGCCTACCAGGGATACATTCGAGCATGCCATCCTAATGACCTTCATCATCTATTGAATTCGCTAGACGCAAACTTCCATCAAACTATGTGGCATCTAGCTTTAATGGTGCAACACTCATGTAAAATTCATTCTGCACCCTCACCATCGTGATTCAGGTGCATTCTGTCGTAATAGACCATGGCTATCAAGGATACTGATATGAAGTTGTATCTAGACAAGCAAGAGTAGGTTCAATGTATGTGAACTGTTGTCGATTGTTCGGTCCAAAGGCTAGTGCTTCTGTCATGCCTGCGGTTCTCCCTATGTGAAATATTCTACTACCAACAAGCATTGATAATCCCATGCTACCTCGAGTTTCTTGTCCATGACCTCATTCTAATGCAACATATATATTCGATTGGAATATCCATACCAACTTGATAGGATCATAATAACAAATCATTTTAGCAATGCTTACACCCTCCTTCACGAAGGCATACATCCCATGCCGTTAGAGCAATTCATCCATTGATTAGATCACCTCCACTCCACCTACAGAAAAAGTTGGCATCAAACGTTCCTCTAGCACTGAGATCAAGCACTCCTCGAGTACTTTAACTGAAGATTACTTTTCATGAGTGCCGCAATCTGCTGGTGGACGTACTGGAGGTGAACACCAATGCCAGATTCGGACATACAAAATGCATGGTGAAGTGTTGAGTGTGGGTGTGAAAAATCTGGACAAATAGCAAACGCACTTCTATGAATCCTTACACTCGAAATCCTTCAAAATAACACCATGAAAATGCAAGATCTCAAGAATCGACTCATAGATTCCTATCATCAATGTGCAAAGACCTTCAAAGGTTTGAAGTGGTGGCTCTCATATGAACATCGCTCTTGGTCTTCGCAAGTACATCCAATGAATGGAAGATTCAAAATTATCATAAACATGCTAGATATCTCCAAGTCTCCAAGAAAGCTTCAAAAATGTCTATAATAACCGTAGCATAAGAAATCATCATGATTGTAGCAAAAGAAATCATCATGTCAAAATGAAGGAGGTCTCCTTTATATATCAATCCAAAGGGGCATTCTCAAATTGGAGGGAAAATGAAAATTAAATGAAAGGGTATGACCCACATAAGAGAATGTGCAATTAGTATTTAATTAAGAGATGTGGAGTGTAACACTCCATAAAAATTATAAGATGAGGGGTGTTTTTATTTAATTTAAATATAAAATAATCCCTTTTCTTATAAAATAAAGTGTGTGACAGTTATTTAATTATTTCTTTTAATATAATAATTGTTGCATATAAAATTAAGTGAGGAGGGGTTTTATTTAATTAAAAAGGAACAAACTCTTTTAATTAAATAATACAAAAATCAAGATAATCAAACCATTTATTTAAAATAATTAAATAAATGAATTTGAATTTAATCAAGGAAATTGATGTAAAATAATAATGATTAATTAAATAATTCAAATAATTCAAATAATTCAAATAAATTGAATAATTTAATTTGATCAAAGGAAATGATGATGCAAATATTGATTCAAACTTGAGATAAATTATGAAACCGGGGCACATAGTCAAGGTGACCATTTTTGGGTGCTTACAGAGTGAAATCAAATCTACAAGCCTTTCTACGTTTTCAAACTGGCTCTGATACCATGTTAATTTTATGGTAGTGCTCGTTAACCACCGACAAACCATCTGATCTGTTGCCTTCCCAACCATAGATGATAAGCTCTTATGATCACCCTCAAGCACATTGCATATTCTGCATGTTTCAGTATTCATAATTATTAATGTAAGAATGGCCTTGTAGTTTTGGCACCAAGAATAGAATCAAACCTATTAATTACAAGTTACATTAATTACTTAATTGCAAGTTACATGAATCACCCAAATAGGGCCAATTCTTATAAGGATTGATATGACAAAGTTCATTGGCAACATGGCTAAGACCAACATGCCAATTAGCCATGAGGTGTACTAGGTCAGTCCTAGAAGGGATCCAATCTAGCTACAAATCAATAACTAGTTGAAGGTTTTATTGAAACATGGACAAGCAGTTCTTGTGGACAACACAATCCTGATGTCATTAGCAAGAACCCAAATTCAATCCCCTTCTTGGGTTAATCTTTAGGTGTTGAATATGATTGAGAGCTTTGGCTGTTTTGGTTTTCTATTAGTTATGGTCCATGGATTGGTACCTTGGTATCGGATGATGATTCTGGTTGTAGTCGGTTTATTTATTTTCAACTGATACAAGTTGACAGTATATGCTGTTTAAGGGTTTAAATCTAAGTTAACGGCTCAAGTTCGTGTTCAAAGAACCAGTTTGCTGGTACGACAAAATTTTGAAATGCGATTTGCGTTCGTTTGGGCTCTTTAGTACATAAACATGTAAAACTTACACACACACACACACACACACACACATGCTTATGTATGCAGCCAAGAAGAATGAATTAAGATGAGAATGCCACATAGTATCATAAAGACAACAAAAACACTATAAAGTTGTAATCATAACATCACTTCTATTATCAACATCAAAATATTTAAATAATATCGAGTGCAAGTATCATTGTTTTGTCTTTCAACAATTAGAACTTTATACTAAGTTCTAATCATCTAATGGACTATCCAAATCTTCATCTTCTTCTTCTCATCATCAAAGGCATTAGTTGATTCACCAATAGTGCCAATATCAATGGGATCAGATGCATTGATGACTTTCTGCTTTCTAAGTTGTCGAATCCTTGTTACTTTTTCATTGTGCAGAGAGCTTGTTAGTTTGTAATTAACATCCTACTTGAGAAATGTTATACAAGTAGCTTGCAACTTCCTTCACCTATTGAAGATGTTGTTTAGTGTTTAAAATATCATTTATTATGATACAAAGCTTCCAATTAATTGGACAGGGATCATTATCAGAAATTGGATATAAAAATTCCACTGGAAGATATATTGAGTGCTAGTTTAATTTGATGTAATAAATATCTGAACTGTAGCAAATTTTGTTTTTGTAATGTTAAAGATCTTTATTCAAATTCTGTAATAATCATTTTTTGCGCTAAATTATAGAATGTATATTTGTGGGGTTCACACTCAGCCTGCCTGTGTCTGCCCTGGTTCGACCATGATTCTACCTAGGTTCGACTTGGAGGAACCAGCTTGCCTAGGTTCGAACCCAAGTGGAACTCAAAAGGGAACCAGGACCAGAACCAAGGACCAGCTCGAAATTCGCCTGGTTCAAAGGGCTGGGGGGAGAACTGGATAACTAAGGTTTAAATAATGTATAAACAAAGGGAATACCGGCATTTTTTGGTTTTTGGGAAACCCTTTCTAGGTTTTGTAAAGAGCTTTTTAATTTTATTTTCCAATGTCTTTCTAATTCATATTTTTTGACATTGCAATTTTGATACAGGATTACAAAAACTTATATAAAAATACTTTTTATTTGTATAATCTATTTAGGCTTGCTGGATACACTGTTGACAGAGGATGTGTGGATAAGTTAGAGACTACGAATGCAGATTTTGCACATAAATGCTGGTGTGGTCATTTTAGCTATCAATTTTAGGTGTTAAGATCAATTTCCCAAATTGTGCTTAAAAGTTTGTGGTGCTTGGTGGATGCATCTCAGCATCTAGGAAACAATTAAAGCCCACAATTTCCCTGTGCTTAGAAAAAAACGCATCTGGGGTACTTGTTGAAACTATGTTAAAGCTAGATATCAGAAATTTATGGAAACTTTCTCAAGTGATCTAAGATGGTCCAAAAAATAGTTCCAAGATTCCTGGGCAAGCTACAGAGAGTTTTTCCCTGCCCAAGTTTTCAGTGTTGTTTCCCAATGCCTCCAATGCGACTTTGTGCTATTTTCTTCTTCCTTATTGTTTCCTGTAGAAATATTCTTCCAAATCCATGATATTTTCTGAACTAGCCATCTCCATTTCTAATACTTCTGCACACTCAGTTTAAATGCCTGTTTTTTTGTTTGGCATACAACACAGTTGAAACTTTCATCTAATGTTTCTGTAGTATTCATTGTTTATAATGCTACCTGTTCTTTATACTACTACCCGTTCTTTTTTTGAAGCAGTGAGGGGTTTGGCAATCTTTCCTCAAAATTGTGGTTTCAATTTTAGAAGCTGAATTCAGCGTCTTTGGCTATGAAGAGGGACAATTTTTATTTTTTTTCCCAAAATCAGGTTGGAATGATTTTGGTTATCTTGGTCAAATCTATAAGTTTTGTAGAATAAAGGTCGGTCTTAGTAGTAGCAGGTTCATTTTGCAGAGCATTCTGAAGAGAAGGGGTCAGCCTTCTATGCATTTGTGACCAAGGACCTGCAGAATATGTGTTCTGTAGAGTGCTTAGAACAATGACCATTAAGGGAGGGTATTAAAATAATGAAATGCTCTTTTAATGGTCATCTTAATTAGTTTAATTAGTTTCTAATTCTGGCTTCAGTTTATGTTTGTTTCCTTTAGAAACATTGTAATGTAATTGCCTATATAATGTAAAGGATAACCACTCTAGATTTTCAAGTTAAGCAATATCTGGATTTGTTTTAAATTCTTTACAAATATGTTGCTTCAAGAGAATTACATCTGAGTGGGTGTGTTAATATATCACCCTTCGTTTTGTTCCCTTAAGTTGGAAAATTGTGATTATACTTTTTATTTCTAATACTGGAAGCTCCAACTTCTGAGATCTGCCCCTTGGGCTGAACTGTGATTCGCTTGGTACAGGTTGCATGGATATTCTGAGGATCTTTTCCTATCAGTATCAATACGGTGACAAGTGTCAATGTTGGGAAAACTTGGGTGCATGGTTGTGAAATTGTGGATCACCCTCCCGCGATAAATCTGAACTAGTTGGTGAAATCCTTAGGACTGGTTTTATCGGTCCACTCATTATTGTCTCCCAACGATTCCCTACAGGACACAAATTTGGAGATGTCACTCTTTGGGTGCTCAACAAATGTAGCTCAGTAGGATCCCCTTGAATTTCATTCTAAAATAGCTCTTGGTCCGATAAATCCGCTTGGTTCACTTGATATTCCAGATATGCCCCAAATGGTGGGTGCCTGTCCAATATAGACAAGATCTGTTACTTAACATGTGGAATAATAGGAATTGATATTCAATATTTTACTAATGCTGCAAATATGAAGCACTGTAGTATTGTTGTTTTGATCTTAGGTGCTCTAATCAAAGTTTTTTGTCCCCGTTGGAGCTGGTAGTAATGACAAAATATTAATTGCCCAAAAGCAACCTCCAAAATAGTGCCTAAACTCTCATTTAAACATGACTAGGAAATATAACTCATGGGCACAAAGTTTGGTGCCCAATTTATTAAATATTTATTATTATTACCATGTGGCAGGAGTGTTGGAAAACAATTTTTCCTATTAAAAAAATGTTGAGGCCCGGTGTAAGGAATGTGAGACATGACACTGAATTTCTGAGTTGAGTAGAGTTTAGTAACTTTTGAAGACTTTGTATTGCAATTGTTATTAATCTGAGAATTTATAACTTTTTATGCAACCCTCCATAATTTAACTCTTTATATTTTCTGTTTGTCTTCAATCCAATTCTTGTGTGTACTCAATTCTTTTTGGTCTCTATTTTTAGCTAGAAAAGTCAGTTGTTAATTTTCATAGATTTCGCCATTATTGTCAACCCTAATTTCGCGAGAAAAAAACAGTTACATAATTCATGGATTGTGGAAATCTTCTAACTGCAATATTTGAAACTCTAATTGTACAGAAATGTCCACCTGTGTAGAAGAATTGTTTAGCCTTGTGCCCACACTCGAGAACTAAACAGATAGGTTATTCCATGGTTGAGATTTTTGCATTTCTTGTCTAAATTGAAGAAAGGTTAATCCTTGCTGTTCTGTTTGTGTTGTAAAAGCGACAAATTAAAACAGTGATATGTACAAAATTGATAAGACTTTTTGCTCAATGGCTTTTAATAGCACAATAGTGGGGGTGCTTTTGTACTTTTTGTACCACAATAAGGGTGTGGTCAAGTTTGTGTTAATTGCCAACAAACTATTTAACTAATGAGTTAGATATGGCACACATTTAAGTCTAACAATGTTCAGCAATAGTTTTTTCAATTTAATCAGAATTCAAGGCAGTCGGTTTTTTCAACATAAGTGAAGTATAAGGTGTTTGCAATCTTTGCCACATTGTGAATTATAAAACTTTCTTTTGAGATGGCTAGTCCAGCACCTAACAGCTTCTCTCATGCAGCTATCAATTGTTTCATTTTTTTAATGGATTTGAGCATTTATAGGCTTGGAGCTACCTTCTCAATGGAGAATCTCAAAACCTTTTCGTGTTCTGTCATGTTTTTTTCTAAATATTTGTGTCTGACCTTGGATTAATCTGATACCAAATCACAACAGCTTCTCCCATGCAGCTATTCTTTGGTACTTTTTGTTAATGGATTTAAGCATCTCTGGGCTCAGAGTTGTCTTCTCGATGGCAGGCAACTCTTCTTGGAGGATCTCTATGCTTTTCCAAGGTTTTCTATGTCATTCATAAATCTATTCTTGTTTGACCTTGGATTAAGCTGATGGCAAATCACAATAAAAAGTTTCAACAGCTTGTCTCATGCAGCTAGCATTTGTCAACTTTTCAAAAAACTTTGAGCATCTTTGGGCTCAGTGTTGCCTTCTTGATGGCAGACAACTCTTGTCACAGTATCTCAAAAAATTTGAATGGGTAGTCCATTCATGTTTGACCTTGTTCTAAGCTGATACCAAATTTCAGTGGTCAGGTACCAGGTATACCATATAACAATGCTGTCATCCAATTTTTTGTCACATCTTTAAAAAGACACTACTGCTGGAGAGTTAGCTTCAATTTTTTTTTCTCTATGAAATTTTGTGGGTTTGCTTCATCATATATCTATGTATGGGTTTGCATCATTGTTTCATTTGATTATCATAACTCACCTGTCATCATATGTACAAACTTCGGATATGCCTTAAAGAACATTGAAATCATACTAGAAATTCCAGCTCTAATTCATTGTGGTGTCAAAGCCAATGGGGATGGTTCACGGTTTGAGTTTCAACTACTTCTACACTGCAGACAATTGTCATTCTGTATACCTATTTCAGCTGCTTATCGTCCCATATCGAGGTTTTGAAGTGTAGAACACACCTTAATACCATTTGAAATGTAGGGGTACACACCTTTTCAAGCCAAGTGTAATATTCCTTGTCAATTCGAACCTCAACTTGTTGATTTGTAGGTCAAGGAATATTGTCAAACACTTCTAATACGATCTCTAAGTTTCAGATTGATTATGCTTGCTTGAAATGATATCAAAGGGAATCTAAAAGCTTGTAATTGATTACTATTATATTTAAGAAAAGAACTAAATGCATATGCAATTCTCTTTTGGCTTTTCAAATGCATATAGATGAATTCTAAATGAAAAATGTGTACTTACAGCCAATTGGTATTTTGTCGAACACTTGGCATGGATACTATTTTGTCAATCATGTAAGATATAAATATGCACATTACATCAAATATATAGACTTGATATACAAATCGCCCAATGAAGGAGATGAAATTGCAATCATAATCAAGCCAAGTACAGTAGGGCGGGCACTGTTCACGACACTGTAGCAGCCAGCAATAAATGTATTCTTCAATTTAAGCACAAATAGAACTCTCCTGAATGCCAAATTCAGTGGATATTTCACCACCTCAAATGGTTGCAACACTGAAGAATTGACGCTCTCCAATGGCTAACTGAAATCAGAAATCCTTAGTTTCTTCTCCCAAGTATATATCAAATGCAATTGACAATGATCGGATGCCTAACAATGAAGCTCTCGCCTCTATTTGTTCTTTTCCTTTACCTTCTAGAAGGAAATAAAATATTATTTAATTGCACTCTCTAGAAGCTTCCCCCTTTCCAATACAATAATTAGTTGTGCTTCTAGAAATGCACTCTCTAGAAGCTATCCCCTTTTTTGATACAATAACTAGTTGTGCTTCTAGAAAGTTAAATTAATTCAATATAAAGTAAATTAATTAAATATAAAGTCACTTTTAGATTTATTTATTTATTGATTTTAATTTAATTTATTTCTGCTTATTTCTCCACTTAGCCTTCGGAAACTATTAAGGTGATGGATCTTTTACAAATGTTTACATTTCTATATATGATTCTATTTGGGCAGATTGCTAGAAGAGCAGACTTATAGATTTCGGCTTGTAATCTGCAATCTAGCCCTCCCTTATACCTAACTCAAGGGACATGTCCCTCTCTGGGTTGGCCTACTTAACAACAAAATTGTTTCCTCGAGATTGGTGCCTATTCCAAGAGTTACTAATGGTTAGTAACTAACTAACCACATTAGTAAATAAGAAGGCTTATAAAAGCCACAAGGAAGATGTCAATCTGTCTAGAGGGGACAATATGTTCTAAGGACCAATATTTAAGGGAACTCATGCATCCAGATCAGACTGATCTGAAAATTAGAACACTTGTCTTTTTAAAGTTACAAGGAATTAACACTCCCTCTTAACTTGATAAGATAAGTGATAGAGACATATCTAGCAACATCAATAGAGATGACTAAGCATAGATATACACTCTATACCTTTCTAAATTTCAAGCATGATGTATCATTATACAAATGATACTTGAAAACACATCATATTACAAATCTTGTAATATAAGTTATTACCGGAGCTTGTGATCAAATCACTAAGCATCATTCATAATACAAACTATCAAATCACCTAGGCTTGTAACACAGGGTGTTTGACAAGGCTTGTGATAACAGTATTGCATAGAATGCAATACTCAGGATAAAGACTAGAGAATAGTTAAATTCTCCCTTTACCCGAGTTGTGACATCTGGAGTTTTAGAAATGTCACTGTCACAACATGATCTTGATTTTGTCCAAGATTTAGATTCTACCAGCAATCCATTACTAGAATGCCTTACACAGGATAAAATCCGGAGAATAATTAAATTCTTCCTTTATCCAAGTTGTGACTCATAGGCACACAACATGATCCTGAATTAAGATCTGCCAGTGCACTGGATAAAATTCGGAGAATAATTAAATTCTTCTTTTATCCAAGTTTTGATTCATAGACATAGAAACGCCTAAATCACAACATGATCTTAAATTCATCCAAATCTGCCAGTTGTTCTCTATTGGTCAGAACATTATCTCAGAGATCGTCACCTATTATAATGTCTTTATACAACTGTTAATTATTTCAGAGATCGTCACCTCTTCAATAACAAACACAAATGGTGAAGCCCACAACAGTCAATATCCTGACAATAATATAAATTATCATAAGAATACAAAACAATTCAATCATACCTGGATCTTTCCTGTGATGATCACTCTCAGAGAGGTTTGATAAGAATACCTGCTTTCTAATTTCCAGTACTTTAAGGATAAACTCTAGAGAATAATTAAATTCTCTCTTTATCCAAGTTGTGATTCATAGATATCAAAATGTCTCTTTCACAACACAATCTTGAATCTATTCAAGATTTGCGAGTAGTCCTGTACTGATTTAAAACACCATAAGATCATTTTCTGTCACCGCAAATTCATGCTAGAAGATTCCTTTGTATTATTGTAAACCAAGGTTGCATGGGTACTTGTACCCACACCCCTAGTACTCGTACCCACGTACCCAAGTACCGGGTACACATATCCCAAGTACCGGGTACTCGGTGGAGAGCATCATAGCTAAGGACCTTGATTGAGATTTCTGAATTTTTTTTTTTCGGTTTTTTGTTTGTGTATCAACTCGTTGTTTATTAAGCTTAATTCAATACCTAATCAGTTCGAAACTTTGATAGAATATTGATTAACAATAAACTTTATCACTGTTCAAGCATAAGTTTATCATTTCCAATATGTCATCATCATATGATTTATGATCTTGTTCATGTTTAAAGTTTTCCTTCTCTGTTATTTGTTTATCAAGCTTAATTCAATACTTAATCAGTTTGAAACTTTGATACAATATTGATCAACAATAAACTTTATCATTGTTAAAGCCATAAATTTATCATTTGTAATATGTCATTGTCATATGATTTATGATCTTCTTGTTCATGTTTAAAGTCTACCTTCTATGTTATGCATCTAAACATTTAGCATAAATAATTATCACAAACATATAACAAATCTGAAACTGAAAACTATACATTACATTTGCAAACTTTATCACTGTTCTTGATTTGAAAAATCATTGTCACGACTCATAAATTCAGGTTTTCTATAAATATAAAAGTATAATTAAAAATAAAGTTTGACATACCCAAGTACCCCCGTCCCCTATTATAAAAAATAGCCGTACCCGTACCCTAAGTACCCCCGTCCCCGTGCAACCTTGCTGTAAATTGATGCTGCAAGACTGTTTTGCTGAGAAATGCTTCCACACCGTGATTTTTATAAAGGTAGGCCCATCAGATGGTTGCTCACTTTAGATTTTCAAGACTCCTACTAGATATCAAATCTTCCGAGCTCCTTATTCAAGGTTGCCTTGATGAGATGTCAGACTCCCTCTGAACCAAATTTTTTTCCTACAAGAACATTCTTCAGAAGAGAAAAAAAGAAAAGAAAAAATCAAGGCAAATACTCTTCTTATAAAAAATACAAATGAAAGATATCTATAGACGTAAGGTAAAATAAAAGCTCAAGTACAATAGATACTTATCTTTCCATCATAACCGTGATGAAAGCTTTGTACTTTATGAGTATACACCATCTTGACATGGTACATTTAGTCAGAGTTTGTATAACCTAGATCTTGGGGAGTCAACTTGATCTTCTAGGTACTCTCCCCAACATATAACCTTCTTATAAGATGATACTTATGATTCTCTTCTGCAAATTCTTTATTACTCAAGAATCAATAAAGCATGGTTTACTCCCTCTAAGTCAAGATTCACTTTTGCAGATCATTTAGTTTCTCCTTTTGTCAAGAAGGCATACCATGCTAATATCCATGACCATAGTGTCACAACATAATGTCACATTCTTCCCTCCTTTCTAAGAGAACCAATACTAATAATCTGAATAGTTATAAGGTTATATAGAATGCATCTTTTCTAAGTCCACAATCATTAACACTCCCTCTTGGACTTGAGGGAAGATCATAAATGCCTTGAGTAAAATGTTTATCTTAATGATCCTCATGTCTTATTCGTTGATGTAGATCAATGAGAAGTAGACTAGCCTCCTCAAAGGCCTCGTTCAGTATCGGCCCCATACTCTCATCACTATTTTATATGGTGTAATTTGTATTTGATGAATGATGTTTGATAGGTATCCTCATTTTACCTTAACCACAGGCTTGGTGCTCCATTATAAAATGGATTGGTGCTAACACTGATATATATTTCTTTGGAGCATGATCATCCATCTGCGGCATCCATCCACAGCTCGCGAACACCAATTTCAAATCAAGTTCCCTGCTGCAAGCCAAACTCTGGCTCCGCACTGCTTGACCTTCTATTCTTTTGTCATCATTATTGTTTCAAATTCTAAACTTCCAGCTCATTGAGCAATTCATGCAAAGTAGATTTGGTGAAAAAAAACAACGTACCATAATGGATCGCCCTCAACCAATTCGGTCTTCATGTCAAGAAGCTTGGTTCTAGGGCACATTGGACTCTGCAGAGGAACTCATAGTTAAACAAAGTTTGTAGTGCCTTTGACATCTCAACAACACATTCCTAGGTAGCCATTTGATCATTGGTCGAAGAATGGATCTCTTGCACACAAGCTCGATATTGAAGCAACATCCAGGGGGGCATCAATTCACTAGAGTCCATTGCAGGCCGAGCACTAGCCTGCACACGGCTCTTTCTTTCTCTTTGATTCATTTGGGGTCACGTAGCAAGTGGGTGAAATGTCTTTATTTAATTCTATTCTTTATTTGATATTTGATTTGGTATTTGATCTCTCTTCGATATATTTGTCTAGGTCATATTGTAGTTTCACTGACAGTATCAGTTCTTTTGCTGAGACCTTTTGTGAAGGATACGTTTCAATCCCTTTGATTATAAATCATCGATATTTGCCTATAAAAATATTGGCGAGAATCAGACAAATTGCTCCAAGTATGAATATAAATCATCGATATTCATTTTCATCTACTCCGATGGTATAAAATTGGTGTGACCTCCAAAGGGAATGTTTGATTTTAAACTGTTAAAGATCGCCCAGTGCTGAGAATAGTATCAGCTTCATTGACCTCTTTAAAATTTAATATCTTGGGAATAGCATTGGCCATTCATGGTACCTGAAATAATATGTGCTCAGAATATTAACAGTTTCACTCATCTCTGGAAGATTTTTTTTATTTTTTATGTTTCATTCTCACTAACTGCAACGCCTTCTATGGACCTTCCACGGTGCAATCATAGTGACTCCCAAAATACATCTTAGATTTGAGAACTAGCTGGTGTGCCTATAGGTATCTCGGGTTATATGATATGTACAACTATATTCACTGGGGCTTAGCTCCTTTTAAATGCTTGACATGTTGTGACCATCCCTGTTGTGGCTGAATGCCTTTAATTACCAACACTCTCTCGGAATTTGTTTTGGCACCCCATCTAATAATCAAATGCATATTAGAACTATTTGTTGTATCTTCATCTACAACCCGTCTAAGAAATCCTCATATGATGCCGAGAAAATGTCTTTATTCTGCACTTCCCACTTTTTATACGGAACAGTCAATGCAAAATGTCCCTCCACACTCATTGTCACTTTCTTCCCTCTTACATTTGCAATTGGCTTTGATACCATGTTGAGGTCATGGATCTTCTGCAAATGTTTACATTCCTATATATGATTCTATTTGGGCAGATTGCTAGAAGAGCAGACTTGTAGATTTCAGTGTGTCTTCGAATTTGCAATCTACCCCTCCCTTATACCTAACTCAAGGGGCATGTTCATTGAATGGACTTGTCCCTCTCTAGGTTGGCCTACTTAACAACATAATTGTTTCCTCAAGATTGGTGCCCATTCCAAGAGTTACTAATGGTTAGTAACTAACTAACCACATTAGTAAATAAGAAGGCTTATAAAAGCCACAAGGAAGATGCCAATCTGTGTAGAGGGGACAATATGTTCTAGTGACCAATATTTAAGGGAACTCATGCATCCAGATCAGACTGATCTGAAAATTAGAACACTTGTCAAAGTTACAAGGGATTAACAAAAATGAAAAGCTAAGAATTCCATTGAGGGTCTAAAAGATGGGGGACAATACACTAAGACGACTTCATGTTGGACTTAAATAAGTTAGTTACATTCATAGTAACGAGACTCGCCATGAGTTAGGCGAGTTGTCTGAGTTAGCGAGTCAAGTTACCTCAGCCAAGTCAAAATGACCGGTGAGCTTGGCTCAGCGGGTCAACTCGGCTGACTCGCTTGACTCGCGTGACTTGGCTGACTTGCCTAGGTGACTTGGCTAACTCATCTAACTCGGCTGATTTTTAATTTTTTTGCCTTTGTAGTTATGTAATCGATGTTTCTTACGTATGTGATCAAATTACCTTCTATTTTATGATGTTGTTGTGTCTTTAGTCTTTAATCAAGAATGGGTGCATGGAATTAATTTAAATCCAAAAAAATTCTAAATTTCAATGGCTTTACCACTTTGCCGAGTTACTGCCGAGTCTTAGGTGAGTCCGAGCTGGGTCACGAGTCGAGTTACCCTTGCCGAGTCCAAGTCGGGTCTGAGTCTCATTACTTTACATTAATTACTAAATTAATCCATATCAAATTTCATTCTGTAATTTACTATGTTACCCGGAAACGCGTTTCCACCTCTAAGACAAGTTTCGGAAACGGGGGATGCTTTCGGGGACGGGGGGACGACAGGAAATGTTTCCAAGCCGTCCCCACCTAGATAGGAAAATCGGAAACGCGTCCCCGAAACACGGAAAACGGTCAACGAGTTTCGGAAACTTGTTGACTGTCTCGGGGACTGCATTTTCGTTTCCTAGAGGTTTTCGGGACTTCTAAAAAAGTTTTCGATTTTTACCACAAAAATTAGATAAGCCACCTGCGGACCCCACAACTTCAAATATATTTAAAAATAGAACTTTTAATGTTTTCTATATAGACTTAGGTTTGTTAATATAATAATAACTCAATGTTTTTATTTCCTATCTTAATGTTTTATTATATATAATCATAACCTTGCGTCCATCATTATATGTAATCATAACCTTGCGTCCATTAATAATAATAATAACTGTATACTTCTGCTGTTACATGATCCATTATCCCCACGGATATCATACAAATCTCTTTATCTTTTATGGTTTAATTTATATTACAGATCTAGTTTAATTTAGAAGTTTAATTGTTTAAGTCTTAACTTTTCAATGGTTTCATTTTGTTGAAAGTTAATGTTTTTCATTGTCTCATTTGATTCATTTCATGACTTACTAATGATATTATAAGTACTTAGATGATGA
Source organism: Cupressus sempervirens (assembly GCA_028749045.1). Classification (NCBI taxonomy): domain Eukaryota; kingdom Viridiplantae; phylum Streptophyta; class Pinopsida; order Cupressales; family Cupressaceae; genus Cupressus; species Cupressus sempervirens. The sequence continues at coordinate 364,577,518 of CM053792.1, read as the reverse complement.
TTGAAAGTGATTATTTGAATTTTCTCAGATAATTGAAAATGATGCTATTTAGAATTTTCATTTTCTATGACGACTCAATTAGATGCTGATTGCTATGCCCTATGAACATTGATGAAACAATATTTGATGAATGGAATTGATAATTTTTAACCATGTTGCTTTGATGAATGTAGAATTGATGAATATTTTTGAAAATTCATATATATATATATATATATATATCCCCTGCCGTCCCCTATTCTTGCAAAAAAAACACCGTCCCGGAAACCCGTTTCCCTGTCCCCCCATCCCCATGTCTCGGAAACTTGGGGTAACATAGGTAATTTATGATTTTTTAACATATCACACATGGACACCAGATTTCATGGAAATTCAGGTTTAGAATCCTTGATGCGTCAATGAGTTTGACTCAAAAACTAAACAGATGAATCCTGATAGCAATATCACAAACCAAGAATAGTTAGTGGGGCGTCAATTGGTTATTTGCTAGCCATTTGCCACCAACTTCAGTCTTTTTCCATCCCTTTGCACAAAACTAGGGAGAATGAATTCTGGAAGACATCTAAGAACATTTGGGATCCATTATGAATATGAATTATTAATCATTCTTTTAGTAGATGAGATGAAGTGGAAAAGATTTTGAAGGAATGCAAAAGTTCACTCCACTTTTGTTGATGTAAATGGAAAGAATGACACATGTTTATCCTCAGTTACAGTCCCTGTCGCATCATGGGTTGCACTCATAATTTGAAGAGAAAGGGTAGTGAGCTTTCTGATACCTGGTTGAGACTATGTTGCTCTTCATCAAGCTCATAACATCGAGAGTATCTGCATCTCATCCATTTGATATATGAATGGGGAAAGAAATAATGCATGGATGATACTAGCTTTTCAATTAAGCATGGTACAAGGACTATCATTAACTGTTGAAACTGATCTATAGGTTCTTATTTGTTGTACTTCTTAGAGAATCCCAGCCGTTCTATTTCTGAATTATTTTATCAGATGCTTAAGTGGTGCCCTTTCAACTATGCACATGTACAACAGATATTCATCTTAGAAAATCTGCTAATTTTGTGTATGTTTTCACAGGAAGGAAGAGGGTTTTGCATCAAATGCGACTTTTAATGTGTCTCTTCTTTTCGGAAAGCGGGATGAGGTAGAGATACCCTCATTAACATAGATGAAGCACAATTATGTAAAGAAAGACACTACCTGATCATCCTAGATCTATATAAATAACATGCGGAAATTCAAGTTCCTTTTTTGTTACATTTGGTGTCCCTGATTAATTTCTCCAGCAGATTAATTTTTTTTAATGAATCGTATAATTTTTAATACTTGCAGCCAATGCTAGTAGCATGTGCAAGGCAACTTATTGAACACATGAGGTTGAATTTCAGATTTTTTTCTTTTCTTTTGTTGATGCTTTGTAAATGCTTTCTGAGAATCATCATTGGTTTGAATGCACCTGCAAACTAAATAGAGAAGAGTCTTTACTTACTTATCAAAGTGCTAGGGTTATTTTCCAGTGTATGAAAAAAATGTGAGATGACCTAAATATGTTTTATCAATAACATGTACATATTGCTATAGTGTTATTTTACATGCATGAATAAAGATGTGAGATGACTTACATATACTTTAATCAATAACAAGTACATGTCAGGCCGTGTTTTATTTATCTAATCAACCATATTGTACTGCAGCGATACGGGTTCTTCAAGGTCTCTGTTGATATCTCTAGGTCTCAAGGATCATTCAGTGGTATGTAATAATGAATCTTTATAGTTTCTCAACCTGATAGTGGAGTTGTTTAGTTTGTAATTTTGAAGCTGCTAAGCAGTAATGGCTATCATCGATTTCCTTACAGGAAACCTTGAAAGGGATTATTGAAGCGATTAGAGCAAACAAAGTTTGGTGAATCAGCACACAATTTGTTTATCGAGACAACTTAACATCAGCACTATTTGTGACTAAAATTTGTAATTCTTGTTCCATCAACAATTGTGCTGCATACATATTTATTAGGTCAGAATCAGTTCTGGAATGAATCCCAGTTTAATGTCCACTGCTTTTAAAGTTACATTGGTTATCAGAACCTTTCCTCGAACAAGAGATTTTCGTTATGAACAATAAATTAATAGGAATTCTCTTAAGAGTTTTATTATAGCTTTGAAATATTAAGAATTTTATTTTAGCTATGAAATATTTACACCTCGCAATTGAAACTTATTTAACCATCTTTGTTTGTTAGTCCCTGCCGCCTATAGGCGGGGACTAATGTGTTCACATAACTTTAGCATTAAATCATGCCTTGGGAGTTGGGTAACTGATAAAACAATCCTATCAAATTCGGCTTTCTTTGTCCATTTTGATTTACCATCATTTTTCCTTTGAATTTTCTACCATTTTCATTGGAGGGGTGCATTTTTCGCGGAAGTCTTTTATTTTTAGTTGGCATTAAATTAGCAGAATATAGGGTGGTTGTTCATGGCAGCATGCAATGTTTAGATCGTGAACGCTCCACGTATCTGCATGCACCTGTCACCAACAACTATGAGAGGCGGATGGCATCAATGGCCAGATGTCATAATTTATTGCCATTGCATGTTACCTGTAGTTCTATTCAATCAATGATGTTACAAAGAGATTGGAAGCCATTTTTCTCCAAATTTGAGATATGTTTCTTTGTGGGTTTTCATATTTCTTGTCTACTTCAGGCTAGAATTTTGCTTGTTCATATACTTGTCACTCACACTCTTTCCACCTTTCACCATAACCGTTATGTGCTCTCGGAGTACACTTCTGTGCAGATTTTAGAAGCTGCGATAACTTTCTTCGGAGTGTGGGTTCCATCCTTTTACACAGTACTGGTTTTTTCATCCCAACTTTTTTCAAAGTACAACAATCTTTTGTACATAAGAGCTTTATCTGTACATCATTTTTTGAAAGCTGAATGTTGGTCAATGCAGGGTATTTAAAACATTTCTTTGAATAGAGGGTTTTGTCTGTGCGCTTGAACGGAATTTACAACATTTCTTCGAATATAGGATTTTGTCTGTATGCATTTATGAATTTTCAGAACAAATCACGATTTGGTTTAGTTGTGGATTTGAATTCTTAGAATTTAAAACGTAAATCAAATATAAGTGTTTTATTTCGCTCATTTTTTGTTAGGGCAAAATGTTTTAATTTTCGGATGCATAACTTGATTGTTAGATTCATCTAATATATTACCGAACAAGTTTTCCTCTACTTTATAACTGACTCACACTGCTTTCTTCTTATATTGGTAAAGTTTTATTTGCCCCCCTAGAAAGAGATGTGATCAATTTTAGTGCTCCCTGTATACAAATAGTTTCATGTTATAGATAGTTTGTCCTATGCATTTATATTTTCAAATCCCTGACATGCAAATCTTGTGGACTACAGATAAAGGATAGCACTAATGTTGATTGAGCAAAGGATATGAAGGTGCTTTATGTGCCAGGCCTTAGGGACTGTGTTAAAAAACCATCCTACAAAGCCAGTTTGGAATCCATCTGGTGTTGATGCAAGCTTGCCTATACACGACGGTACACCAATAGTTACTGTAGAATTAGAAAATCAGAGTTAACCTTCATCGTCCTCTATTGCCATTCTCTTCTCTGGGTCAAATATTTCAGGTTATAGATCGAAGAGAATCTGTCACTGCAGGTAGGGTCACATTGCTGGTTTGAAGGATGGAGGAAAAATGTCACCAATATTAAACATAATTGTTTGACTACAAAGTCTAGAAATGTTAGAAATGACATGAAGACCAAAAATGGCATTGAAAGATCAGAAGTTTGTACATTTCAGTCTATTTCTATAATGGTCGGGAGCCTGTTCAGCTTTAGACAATTTGTCCTGGGATAATTATTGACTTGGTTATTCAGTATTGGCACAAGCCATATGGCAAGATGGGTTTAGGTTTTTTTCCATTCGAAGTGTCTCCAACAATGTTATTACTGATCTCCTCAGGTTCTGCCACTTTTATCTTTCCATACCTATTTGTGTTGGAAATGCTAGTGTTACTATTAAAATAAAGGGAAAAAAAATACAGCCTGCTCGTCCTATGCACATTGACTCAAACTCATCCAGTGTTCCTCATGTATGCAGCTATGCCATTAATGGTGATCAGCAACGCAGCACATCTTGTCGGAGGCGATTTAATATTTATCATATTCATAGGGTTGGCATTCATAAATTCCACCTCTCTCCACCTTTCTTCGGTTGGCAATCATTCTACAATTTCCCAAAAGTGATCTTCATTTTGACCATGACTGCAACTGTTAGTAGCTGTTCCAAAGCATCAATATAAAATTCTCTATGAAAGCTCAGAAAGAGTGGAGAGAATAAAGGTCTCTATCAAGATCCCAGCTTCTTCCTTTATTTTTATTTACCATTATTTTCCCAGCAAATTTTCTAGCATTTCTATTGGTCTAGCAGCCATTTTCCGGTAGTCTTTTCTTTTATGTATGTAAAAAAATTCAGCCTGAAAAAAGTCTATAGTCCACGTGTTCTTTCCACAACCTAAAGTACATGCCTCTTTGCATGTTTCGCTCACATTACTGTCTTTGCATGTTTCACTCACATTACTGTCTCCACCTGGGTCTCAATACTTGTGTGGCTTCTGTTTGTTACCTTGAAATGGATGTTATTAATGACTTTCCTTAATTACCACATACCACTCCACTGCGCCAATTCTTTTGTCCTTCAACTGCGGATCATTAGGTATGGCCTTCTGACGTGTCTCCTACAATGTAATTCCATTTTATTTTATGCCCTTTGTTTACAATCCATTTCCAAGCTAGTAATGGTAACAAGAGACATAAGAATCAAGTATTTCTTTGTTCTGCACTACCATTCAAACAATATCTGAAAATCCACTCAAAATCACTCCACAATCACCCTACAATGAGGAGGATAGCTACAAGAAGGATTGCCATCCCACGGCTATCAGAGCTGCATGGATGCTAGGGCAACTCCTGGAGAAGTAATCTGCGGGACCCAAAGCCCCCTATCAAGTCCCTATAGGGCAATGTCCACTCACTACCCTAGCAAGGGTTCCCGTATAGCCGTCCCCCAACCCTAAAGTTCTATAGGGCACCCTAAAGCAATGCCACAAAAATCGGACTGCATACTCCATTTTTATTTTTCACTATTTTCCTCCTGAATTTTATACCGTGTATCTTATGTGTTGCAATACTCTTTCTGCGAAGTACCATGTATGAGATATAGCTGATTATTGCTCTATGGTCCATATGGTAACTGTAGCCATGATTGCAGGGGAGAGGTGGAAAAGATGTGGGATAAAGGGATGCCACTAGAGGCACATTATAAACTTGTTAGGTTGTTTGAATGTAGAATGCTAAGAACATTTCAAAACTTTGTGCACTGTGAGACTGGTTTCCTACCACTGAGATTGTTTGGGTGGTTGTTTCAGCTCTCAGAGTATTTTACCAAGCTGTACTCTGCGAATACAATTGCTCGCTACCCTCTTTTTGTCTCCTAAACAACTATCCTTGACCAATACACAGTTTGCAATACCATGGGAGGAATTTCTGATGTATTTCTTGTTGTACATGACAATTTTTTTGGAAGCTTTTTAGATTACTGTTGATTAAAAAAAAAAATCTTGCATCCTGTCAAAAAAATTGGTTTACATTCTTTTGTTCTTCATTACTCTGATTGAGGGCTGACTGTATGGCCTGGCTGTAGGATCCACATAAAAAATTGAATATATAATATATTAGATTACCAAGATTATCCTTCAAGCTTGGTTTATCTCCTTCGCGCTCCTTTGCAATTTCTAAAATAGTCCTGGCATTCGGCTATCTTTGCTGCAATAATTTAATGTGAAGAAAAGCATATCCATTCTTGATGATAATGTTGTTAGTTGGCTTTCCCGATTCTGAACTAAGACCGTCAAATGAAGCCAAATTATTGGTTGTTCTTTGTGAACGGTCTTGAAAAAATATTGATGTAATCTTTCCCTTAATTAAGTGCATAGTTATTTCTTCCTAAGATTATTTAGACACCTAGTGTCCCTTGGCAAGAAGAATATGTTTAAAAAAAAAACTAGCCCGCAGTTACTAAATCTGGACTATTTTGGAAGCTCCCAGCACTCAGAAAGCATATAAAACTTTACCAGAATAGCCTCTGAGGTAGGGTGATGGGTTTAAGAAGTTATTTAGAAACTATAAACATCATTTGTAGCATATGTTCAGCTTCAAAAATCTACCTGAGCTATTTGCACGAGATTGAATTCTTTGCTGCTGTTATTCATATGTCAATTCAACTGTATGTTCTCTCCTTTACTCCAGCCATAACTTCTTTAAAAGCTTGCAATGATTTGGTGAGTATGCACCAATGAAGATCTTTGTCTTGAAAGGAAACACAAAGCTTTGCTTGCTAAAGCCCTTATATAGTTGAGATTAAAATGATTTAGAATTAAATGAAAATAATTATAACCAGCTATCTGCAGATAGAATCTGCTTCTAGGGCACTTCGTTTTTGCCTTTTCTATCCCAACTTATAGCATATAAATACACTTTTATAAAAAAAAAATTCCAATGATAACAATGATTATCTATTGTACGTAACTGGACTCCACTTCAAATGTACCTCAAATTAATTAACTCAGTATACCAATGCACTCTGACCCAAGTAATATGTAAATTCACTCTGTTTGGAAGGTTATGTAAAAATTTCAAACCAACAATATTAAACAATACGTTCTCTATTATTATCACGTGTTCACTTCTCTCTTTAAAACTTTGTTGCTTTGTGTCAGAAGTAACATATGCATGATTACTCTTTCAAAATTTCACCCTCTACTTGTGATTTGGCTCCATGCATTTGATTGCAGACTACAATGCTTTTGTTCATAGATTCAACTGCACTACTGTATTTACATGGTTGATTATTTTAGTTTTTCTAAGTACAACAGTTTATTCTTTTGTTGTGTGTTGATGGCTTAAATGTATCTTACACTCTTTGTGGTTGGCGGAATCCCACTACGACATGAAACAGTAGTAGTTTATTGTACGCTCAGTATATCAATAGATGCATTAACGATGGGAATTGTAGCATCTTTAATTAATTGTGCCTAGTCCTGTTAATGAATATTAACTTCATATGTACCTATATGCTCTCTTATCAAACTAGTAGCCCACCAACCTGCATTTTGCATTCCTGTTTCTCGAAGTAGAGTTATGGTTCAGTTTTTAATATTGTCAAAGTTTACAAATTTCTGAGTTTGTCTTATGTTTATTTTCTTTCTACAAGTAAGAAACCTTAGGAAGATTGCAGCTGTGAACTTGTCTATTAATAACAGAATCTTAGACACCATGCTTGTGTATTCGCCATGAAATTGAACTTATTATAGTTGTTGACTAGGCGATAGGGCACAAGTTGACCAGGCTATAGGGCCCGGTTGCGTTATCAAATTAGTCCCATCTTATGCCTCCCCCCACCATTGAAGCCCTTGCATCGACATGGGGTACTCAGACTGCACCACCTGAACCATAAGGAAGAGTTGGTGTCCATGGTTAATGAAGGATATGCACTATTGGGCTGACCAGCTTCCCTCCAGTGTGTAAGAATGCACACACTTCTGTCAAATTCCTTTCTATTCATTTAGCTGAACAAACCACAAAAACTAGTGTGCACACTCTCCTTCACCACTTTCTCACATCAAACTTGCCCCAAGTAGGGACTAATGCTGCATGCAGCTCTTGTGTTTGAATAATGAATTTACGTCTAGAGAATGTGAGTTACACAAAATGGATGGAATTTTGTTATTATCGAGCTGTGGAAATTTGTTTCTTGACTGCATTTTCTTGCCAAAGTATAGATATATTTTCTCTAGCTATATATATGACAACATTATAAAATGAGTTTATGTTTGCCTAATTTTGGGATTCTGTACAATCTAGACATGGGAAAATGAAAACCATCTAGGGGAGAGGACCCGGTACTTGAACACCCTAACTTTGCGCTTGTCAAAATCCTACGTGGAAATGTCAAATCACTCCCAATTTTCTACAGAGCTTATTTGGCGAGTCGTCTACTTAATTAAGGTTTCAAATCCACATCATCAATTATGATGCCACATCAGCATGCTTTTTGCCAAGTTGTCTAAAACAAGTCAAATAAAAAGTGAGACCATTGGTCGTGCGAAAAGGGTACCCATACTTGCACAGCTGATGTGGCATCACATCATTGGTTACTTTTTAGAACAAATGATACATTTTCATTCAATTTTGGGTAATCATCATTGTACTAACAACTTTAAAGTCACAAGTATCGGTACAATGTTGTCAAAAAAATTGGACATTAAGTCAGCAAGTGTAGGTATCAAGTAAACAATTTCTATCACAACCATTGGAACCTGTTCAAGTACTGGGTCCTCTCCCCTATCCAACTGCGAAAGCGTCCTATCCAACAGACAAATTAGACATTTTATTATTATTTTTTAATATTAAATTAAAATTATAATATAACAGTTTTATAATTTCTAAACTATTAATAAAATTCTACTATACAACCATTTTATCCATTCGACTAACTACATGATATCTAATTAATTTTCAAAGTAATGAAATTGCTTGGAATTTAACTAAATGGATGTTATAGCACATCTCAAAAGTAACACACTTAAAAGCCCTGTAAAAAAATAGAAAACGTAGAGGAAAAATGGAGAACATTCTCTCTATCCACATGTGGGAATTCACATTGTCACTAAAAGGTGGGGGATCACACTTGAGTTATGTGCTTCAAGTCTTGTCTACAAGTTGCATTTACACCCAAATCTTTGCACAAGAAGAGGTATGAAAAGTTCACTTATACTTTTGGTTTAAACCTATTATGCTCCATAGAGTTTTTGAAGTCAGGGATGTGTCATCGGTATGGATTTAGGGTCAATTTTTAAGGTACAATATGGGATGGCTATTAACTAGCAGTTGCACACTTTTCTGCTTGTAAATATAAGTCGATAGGTGTTCGATAATAAAATTAATTTTTAAACTATAATCTTATGTGAACAAATTAGATTATTAATCATTTTCAATTTAAATAATATAATATTTACTAAAATCTTTTAAATAGATTAATAAATATTATTTATTTAAATTCAATTTATTAAATATGAAAAAAATCATTTTAAAAAACTCCATCGAAAAATCTATTATGAAAATTAATAAGAGATACAAAAAAATAATATGAAAAAAAACCTTCTAACAAATATTCTATTGACTAAATAAATTATAGAAACTAAAAAATAATATTTAAAGAAAAAACTAAACTAATATAAAAAATAAATAAAAATAATTTGAAAACCAAAACCTAAATCAATTTTAAAAATCAAAAGTTAAATAAATAGAGGTCACAACATGAGCTAATGTAATGTGGAATCAAAACTAATTTTTACAAAAATAAATAGAAAAAGAAAAACAATAGTTAAAAGTGGAGATAACGACTAATAAATATTAAAACAAGAGTTAAAAGTGGAGTGAGATGAAAATTGGTTAGTAAATAATTAATGGGAATGATTTACAATTTTTTTGACAAATTGAACTGACAACTTTTTTGACAAAAATTTTTTTTTGGGAACAACAAATAGCTTATTAACTAAAAAAGGAAAAAGATTTTTTTTAATATACATACATTTCAACTATGCATATTATAACATTGACAAATTGGTCACCATATTATTTTTAGAAGGTTAATAGATGACAAATTAATTATAAATTTATAACTAAAATACAAAACAATGAACAATAATATAGAAGTAGTTGTCAATACCATTGAAATGTAAATATTATAACTAAGCTACTAAGCAAGAAACATAGATGTTTGCAAAAAATGAATAACTATCCATAATTAGTAAATGATAGGTCTGTGAATTTAAATCAAATAGATTTGACACCCTAACCTCCTCTTTGAACTATTGCTCACTTGATTAACTCCTCTCCTTTGTTGAATGTGAAAATAATTTTTTAAAAATTATTTTATGCTTAAATTAGGTTTTGGTATCATTAAATGTGGTTTAGGTGTCCTTGTGATCCAATTAGTTTTTTTTTTTCAAATTTAAAAATCCCTTATTTTTTAAGACTAGTAGTCCAACAATTGTTTGAGCCCATTGGGGATGACCAGAAGTCCTTGGGAGGGGTAGGGGACTTCTAGTCATACTCTTGTACCATACTACTCTAAAAGTGGTGTTTTGGGGACAATGTGGAATTTGGCAAAAAATGGACACCTTTGGGGGTGGGAAATTTCCCCTCTACATCCTTTGGATGGGTGCAAGTTGAATTTCACACGGGACATGTCCTTGTGGAGCATAGGTTCAAAAAAGATAACATAAATACTTACAACTTGTGATCCTCTCATGTGGGAGGTCTTGGGTTCGAACCTACTCAAGCTTAACACTTAATAAAAATTAATTTCAACACAATAATAATTGACTTAGACATTTATCAAAAGAGAGAGAGAGAGGATGACATATGATCTCTAAGAAAACATTTTGGGTATTAAAATGCATTTTTCTTGTTACTCTTAAATATTTCCATCAATTATTTTAATAGAAAAAAAAAGCACAAGTAAAATTAACTCTTTTATCTATTATATATTTTATTTTATTTTAACATTAGTGTCTTTCTACTTAGGAAATATGTGTTGTTTCCAAATAATATTTCTTATTTCTGTATTCATCATGAAATGAATTATTCTCTTCCCCGTCACTATAAATTATCAATCTTATTATAATAAGATTTTTAAATATCTTTATTATAATTGGCATCAGAAGAGGACAACTGAGTAAGAGACCCTTGGTTTTGCCTAAGCTTTCGCAATCCAATTAATGAATTCTTAAAAGAGTAACACGTTGGATTCATGTGAATGGGGTTATTTCCTTACCCCTTTCAAATCCATATACCAAATTGTATATAATGAGACATATGTAACCTTGTTCATCTTTAAGTCTTTAGTGGATATGAGTAGGGTTCCTAGGATGTCTTTTTTTCTCTGTAAGATTTTAGAAGCTAGACAAAGAGAACTAGGGGAAACAAGCCATTTGTCACCCATGTACACATAACCACCATGTTAACCGTTAATTGTACCCCCCATTGACTGCCCTGAAAAACCCTCAGTACTTGCACAAAAACATGCCAAAAGAAGTCAACATGAACACCAATACTTGTTACCTTTTACTCTAATACATAATTACTAGACATGGGCAATTATTGGTACAGACATGTTTAAAATTGACACATCATTGCACAAAAAAGGTGTCATTTGTATTAATAAAAAAAATATTGTTGCAGATAAATGCATATTTACATGATTGGTTTCAAATACAAAGTGATTGTATTTATGTTCACTTTGGATTACATTCAAGTGCACACTTGCACAGTTATAGGTGTATTATAAATTATTTTACATACAAAAATGCATAGCTATTGATGCATAACCAGTTCTTTTATGTTCTCTTCTACACATGGACTAGAAAAAAATGTGTTAGCTTATTGCATTTAACCAAACTTCAATTGGTACCTACATGCACTACTAATGGTGTAAGGCTCACCAATTGAATTAAATTAAGCAAACACAAGCACACCAAATGAAATTAATTAAACTAATGGATGCCAAAAAGAAGAAGGCACAAATAATATAAATTTGAATAGAAGCCATCGCATGAAGCGAACATTAAATACAATTCATTGTATGATGACCGATCACTCTCCACCACAATTCAAAATTAAAATCGGCAAACCATTCCTTCTATGAAAAAATTCTTATAAGAACAATACAATGCCACATTAATTTCTTTGAAAATTCCTTGTCTGAAACACTCCTGGTTTATTCTGTACAGTTTGGAAATTCTCTGCCCTTGTTCAAGTTGGTGACATACTATTCATTTCATGTTTATTTCCATTTTTAGTGGTTCAAATGCACTCTAATTACCAGTTGTATTTCCTATTTGAGTGTTTTGAATGCATGTGGTTTTCCAAGTTTCATTTCCTATTATAGTGGTTCGAATGCAAGTTCTTTTCCAAATCTTAGTGCTTTATAAAGTCACATTTTTTTGGCTGTTACATGTTTTTTTTTCCAGTTGTTCAATTGCACATTTTTTCTTCCTATTTTATTGGTTCAAATGCACATTACATTCCTCGTTTTAGTGGTTGTTATGCCCAGTTTTAACTTATTTTGGTTGCTTCTAAATCAATTTTTATATCTACATTTTATGATTTGCATCTAAGTGTAAATAAAATATTCTATATAGTTTTACTTCTCTTACTACTTGTAAATAATGTAGAGTGTCACATCATTTGATCGATGAAGATGATTTGAAAAGAAGAGATTATGAGATGACCTAGTGAAAGGTTGAGTTGAGATGTGTAAGTAAGATGGAACCACATCAGGCACTTGATAAGTTAGTACTTGACAAGATAATTTATTGTTTGATCAATACATGAAGTGAAGGTGATAGTTGGTTGAAGCTCAGAGTTGAAACAAGTCATAATGATAAGCTTGACCAAGTATTAGCGTTGAGCAATCACTAAAGGAGTTGAAGTAGAAGATTAAGGAACTTAAGCATTTCCGAGAAGAACAATATTGGCCAAGTGATAGAGATTTCTAAGTGACAGTATCAACCGAGTTGTATAGTGATGACCGAGCGAGACAATTTAGTGATGACTGAGTGATCCAATGAAGATTGAGTAGAACATAGTGATGACCAAGTGACAACAAAAGAATAGTTTATGAGAGAATCAAGATTTGTGGCTGACATAGTTGAAATATTGGAATAGGAAAAATGTGTTGACGATAAGGATTGATGAGCTTGATTATTTAATGCAAAGAAATGATTAGTTGAGTGATCAATGACTAAGATTTGTGGAGATGTTTCTAGAAGTTTTGAGAAGAGAAGAAGAACAAGAAGGTGGACAGATTAATTGAATGTTTTGGATCTGATTGTAAACCCTAAGATCTACGATTGTGATTAAGTGGAAAAATATCAAAGCTACCTATTAAAGGAGGTATCTAATATGTTTTTAGTGGTTGTTGGACTAGAAACTTGCCAAGACAAGTGGTAGATAGTCGTGCAAGGAGAAGTGTGAAGTTTGTGATGTGAAGGGTTGCTTGAAGTGTTGCCAAGTAGATCTGAGATGATGAGAATGATGGAGTCCATTCAATGAACCAATGTTGAGCTCAACAGAGATCTAAATTTGCAAAGTGAGTTGTATGTTATCAGATCAAAACTTTGTTGTTACTTTCTAACGATTGTTGTAGTTGTAAAATCCTTTTGATAAGGTTGACCTAACAGTCATTTTTAAACCCTTTAATCAAGGTGTCATTCTAATGGAATGTTATTAAGTCCTCTAACAAGACTTCTCCTAACAGGGTGATTAAATCTTTTAATAGGGTCACACCTAACAGTGTGTTTTGTAACCTTTAACAAGGTTGGATCCTAATAGAGCTCACTTTAGAAGAGTGAAAAAGTGGTAGCATGTTACTGGTGGTTTTTCTCAAATTGGGTTTCCACGTTAAATCCTAGTGTCAAACACTATGTGGATGTTTGTTGTGTTTTTATGCTACTTGCTATTTTTAAAGTTTAAGTTTATTATTAATGGTGATTAGTTTTTACAAGTCGACACATTTAAAATAGAGGGATATAATGGAATGAATAAGTTGGATTATAGTGAACAATTTTAATTAGTGAATTATTGGGTTAAGTTTGTTGAAGTTTCAAGTGTTTGATTTATACATCTAGACTTGGGGATAACTGATTCACCCCCCTCTTAGTTATTCTGAATATTCTAACAATTGGTATTAGAGCTCTTGTTGCTTGTGTGAAGGTTTGAAGGACTTATAGCTAAATATCAAGATGTATAAGAGCGAGATACCCACACTAAGCAAGGATAATTTTTCTGCATGGCAAAGGCTAATAAAATTGCACCTATCAGGTATTGGAAATTATGCACTTTACTATCTTGAAAATGATTACATTGAATTTCCTAGACTTATGACTGTTGAGTAGATGAAAGAGAAGAACGAGCATAACCAAATGATGATTTATCTTGCATCCTCCTAAAGCTATTTTGAATTTGATGAAGTAAAATATTTTGTGAATGCACAAGAAGTATGGGACAAGCTGG
>CM053792.1:362585838-362758338 GCA_028749045.1 Cupressus sempervirens | reverse complement strand
TCCATGGTTCAATTGCCTGCACACTAAACTCAAACATCAGTAGCCCAATGAAATATCATATAAAATGCATGCATATAGGTGCATGACAATAATTCACATTAACATACTCAATTGTCAAAATAAACTTTTATTTTTTAATCATTTTCATATAAAGCATTTAAAACATTAAAATGTCAGAATCTACACATCAACATTAATATCCCATCACATGACCCAATTGACATTTTGAAACACATCATAATCCAAATCCTATCATAATGATGAAATGTTAAATCTACACTATTAAATCAGCCAACATGAAAATTAGTTCTGAATACATATCTTATGTCAAAATATCCTAAATGCAAACATCACAACTAGTATCCTTTGATTTTATTAAATATAGTTTGATTTGATATCGATAGTATCCCATTATTATTATGGGATAATACATTATAATGTGTATCAATTATGTTAGTAAATTGGGATATTTATAGTCATATAGTTTTCAAAATCAATCATAGAAAAAATCCATTATGTTTTAGTGGGCCATAAAATCTATCCTCGTGAATATCAAGATATCTACCTAATTGACTTATTACATTAAATCATACTGAGTTCTACCTTGTAGACCCTCATCCAAATTTGATAACAATTTTCATCTATGACTATTAGTAGTATTCACAAGGTGGTTGTTGATTCAACTTTACATAATAACCACCTAAATCAATTATCCTTGTAGATCATAGAATGCCATGAAACCTATCGACATAGTTTCTAAGTTATGACATCTCAAGCCCTTATTATATAGGGCCTTAATTGATCCACCTAAAGCAATTTTGAATAGGATACTTAGCACAATAATAATTAAAAATATATATGTATATATCAGTCTCAATAAGATTGCAGGTTCATTGTTGACAAGGAAAATGCTAATCATGACTCACCTAGATACCAAAACCTTCTTACCATCATTCTATCATAAGGTGTATGGTAACATTATATAATTCATAAGAGATAGAACATAACATCTTATCTTGTTTATTCCTCCCAGATCTAACCATATTCATGTTATTAAGATTTATAATAAGGTAGTAGGAAGGGGCCTTATAGAGTAACTAATTTAACCCCTCCCCCCAGTTATATTAAGAATTTATAACAATAACTTTTGCTAGATGTCAAATAGGATTATGTGCACATAGAGTGATGATCCATGATATACCCCCAATATGAAGCCAAGCCTACAGAATATAGAAATAACAAACAAGAGTTTTCCAATACAAACCATTGGACAAATAATTATAAATAGAAAATAGGGAATATATTTTTGAGGGATGCAAGATTTCTAATAGCCGATGGATGCTCCTATATAAATGCTTAAATCTTGTGACAAGGTAGCCTTAATAGGTTGATTATAATCCTAACAAGTTGTAGACATTCTTAGTTGGCTATGTTCCTCGAAGGAACAAGTTGTAGCTCTTAATGGGGCAACCTTTTATTCATGGTCAAAGAATAGTGGTTATATTATCTCCATCATGGTTTTCATCCTCTCATCAAGTCTTTTCATGTAAAAATCTATGTGTTCATTAATGACTACTTTTGTGTGCGAGTTTGCATACTTTTATTTTATTATATTTGTTGAGTTATTATTTTGCATGATACTTAATGGCGGGAATTCTTTCAAACTCCTCTCTAGAAAAGTTAATCTAAAAATAAAATCCAAGATTCCGGGTGATCTTGCGACCTGCTAGAATCCACTCAATTGAAGATAAATGTGAATGTTCACAAGGAGGCCTTTGCTAGTTTTGATAACTTTAGATAAGATGTGAAATCTGTTTGTCGCTTCAAAAGAATGAAACACACAAAAGGAAACTATGTTTTTGTATTTTTAGTTTTTTAAATGGATGCAATCTAACAATGCAACTAATATGAATTCATATTTTAACAAGGGGTTAGTAAAGCAAATAATGAAGATAAAGTAACTAGAAAATTAAGAAAATAACAAAAAATGAAATCCTAACGGACATAAGCTACAAAAATAACACGTCTACGAGTTAAGCCTTTGAAGAAATTGGTGGGTAACGAATGAAAATAGGAGCAACACTTCCTTAATTCCACTGATGCAATCATCGATCGGATTTTCTTAGCAACCGTAAGATGTTTAACTTTTCATCAAATCACAATGCCATGGAAAGTGTGCTCATGCAAGACAAAAAGCTATGTAAGAACAAAATGGGTGATCTCTCCTCAAACTAGATACGTCAGCAGAATTTGTAAAATCGTAGCAAACACTAGAATTAAAAGGTCGCACAACTAGAAATAATGCAATAAACTTTTGGCTCAATCACAATTCCATGAAAATACATTCACAAAATATGACACGGTTAGGAAACAATCACTACACTCCAAATGCGAGCACCAAAAGCATATATTATTGCATAATAACGACGACCTTGATTACATATTACAATCTCGTATTTGTAACAAATCCTCTCCTCAATTTGTGTTGAGAGTGAGAGATATCTTCATGTAATCATATGCTTCTAAATTAATAAAACAAACTAATTATATACAAACTAACTATCTAACCGGTGCTTAGTAGGACTCCATCCATTTTTATATCATTAATTGGATGTATGAGCCTTTACATGTCATAAAACAAAGAAATAATGAGAAAAGAAGAAGAATAGAGCCTCTAATTGATGTAGAAGTGTCTAGAAGTGTCAAAAATAGAAGTTCAACCTTTACTGGGTGTCTTTTGGAGTTAAATTGTTGTTAGAATGTGTTTTTGATGCATGGAAAGCTCTATTTTTGGAACTGGTAGTTAACTATCGGTGCACCTCTAGAAAAGTGCACCTCAGAAGAATCACATTAGTGCACCTATGCACCTCTGACTTCTTCAAAATTCTTCCAACAATTTGTCGCAAAAATTGCAACAGCGCACCTGGCGTAGCAGTGCAACATCATACCTCAAGGATCAAAAATTTTAAAGTTTCACTCAGTGTCAAAAATGAAATTCTAGCTTTTGGGTTTTGTTCCCTTTCATACCAGAGCTATGTCTAGATGCTTGCCCTTGAATTTCTCTACTATTTTAGTGACCTTTTCCAAATCTGGTAAATCCAAGACATTATATCTATCTTTGACTTTTTTCATGTAATTATCTACCTCTATACAAGTCTCAACAAAATCCCTGGGCTTAGTATCAAGTTCTAGCAAAGTTTCTTCTATCCTAAAGGCCTATCAGATGTCTTCATCAGTAGAAACATCTTCAAAAATCTTCCTAAATCTTTACACGATTACCTCTACCAGTATCAATTTCTCATGTGCATCATCTTTGAGCATCACTATAATGTTTCTTTGCTTCCAAAATTTGCTCTCAGGCTTGGTCCTTGAACCGATGGATCTCTGCATGTGTTGATTCCATTACTTTATTACTATCCACTATTTTCTCTATCCAATCATCTATCAAATCTCTTATTCTACTATATATACATCCATAAGCATTTGGTAACCTTGGCTTTTTATTGCTTGTAACACCTGTAAGTCCTTTCACTAGGTATGTACCTCATCCATAAGACTGAAATCTTGACTCAAAATTGCTACCATTTTATCCACATTCTCCTACATGATATGTATTAGTTTAAGATTCCCCTAGATGATAAGTATGTCCTTTTCTTCAAAACTTTCCTACCATTGCTGACAAGCATTAAAAAATGGATCTAATTGTACCATGCGCTATCTCTCCTTTCAATTTTTGTATTTAAGGTCTCTTCGGGGTGTTCAGGATCTAAGGGACCAACAACTTGGATTAAATATCCCTTTAGGATTTCATTTTGTCTTTGAAGTATTATCGATTCCACTCCTTCCTATTCTAAACTTCTAAATACTTCTTTGATTCCTATTGTAACCATTAGCTTAGTTGTGTCCAATGTAGGCTTTCTAAGCATAACTTCTCTAATTTTATAGTCTTGTGGATCCAAATCTTCTATTTCTGTATCAGGAGGAGGGATAGCCACTTGTGCGAACAAATCCTAGTTTTGGTCACTGTTGATAAAATCTAATGCTCTTGCATCCTTTGATGGAGACCCAGGTTTCTGAAGAACCTCAATTAATTCTATCATATCTTCCTCATCTGCATTGAATTGTTGCTTCTTATTTCTTATCATTTCTTTCCACAACCATCGGTTAAAAGCATAGATCTGTGTCACCGTTTGTGATACAAAAACCTATTTTGGTCAAATCTCATTTCTCTATCAAAACTCAATTTTTAAAAAAAAACTAAAAATACCCATTTATAGATTTCAGATTCAATATCATCATTATATAAATTTTTGAGTGTTTTGATTAGTTATAATATGTTATAATCTAAAAATATTATAAGTCTATATTTCAACATTTCAGAAGATGCTCTCTCAAAAAATGAAAAAAAATAGTAAATCATATCAAAAAAATAAAAAATATATATTTATCACTAGAGGAGAGAATCCTCTTCATCAATATGTAATTTTTTTTCAAGAAGGTATAGATTTGATAGGGAAGTTTTGACGGGAGGAAAAAACTATTGGATTCTGACAAGGTCGAACTTGAGTACTTATAACAAAGAAAATATACATCAAAAATAATTATTTCTTTTTTTGTGCACTAGCTATACATGTCATCTATAAAATATTTTCAAATCATAACAAAAAAAGATGATTTACACATACTTGTTTGACGGGAACTACATCTTATATTTTTTACAGTTAAAAGAGGGACTTCAAAATAAAATAAAATGAATAAATTCTTAGTCAAAAAAATAATAAAAATTATAGGCATAAAATTCATACAATTCTACACATTTCATCAGTTTACATCATCTTCATATTTTAAATGCAAATACCTTTTTTTTTTGTCATCAATGTTGAACTATCACATTCTGATATCACTTTTCTTTATAAAAGGTGACACAAGTTTGTGCTTTTACCCCATCTCGGGATCTGTTCCACCAAAGTTCTGCCTTTCAAGGATGAAGGAGTTATTTTAGCTATGCATTTTCCCTTATTGCTCATCTCCAGAGTCTTTTCCTTCTAAGATGGCTCTCCTTTTGTAGTCTCTATTTTTGTGGAGCCCACAATTCTCACCTCTGTGTCCTAGGAAGCTTGTTGAGGCTACTCACCTATTTGTCCCTCTTCAGACACTTCATCGGTAGACACTTGTTGTGGTTCTTTTTCAAGTTCTACCTAGACTTGTTCAATTTTTGTCCCTGGAGGAGGAGGAGTAATTGATCCCTTGTCAACACAAAATGTGACTTGTAACTGGGATATGAATGCAAGAACTATCTTGAGTCCTTAAGACTTTGGGGGCACCTGAGTCCAATCTTCCTGTCAAGGTTCATTCATTGGTGTATCTTGAATCTTATCCCTAACTAATTCAGTTCCTATAGCTATGAAATCAAAATCTAACATCTTAAAGTCATCAGTCCCCTCAACATCCTATTCATCAATCCATTGTTGCATTTCATCCTCTGATGTGGTGCTTTGTAGAGGTTTGTCTGGAATTGGTGGTGGTGTAGTTGTAGAACTATTGGAAATATAAGAGGAGTAACTAAGAGGGGAGAGGTGAATTAGTTACTACTAAAATGAATCCTAGATCCCTTAGATGTCAATTAAAATTTAGACTAATAAAGCTAATTATTGCTGATACTCTATAAACACACAGAAATTCCTATTACTCGATAAATGTAGAGTGTGAATTACTTTAGTAGATCTTAATATGTTATCAGTAATTATTTGCAAACATGAAAAAAAAACATGAACACATGAGACACCAAGATTTAATGTGGAAACCCAATTTGGGAAAAATCGCCAATGTAACTAGTAACTATTTTTCACTCTGCTGAAGTGAGCCCTATTAGGAGCTAACCCTATTAAGGATTACAAAACACACCGTTAGGTGTGGCTCTGTTAGAGGATTTAATCACCCTATTAGGAATGGCCTTGCAAAAGGTCTAAAACAATTTACTAGAATTGCCACCTTGTTAGAGGATTTACAAATGGTTGTTAAACCAACTCTGTTAAGAGATTTTAGATCACTGTTACAATGGTTAGAAAGTAACAATGAAATTACCTGATTGTGATGCAACTGAATTGCTAATTATAGATCTCTACTTTGGTTCATACTTGATCCTTCCTGATCGAATAACACTTTTCTACTCCACAAGGATCCCTACTTATCCTTCAAGTTCACTTCCTCTCTTCTTATCTTTTTCAACTCATTCAACTTGCATGCATCACATACATTGAAATCACAACTTGACCTTTTACTTATACCTTTCAAATTGTCAAGTTGGCTCAAATACAACTTAGAATAACAAATATTCATCACCTCAGTCATCTAGAATCAATAGGTAAAATAATTAAGCTTTACATGCCAAAATAAGAAAATCCTTTGGTAGCCTACCTTGCTTGGTAGAAATTGATTTTGAAGCTATTTCTTGTGTTAACTAACAAAAGCTTGATTAACAATGTGAACTTACAAAATTCCTTTGGTAACTAAGTAAACTCGCTTAACACTGACTCTGTTCAACTTTCCCTTCATTAACCGAGTGAGCTCGATTAACACTCTTTTCTACTTAACTTCCTTTGATGCTCAAGTGAGCTTGGTAGAAACTACCTGCTGCATAGAGTAAACTCAAGAATTCTCGGTAGACTAGGAAAACTATCTTCACTAACCAAGTGAGCTCGACATGCACTGACTATCACCTAATATGACATTTTTGTAACATCAGGGACAACACATAATTAATCAATTATATCCATCAATCTCCCTCTTTGGCATTGATGGCAACATGACATGTCATAACACAATGAAATTTTGAGAACAATACTCTGTCAAAAAGTTTCTCCCTCTTTAATTTTATACAGAAAACTTCTCTTTTAGTGTTCTCCCTCTGTGAAGGAACTGCTTAACTTTTCCCTCTGCAAAATTTCAAAAAGATGTGATAGTAAACTTCTCCCTCTTTGACAACACATGCCAAAGACAATTCTGAATAGTATCAATGTACCTTGAGTATAGATTCATCTGCAATATGTCCTTACCAATACTACATCAACTAATTGATCTTCAACTTGGTTCTTGTTGATGCATCACTAAACTTTATTTAGTGAGCTTCAGATAGGGGAATGACCCCTAGCTTACCTCTTAGATACAAAAATGTATCCTTAGGTAATGGTTTTGTGAATATATCTTCAATTTGTTCTTTTGTATGCACATATTCCAATCTGATTTCTTTATCTTGTACTAATTCTCATACAAAGTGATATTTGATAGCAATGTGCTTTGTTTTGGAGTGCATCACTAGATTCTTGGATATGTTGATTGCACTGGTGTTATCACAATACATCAGTATTGGCTCTTTGATTTCAACCTTCATTCCTTCCAACAGTTATTTGAACCAAACAATGTTAGAGCAATTCACTACTGTTGCTACATATTCTACTTTTGATGTGGATTGAGATGTGCAATTTTGCTTCTTGCTTGTCCAAGATACCATTCTTTTACCAAGAAAGAATGCTCCACCACTAATGCTCATTTTGTCATCAAGATTTCCTACCCAATCAGCATCAAGGAATAAAAATTCAAGGTTGCCTCCAAGTTTGTACCATAAGCCATAGTCTTCAGTACCTTTCAGATATCTTAGGATTCTTTTTATTCCCATCATGTGGTTTTCTCTGGGTTTAGCTAAGGATCTTTCCACTATCCCAACTACTAAGGCAATATCAGGCCTTGTATGTACCACATACTGTAATTTCCCAATAATTGATCTGTATAAGGTCTGATCTACTTCTTTGGAGTCATCATCTTTTGTAAGCTTAAGTCCAGTACACATGGGGGTTCCAACTAGTTTTGACTCATCCATTCCAAATTTCTTGAGTATCTCTTGATATACTTAGACTGAGTGATATAGATACCATTTCTATTTTGTTGTATCTTCAATCCAACAAAGAATTTTATTTCACCAAACATGGACATTTCAAATTCTTTATTTATTTGCTTTGAAAACACTTTGCATAAGTCATCATTTCCTATGAATAGAGTATCATCCACAAATATTTCTGCCAACACAATCTTCTTGTCTGGTCCTTCCTTGATGTATAGGTTGTTATCATTTGTTTTTTGAAAACCAATCTATATCAAATAGTTATGTAGTCTTTCATACCAAGCTCTAAGAGCTTGTTTGAAACTATATAGGGCTTTATGTAGTTAGCAGACCATGTCCCTTTTTTTGGGTCAACAAAACCTTTTGGCTATTCAATGTAGGCTTCTTCATCAAGAATTCTATTCAAGAATGTAGATTTGACATCCATCTGATATACTTTGAATCCTTTGTGAGTTTCATAAGCCAGTAAAGTTCTAACACCTTCTAATCTTGCAACAGGGGTAAAAGTTTCACCATAATCAATACCTTCTTCTTGAGAATATCCTTTACATACCAATCTTGCTTTTTTTCTTGATATTTTTCCATCTTCATTTAGCTTATTTCTAAATACCCATTTTGTACCAATGACATTCTTATCTTTGGGCCTAGGTACAAGAGTCCAAGTTTTATTCTTTTTTATCTGTTCTATTTCTTCATTCATAGCCTCAATCCAACTTTCATTTTCCAATGCATCTTTAACACTTCTAGGTTCAAATTTAGCAAGTAAACATGTACCTTTTAGTTTGCTTCTTGTCATTGTTACATATGTCTTGTCTCCAATGATTTGATCAAGTGCATGATGTCTTCTGACATATTTAGCCAATACAAGTTCTTTGACTTTTGAATGAATTGCACTGTCTTCATTTTGAATTTCAACTTCTACCTCAAGTCCTTCTATCTATGGCTTGGGTTCTTTAGACTCGGTATGCACTAACTTGGTAGCCTCTAAATGTGACTCGGGTCCCTGTGACTCAGTTTGCACTTCCTACAACTCGATAGCTAATGGAGATTTGAAGAGCTCAAGAGATGAAGTCTCTTTTTTGTCAAATGTGTTTGGCAATATATCAGGTTCATAGTAAACAAATCTTTTGTAGTCTTATGGTTCCTTTTTGCTTTCTTCTTTAGTCTTTTCTACAAACTCATCAATTCTCACATGTGCACTTTCTATGATTTTGTGAGTAGACAAATTCAAACAATTGTTATGCTTTACTTATGTAGGAATATCTTAGAAATATACCTTCATCACCTTTTCCATCAAATTTTCCTTTTCTAAATTCTTTCAAGATATAACATTTGCTGCCAAATAGTTTCAAGTAACTTACATTGGGTTTGTAGCCATACCATAGTTCATATGGAGTTTTGTTTGAGTCCTTCTTCAACTGAACTCGGTTCAAAGTATGAACTACAGTGTTGATAGCTTCCTCTCAGTATTTGATTGCAACATTCTTTTCAATTATTAGTGTCCTTGCACAATCCATGATATATCTATTTCTTCTTTCAGCTATTCCATTCTGCTTAGGAGTACCAAGGGCTGATACTTGCCTTTTGATTCCTCTTTCAATGCAAAAATTGTTGAATTCATTTGAAATGAATTCACCACCTCTATTTGATCTTAAGCATTTCAATCTTTTTCCAGTTTCCTTTTCTACTCTAGCAAGATACCATTTGAATTTATCAAAAGCTTCTGATTTTTCTTTCAGATACATAACAGTCATCATTCTAGAGTAACCATCAACAAAAAGAATGAAAAACTTTTCTCCACTATAAGTTTCCATTCCAATGGGTCCACACAAATCAACATGCATAATTTCCAAGACATCTTCTAACTGATAGTTTTTACTTTTAAAACTAGTCTTTCCCATTTTACCAATTTGGCAATTCTTGCATAATCCAACATCAGGTTTCTTCAAATTAGGAAGACCTCTTACTCTTATGAGTTTGCTAATCTTGACCATATTATCAAATTTTACATGACATAGCCTTTTGTGCCATAACCAGCTTTCTTCTACTTGAGCAATGAAACATTAACAATCACCAAGATCAAGATAAAATAGATTACTTTTTGTTTGCCTACCTGATCTAATCAGATTTCCTTGGTTATATAGTAGTCTTTCCTTGCCATTCATGAATTCTACCTTGAATCCAATGTTCAGCTATGGCACACTCAGTAAATTATGTTTTAGTCCTTCAACCCAATAGGCATTGTCACATACAAGTTCATTGGTTAATGAGATTCAACCTTTCCCTTTTATGCAACAAGGTTCATTGTTTCCAAACCTTACACTACCTCCATCATAGTGTTCAAAATGTTCAAACTTAGTTTTGTCTCTAGTCATATGGTGAGAACATCCACTATCTATGATCCATGTGTCATTCTTGCTAATATGAGAGACAAGTGCCATCTTATCTCCTTCATCATTAGATTCATCTTTTACAACAATATACACTATTTCATCTTCACTTTTATCAGAATCGTTAGCCATAAAATAAGTTTTCTTACCTTTGTCTTTGTAGGATTTGTGACCTTTGAATTCCTTCTTGCCTTTGTACTTGTGGCTTTTCTTCTCTTCCTTGCCTTCTTTATTTGGACACCTAATAACAATATGACCAATTTCTTCATAAGAAAAACATATTAGAGGGATTTTACCTTTGAACTTTCCTCTGCTCTTGGAATATTTCTTTGCAAGTAGAGCTTCAACAATTTCAAGATCACTGTCAGAACTTTCTTCAGCTTCTTCCTCATTTTTTGATTGATTATCTTTTATTTTCTTGCCTTTTTCTTTGAGTGAGATTTTAGCTTCAAATGTAAACTCAATATTCTTGGAAGTAGGAACATAGTTGTCAAAGTCGTCTAGTTCAAAATCTTTCAATATTCCTACTAGGGCATCCAAACTTAACTTGTTATTTGGATCACATCTCTTTTCTTGACTAGTAGATACTCTAATTGCATAGATGGGAAGCAAAGTTTTGAGAACTTTACTTGCAATAGTTTCTTCTTTGATTTCTCCTCCAGATACTATGATTGCACTAACACTGGCCTTAATTCTTTTAACATATTTTGCAACATTTTCATCTTCTTTCATCCTCATTTGATCAAATTGTCCTCTAAAGCTTTCTACATTGGCTCTTCTTACATTTTCATCACCCCCATAGATTTCTTTAAGCTTGTTCCACATATCAAAAGTAGTTTTACAATCTTTGACCTCATCAAATTCAACATAACTGAGAGCAAATGCAATGTCAATCATCATGATGTTATGGTTCTTCTTCTCAACAATATCATCAACTAATAATGTTCTAGTGGGAGTTTTATATTCTTTATCAAGATATTTGCATCCTGAATCATTGATGGTAGCCAAGTAAAGCCTCATAAGTCCTTGCCATGTCGTACAGTAGTCTCTGTTTAGCTTTGGAATCTCTCTCTTGTAAGACATCCTGATCTTTAGCTTAGGTCCTTGAAACCTTCACTACAAGCACCAAAAGCTCTAATACCAATCATTGGAAATATAAGAGGATTAAATGAGAGGGGAGGGGTGAATCAGTTACTACTAAAATAAATCCTAGATCTCTTAGATGTCAATTAAAATTTAGATTGATTACTATTGATACTCAGTAAACACATAGAAATTGTTGTAACTCGATAAATGCAGAGTGTGAATTACTTTAGCAGATCTTAAGATGTTATCAGTAATTATTTGCAAACATGAAAGAAATAACATGAACACATGAGACACCAGGACTTAACGTGGAAACCCAATTTGGGAAAAACCACCAATGTAACTAATTATTTTTCACTCTTCTAAAGTGAGCCCTATTAGGAGCCAACCTTATTAAAGGTTACAAAATACACTATTAGGTGTGACCCTAATAGAGGATTTAATCACCCTGATAGGAATGGCCTTGCAAAAGGTCTTGAAACAATTCAATGGAATTGCCACCTTGTTAGAGGATTTACAAATGGTTGTTAAACCAACTCTATTAAGAGATTTTAGATCACTACTACAATGGTTAGAAAGTAACAATAAAATTACATGATTGTGATGCAACTGACTTGTCGATTACAAATCATTGCTCTAGTTCATACTTGATCCTTCCTAATCGAATAGCACTTTTCTGCTCCACAAGGATACATGCTTATCCTTCAAGTTCGCTTTCTCTTCTTATCTTTTTCAATTCATTCAACTTGCATGCATCACATACATTGAAATCACAACTTGACCTTTTACTTATACCTTTCAAATTGTCAAGTAAGCTCAAATATAACTTAGAATAACCAATATTCATCACCATAGTTAGCTAGAATGAATAGGTAAAATAATTAAGCTTTACATGCCAAAATAAGAAAATCCTTTAGTAGCTAACTCTGCTCGGTAGAAACTAATTCTAAAGAAATTTCCTGTGTTAACCAACAGAAGCTCAGTTAACTCTATGAAGTTACAAAATTCCTTTGGTAACCAAGTGAACTCGGTTACCACTGACTCTGTTCAACTTTCCCTTCATTAATTAAGTGAGCTTGGTTAACACTCTTTTATGCTTAACTTCCTTCGATGCCCAAGTGAGCTTGGTAGAAATTGCTTTCTGCATAGAGTAAACTCAAGAATTCTTGATAGACTAAGAAAATTGTCTTCACTGACCAAGTGAGCTCGACATTCATTGACTATCAAATAATATGACATTTGTGTAACATCAAGGACAACACACAATTAATCAATTGTATCCAACAAGAACTTCTCCTTCTTTCCTATTTTATGGCTCTAGCTAGCTAAGTCCTCCTATTCAAAGGTACATCATCCTCATCATCCTCTTCTTCATCTTCTTTAGGAATAGGTTCAGGGATTGATGGGATAGGAACTACTTTCCTAATCACCCTTTGTCTCTTTTTTATTGGAGTTTTGATCTTTCTTCCCTTTTTTGCCACAAAAGGGGGCATTTGTTCTATTTGTCGAGGTGGGGAAACTTCTTGAATTTCAACCTCTGTTTCCATTTGGCTAGATGTAACTAGTGGCACTTGAGGATCAAATTGGGCTTGTGGAGCTCGAGTATCTTCCAGCCCTTGTACATTCTCTTATGCTTGTTGTGGAGGTGTAAATATTTCACCCTCTTTTGGTTCAACTCTCTGAGGAGAACTCCTTTTCCTCCTACCTTAGCCTCCACCCTTCTAAGCTTGATAATAACCAACTGGCCTATCGAGTTGATGTACCATCTTGACCCTCACTGATGACTGAGCTGTGAATGTAGGAATGGTGACTTTCTTCCCTCTACCTTTGGCTAGGCGAGCTTGTGCATGAAAGATTACTATTTCAGGTATTGGATCAAGCTTGAATGGCTTCTTGATCCAATCCTACATCATTTTAATGATGTGCCTTGCCCTATGGTTGATATTTGAATTCTCCTCCCTATCAACCTTAGCATTCATAATAGACCTATCACATATCTTATCCTTGTTGAATAGAGGATCAAACAACTCCTCAGAATCTTGTTGTAATATTTTCAAGGGAATCTTTATCTTCAGAGCCTTCTCTGCCAAGTACAAAGTCATCCTAAAATAATCCCTTACTCAAACATTATATTTGTTTGTAGCATTCATCCAATGATCTTCAATAGCCTCTTCACACTGTAATGTTTTGCCCACCAAATAGTGTACTCTCTCGATGTTATCAAAACATGGCTGTAGAGAATTGTACTCTTCCAAGGGATATTGATCCCATTCACACTCAAAAGAGGAAATATCTTGCCTTTGATCTACCCAAAAAGGTCCTATAATCAACGGTTAGGTCCAACATTTTTTATGTTGCTTTCTAACCCCGTCATAGGTAGACAAGATTTGTCAAGAAATCTCCAAGAGAACAAGTTTGTCACAAGGATACCTCGGGAGCTTTTTTGGGTTAACTGTGGTACCATCTACCCTCAAATATGTAAAATTTTGGAATTGGATATAGTGCACTATGAGTACTGTTATTTGTGCCACAACATCATCTGATAATCTCTTCACATAATCTCGTTCTATGAATCAAATTATAGCGAATATGAAGGTATTATTAACATTTCTATATTCTTTGCTCTACTTTGAGAGTCTCTTTTTTACCAATTGAGGATAGAAAATATAAGGCGATGCATTAGGATCTTGCATGTTGCCTCTCTTGTATAGCCCTGGATGGTCTGTCACTCTTGCGGCCAACAAGTATACTAGGTATGATGTCATATAAAACTTCCTTTGGATTTTTTCTGCTACTAGTTGCTCATACAAATTTTGACTCAAAGTGGAAGCCAATCTAGTGGCATTTCTACTTTCTTGATTGTTTCAACAAAATACACCATAAAAGATGTTTAGTGCCCAACTGCCAGTAGACCCATAACTCTACTCAGAAGTATGATGGAGTATCTGATGTCTTCAATCATATACCCTTTGGTCATATCAACCTTACAAGACTTCTTTCCCAAAGGAGTCTTCTCTATGAGGTAGGACGACTGAATGATCTTAGAGGCTTCCTCAATATGTTTCAAATACCACCTTTCTGCTTGCTCATATGTGAGCCTAATAAATTGATATGCCCGTGGGAGATGAAATACTTTCTCAATATTCTTTGGGTGCAGATTAAGGACAATTTCTCCTATTACACTCTTCACCACCCTTTCCTTGGGAACAAAGTGTTCTGCAAGTGTCATAACAAGTTCTGAAAATTGTACTGACACCAGGTGTGAAGCTGCATTAACAAGCCCTAATCTGGTAAATGCGGAGACCATTTGTGACCTCTCAGTGGGTTTGTTACAAATCTTCAAGAATTCTCCTAAATTTATATGTCCCAAATCTGTATCTTTGATCTCTGAATTATCATCCTAAAATTGTGACTTTGTTGGAATGCCTTGAAACTTAAATATGAGGGGTTTTAATGTCATTTTCTCGCCAAGTGAAGATTACGAGGACACCATTATATATCCACAAAGAAGTATGTCCATTGGTCCAAAATTAAGGAAACAATAAGCAAACCTTAAAACTAAGTCAGACTAGAAAACCAAACACCTAATTGCAAAAAAAAACTATTTAAAACCCTTAGAATACTGAATTGTTGCACCAGGCACACCCTTAGGTGTGCCTAACATGCAAAAAGATTATTCTCCTTAGCTTAGTTTATTTTTTATTTTTTTGATTTTAAAACAAAATTCAGGTGTGCATTAGCACACCCGAGTAGGTGTGCTAATGTGCACCTATTTTTGTTTTTTGCGTGCCTTTGTTTTAAGATTTTAAGAGGAATTTGGGTGCACAAGAGTGCACCTAGTTAGGTGCGCTAGTGTGCACCTAGTTAGGTTTTACTTGTGTGTTTTTTCGATGGATACCCAAAGAGGTGTGCTAATGCACACCAACATTTCTAACTTAGTGTGTTGTGTTTTGTGAAGGTGCGATGGTAGAAGGAAAAGTAAGGGGAATGTCGCACCTTTGTGCTTGCAGAGCTGTGGTCAAGGAGGAGGTATAAAAGTGTGGTTGGAAGCTGGTGTGGAAAAGAAATAGAATCAACAAACTTGGAGTTGCAACAAAATGGGTTCGGTAGAAGTAAAGGTAAAAGTGAGGGAGGAGAGATAGGTTTTTATAGCCTCCCCCACCCTTTGGTCTAATGCAGAGGTCCATAGCTATGATAGTGTGGCCTTTTAAAAAACATTCCCTCACATATTTGGTGCATCAACACACCTATTGAGGTGTGTAGGTGTGCCTTTTTCTTGCTAAAAGGCCTCAAACATTAAAATATCTAACTTTTGAATAGACAAGCTCTTGGGTGAGACTCAAACACAAACTAGGGGACTAGGAAAGAACACAAAATGGCTCAGATCCTGGACTAGGACTCTAAAAGTCCAACAAAAAAATATGGGTGTCCCCATTACCAAAGGGAATGGGGTGTGCATTGTGAAACCACAACAATATTTATCATAGTGTTTTCAGTTAAGTGAATTTTTTTTAGTTTGTGATAATAGTTAAGAGAATAATTGATTTTGGAGTCAATACTAACTCAACACCCCCACCCTGTATGAGTTGGGACCAACAATTGGTATCACATCTTGAACCTTATAAATAATAAGCCTAACAGCTTGAGGGAAGATATGGTAGTAGCCATGTAGTACAAGAAGCAATATGAGGATGCTCTTGACATTATTGATGATTTGAAAGATAAGTTGAGAGAATCATTAGCAAAGAGAAATAAACTCATGAAGAAACTCAACAAGAGTCATGAGATTATTGAGAAAATGGAAGAACATAGATATATAAATCTCTAACCTTGTGACTGACAATGGGAAGATGAACAATTATGTCACGCAATTGTAGAAAGAACTAGAAGAAATATTAGAAAAGCTAAGCGAAGCATAGAAAGAGAAAAGTGACACTACATAGACACTAGAGAAAAATTAAAATGCCCCAAGGGAAGCACTGTAAGCCAAGAAAATGGCTAAAGAGAATGCCAAACAAAAGGATGATTAAGGAACTAAAGAGCATTAATGAAATAAATGTAAAGCTAAAAAGGTTCAATGACAAGTCAGAAAAGATAGATGAGTAATTCAAGGCTCTAAGAAAGACCAATAGTACATTCTGTCTTGGGTATAAAGGTGATAGGAAGACTAAAAGAGGTGAGCCATCTGGAAGCAAGGACCAAACTAAGAAAGGACAAGGAAAAACATTGCCTAAATGTAAGAAGACTAAGAAACCACACTATCATTGTTGTGGTAAAATAGGTCACACTTCAAATGTATTTTGGCATAGAAAGGTTGCACTCATAATGCAAAATACCTTCTATGGGTATTGCAACACATGCCATTGGCACGGTCACTCTTCTTAAGAGTGCATATCTCATTCAAATTAGAAAATATTTGATGAGTATTTTTACTTCTATAACAAGTACATACAGAACCTTAAGGTTTATAGATCCAAGGAAAGGTCAATCATGTAGCCTCGAAGAACTTCTAGTCCTATTTGGAAGAACAAGTTCATTGCACCAATATGTTCAACCTATGAGTACAGAGGACATACAAAAAAATATTACAAACTAAGAATCAATCAAAGAATCATTCAAGATTGTGGAGAGGAATGGGCATAACCTATTACTATTGTGGCAAGATAGGCCATTATGCTAGAGACTGTCAATCTAGAAGAGGAGTTCAAGTGCAAAACTTGGATAATAGAGGAAAGGGTAAGATAGTAGAAAAAAAGGAATTTATAAAGGACTTCAAAAAAGTATGGGTGAAGAAGGAAAACAAGGGAAAAGTGGAAAAGTTTGAAGAAGTTGGAATCTCAATAGTTGAAGGTGAGACTTCTAAGGAAAATTAAGATAATCTAAGCTTAGAAGGGATTGTAGACAAAAGAAAATAATCATACACTGATCCCTTTTCACAATTAGTAAAAGGATGTATTGGTAACACAACCCATAGACTAGCAAAGCATGAAGAACCTATGAAAATCCAAGAGTATGTAAGGATTATGTTCGATTCTACACATGTCATTGACATTAATTACAAAATAATCAGTAGGTAAGTGTTTTATTCACCATTGCATATTAACAACCTAATGATTTTTTATTGAAGGTTATAATAGGTTATAAAGGTTTCATTAACTACTTTGCAAACTTTAATTATTGAGTTGTGCAAAATTCTCCAAAAACCTATTTCTGAAGGAATTTCTAACCTAAAGATCCAGTGACATAAGTGAGAAGAGTCAAACAGTTACATAAAGCACAAAAGGCATCATGACATAAGCTAGTTACAAGATTGAGATGTTTAGCAACAAGAAATTCAATGAGCCTAACTATATGGTTACCTCACTAAAGGGAGACATAGGGAACTAGATAGTAGCACTATCCTCACTACCTGCAAATGTGCTACTCATAAAGATGTGAGTGTCCATTTTAAGACAAAAATCATGGAACTATGAGAAGACAAAATCTATAAAAAAAAATTGTACATTCATTGAGAATAGAAGGTTGAAGAAGGAATGGAGACATTTGTTGAACACAAAATTGCATCACATAATAGATATTCCTAACTTCTTTCAAGAGGACTGGGTAAGACTTGTCCTAAGTTGAGTACATGGGGAATACATATAGCTAGACAGGCCTTAAAAAATCATAAAGAAATTAATCTAGAGGTTAGCATGCTTCAACAACATGAGAATGAAACTTATTATAGGAAAGGTTTCACTTGATAAAGCTTCCAGAGTTACCAATGAAACAAGGGAAGGAAAATCGATTACCATTGATAATATATTAGACCTAGAAATGAGGTTTGTTGGCATGGTAATTGCATATTAAATTTATTATTCCAATAAGAAGAAGAATGTACCTAGCGGAGAAATATATGGCACATACCATATTATGCATAACAATATCCCACTTAACCTAAGAAGATAATTACATGAATAATTGATGATCAACCTAACAAAGATCGAAGAACCACAAGGTACATCCATTCAAATATGGAGCCATTTTGGTATGTATGTTATTCTATTTCAAGCAATAATTTCTTGGACAAGGATTAGTCAACTAGTTAAGAGACATTCCCATCTCTGAACAAATTTTCAAAATGTATATAATTCTAGGAGAAAATAAAGATGATGTTTCAAAAGATATTTTAATAGATTTAAAGAGGTTATATAGAGAAAGGAAAGGGTGCCCTTTACCCTAGTAGAAGAGTACAAGAATGAGTTGTGTTTTCTATCCAAGATAGACATATGCATGATACAAGCTATAAGGGCAAAAGTATAAAGTTGTGTCACCTTTTAGGTTGACTTATCAGAACGATTGAATTTGAGTATTTCTATGTAAAAATCAATTTTGTTCAAACATATTATCTAGATAAATTCATTATAGCTAAGATATATATGGCATCACACTTTTCCAATTGGGAATGTCTATTAAATGCATGTTTTATACTAGTTTGTATCCAATTACTAAAGAAATAAAATTATTTCAGAAAAGTGGCATTTCAATAACTCTTACTATTTTTTATGATATATTTTTAATAACATATAAACACCATTTTGTAGAGCTCAGAGTCAAGACTATTCTCCTATAGAGTTTATAGTGTTTTAATTAGTTATAGTATATTATAATAAAAAAATTCTATCACCACGTATTTTAACAGTGGAAAAAATGTTGATTTTGAGAAAGAAAAAAATATTAAATCATATGAAAAAAATTTAAAAATTTAAAAATTTATTTTGGAAAATGTGGTGGGAGATGAAAATTATCGATTTTAGGTCAGTTGAAATTTGAATCATTATAAAAGAGAAAATATAGGTCTAAAGATGATTCTTATTTTTTATTGTTCTAGCTATATATGTTATCTATAACATAGTTTGGAATCAAAGGGAAATAATTTTATTTCGATATAATTTTGTGGTGGAAACTAGACCCCTAATTTTCAGCATTTTTCAAAAGCTAAAAAATTATCTATAAAAATTAGGTAAATATATCAATTCTTATTCCAAACAATTATCCTACACTTCATCCATTTCAACATATTTCATTAGTTTACTTCATTTTCAAATTCAAATTAATAATATCATTTTTATGTCATTCAATTTGGATAGTTATACTTTTGTTAGCCTTTCCCTTTACAAAAGGGTGACACAGGTTTGTGCTTTTACACATAAAGCCCATGATACACTGGCTTACAATATTCCAGTATGAACTAAAATAAGTTACTATTTTCAATGTCTGTTGACCTCAAGTTGCTAATGTGCAACACTAGTGTAATGAGGAGGAGTGTGATCATCAATCTTGAGAAATACAAGGACCGTACCAAAAAGGAAGCAAGGAAAGCAATAAAAAATAAAGGTGGATTCAAATCCCAAGCTAGTTCAAGAAAGAAGACAAAGTTTACTGGTGAAGAAACACTAATTCCAAGAGGATAGGAAGATGAAGAGATGAAAATTGAATGAGGAAGAGAGTCATCCTCTCCTGAACCTAAGATTATTGAAGTGGATACCACCAAGGAGAAGAAAAACAAAGGTGAAGTAAAGAAGATGCACTCACGTGTCCACAAGAGATCAAATCCATCTACATGAGAATCATCATCAAGGACATCTAGACCTCTAAGAAGAGGTGTTAATCCAACCCCTCCACTTTCAATTGAGGATATAAAAATTATATAATTCATAATAGAAACTACAACATGATAAATTATAGATATCCATTTATGAGTGAGAAATATCATAATAGTGTTATTGGTGATATTCTACTTACTATGAGAACTTACAGTAGGACACCAACAATGGTGAAAAATGAGCTACCAAAATAAATAGCACCAATCATTTGGAAAATGGAAAGTAAGAGTTGAAAAACTCAAAGCAATTTTTAATGATGCACTAACTAAAGTCATGTCTAGAAAGGAAAATGTATGTGGAAACCTAATTTGAAGAATTTGTTACTCAGGAAAATGTTGCATTGATTACCACAAGAAGAGAAAAGGAAGTATTTTAATGTGGAGTTAGGTGTTGGAAGACTATAATAGAGGAAAATGGAAATAATATGTGCACAAAAGTAAAGTGAGAAAGCCAAAGCTCAAGCTTTGGTAGACCCAAAAGATGAGGGAATTCAAATACAAGAAAAGAAGAAGAAGGTCAATCCCATTGGATCTAGTACTGGAGCAATTGAAGAAGAAGGATATATTGAAGAACTTCCAAAAATGCTTGTTGACTTCAACCCTCTTACATAACCAAGAAGAGATGAACACACAACCACTCATAGTGGAGTTGTTCCAAAAAGTGATAAATCACCTGAGTTGATTAATCTCCAAAATACTTTAGGAACATTGGAACAAATTAAGACCCCCAAGTGAACTGGCATAGCACAAGAAGATGATCCAAACAAATTGTGTACAACACAATAAGAGGAAAGTAAGGATAAAGGTGCTACTTAACCAAGCACACAAGTAGAAAATCAATAAGAAATGATATCCCCATCAACACAAGATACAATAGAAATGGACAAGGAGGAAATAGATGTGTTGAAATCACAAGGATAGAATGTTTTCAAAGATAAGAAGGACCCATAAAGGGACATGACTAAAATAGTCCAATACAAACATGTACAATGACTCATACAATAAGAAGTTAGTCTACTAGTCAAGCATGCTAGTTTAGAAAGTTCTAGAAGGATAGTTGGCATCATTGAAAGGTCTAGGAGGTCAATAAAGCCCAAATCCACAAAGAGGAAACTCCAACTAGACAAGGATGACCCAAAATAGTGGAAAGAGAAGAGAAGGAAAAGGAAAAGGTTTCCATCCCTATAATAATCATCTTTAATATTTGAAGATGAAGGAGCATTGTTTGAGAAAGATTCTCAAGTAGTAGAAGATCCTGCAAAAATTCAAAAAGAATTGGATAGGAATCCATGAAGAGTAAAGGAGATGAGAAATAAAGAGCTTGATTACCATCATAAACTGGTTTGAAACTTCAAGTTAATCAAATAATCTCATCAAAATAATGAAAAAGCATGAATGTTGATCAAATCACAAGAGGTTATCAAAGGACTAGTCATTGATGACAAGTATAATGTTGATGCATATCTCATAGATCAACTCAAGAAACTACTCAAGACTATAGATATCAATGAATCAACTGGTGATATTAGCACAAGAAAGAAAAATAAGAATCTCATGCAACTCATTGAGCACCACACAAAGGAACATGTAAGAGATGAAGAATCAACAGTATATTTTCTAAAGAATATTTCAACCATTCTACAAAAGATGTCAGATTCATTGAATTACATGATGGATTTGAATGATACTTTGAAAAATACTCATGAAGCATTACAAGTTACTCAAACATAATTTGACATCACAAAAAGTTTAATTATTGACTATAGAGGTTAGATACAAGAAAAGCTACATCTTATCAACTGGATCACCATAGAGAAACATAAGTAAACCTATACACCCTTTTAGATACAATGTTTTTTCTATCTCTAGTGATAGGAATTATCCAAAACTATGTACAAGAAGTAGAAAACCTTCTATCCTCTGACCTAATGGATGCCATTGAAGACATGGAGAGTCTCCTACCAAAAATCACCATCCTTGCACTCACATTTAAAAACCTCGATCCCTCATGGCGGACTCACTTGGATGTCGCAAAGACAAGATACCTGAACATTGTATGGCCCTTTCTAATTGATGAAAAAAAGGTAGAAATGAAGATGAATACTTTTATGAGATGATATGCAAGGGGGGGATATAAAGAAAAATAAAGGGGAATACATCAAAGATAAATGGAGATGCAAAACAAGGAAGAGTAAATGCAAAGAATAAAGCGAGAGCATACTCAATAAGGAAGAGTATATTGAGTAGACACCAAAAGAGTACATCGGGAGAAAAATATGGCAATATAGAGAAATTCAAGCAAAAGAAAGTAGAAGATGTGTTAGTGTAAATTATTATGATTTACACTTTACTTAAGTTTACTTAGGATAAATGCATTTATTTATAAGTTGTCATCTAGGAGTTGTTGACAACACGGGAATTTATTCCTACCTAGTCATACTTATCTTCTCACTTATGTGGAGGATAATCCACCTTTTGTGGACGTATGCTTAGTTGTCAACCTTATCTCCTAGAACCTTCTAGCTTGTTCTAGAAGTCTCCTTGAGGCCTTTATAAATAGGCTCTCCTATTGTAATTTCATATCATCTTTTGCATATCATATTGTACAACAATTTATTTTTTCATTGTTGTAATATGTTATCTCTTAGTCCGTTTAGTTTCTCCAAGCTCCACCCTTCCTTCTTTGGTTTCTCTTCAACAGGTTATTTGCATGTAGGTGATCTTGGCACATTGTGAAGTTGGATTTTATCAACTTCTACATGGTATCAGAGCCTCCTTGTTGCTTCTTAGTTTGAAGGATTTTTGAAGCTGCAATTCAAAGACACAAACCCTAGTTTGTTTGTGATTGTTATCTTCAATTGGGAGGAAGAGCATTTTTTCAGAGCACTTTGGGCCTAAACAAACACTTCCATTGAGTTCATAAGGCCTATTACAATCAAGATCCATATAAAACATTTTGTTTTTGGTGACTGTAGCTTTGGAAGGCAATAAAATTTTACCCGGGAGGTCGTACCAACCTATACAAACATATTTATTGCAATTTTTTGAAAAAAATTTAAAAAGTGAACATCACCACCATGGCCACACTAGTGTGCAGCTCAGGCACCACCATTGCTGGCAGTAGCTTTGCAGAGCCACCGTGGCACCACCCACCTGCGGTCACCACTCCATCGCCATTGCCCACCAAGTGACAACGCCGGAGCTCACCACCCCTATGGCCACCACTGCCAGTGGCACCTCTTTGCAACCACCCAATGGCCTACCAACACTATAGGACACTTGGCATAGTCAATGAGTGCCACGTGACACAAGTGCCATGTCACATCTTTTGCTTTGTACTACCATGTGGCAGTCTTTTTTTTCCACAATGGTTGTCTAGCCATCAATTTTAAGCTTAAGGAATGTTGACATCAGCACTGCATCAGCACACCTACCTCTCCTTCAGGTCCTTTTTTATCTACTCTCAATTTTTTGGCCATAACTTGAGCATACAAAGGTGTTTTTCCAATATGAAAGAAGTGCCAAAAAGCTGGTTCCAAGATGGAGATATTAGTGTGGGTATTTTTTGGTTTTGATGTAGTTTAGTTGCCTATTTTTGTAGTCAAAGTTGGATGTTCTATTTTTCACTTCGACGAGCTTATCTTGTGTGTCCCATCTCCATTTTTTTAAAAAGTTGGTTCTATCTACTTTTCATAAATGTTGTAATTTCCTTTAGATTCTACCCCATGCTCTTTCTATCATATTTTTGGTATTTTTTCTCTATGGTGGATATCTTGGGTGTTCTAAGTTCGAGGATCATATTCATGGCATGGGATCTTTTGTTTTGGGTTGTACTATTTGTTGTATCAACTTTTTTCCCTTTTTGATCATTGTTGATATCATTTGTAAGCATCTTTATGCAAATGCACTGAGATAAATTGCCACTCTTGCATCTCAGGATCATGAATGTTGTTTTGAGACACTTATACTCACACTATTTTATAAAGTGTCATGGGGGGGTTAGTTGTTGTCATTTTTGTGCCCTCTTACTTTGTCAAGTGAGTGTCCCTTCCATGACATTAGCCCCATGATGTGTCAATGACATGTGCCTTTATAGATGTTTATACCTCTTATTCTCTCGTTGTACTTGGTTCTGTCTACAGAGGATTTTGGCCCACTTTCTCAATTGCCTATCATCTCACCCTGTCTCCATTAAGGGGGGTTATTCTATTGTTTCTAATGCTTCTTTGGTTTGATGGTTCGATGGAGTGAGTTATGTGTTCAGTATTTGATCCTATATACTAGGTGACTGCAGTGGTTGGCTACTTATGCATTTTAGTGAGATGGATCATCTACCATATAGACACTCTTGGTTCGCAGCCTTCTATTTTCGTAGAGGATCTTCAGATCGACAGTTTCTTTTTGACAAAGTTTGTAGCTTCTTCATGCTTCAGTGATGCTCTTCATGATCTTCTCTTTGTTCCTATTTTTTGGGACATTCCTCTAGTTGGAGGCTTCTTCATTCCTTCACTAGGTTTTCAGTTACCTCTTTTTGGGGGAGGGTTTTTCCCATGTGGTTTTCTCTCTTTCCCCATTTTTAGAGGTTGCATTCTTTTGCATTTGTACATGGGTACCTAACATGGCCTAATTGTTGGGACCCATTATGCATTTCATCATATCTTTTGTGAGCTTAAGTGCATTCCCCTAAGTTGCACTTAAGTGGGGGTGTTAGTGTAAATTATTATTATTTACACTTTACTTAAGTTTACTTAGGATAAATGCATTTATTTATTAGTTGTCATCTATGAGTTGTTGACAACACGAGAGTTTGTTCCTACCTAGTCATACTTATCTTCTCACCTACATGGAGGATAATCCACCTTTTGTGGATGTATGCTTAGTTGTCAACCTTATCTCCTAGCACCTTCTAGCTTGTTCTAGAAGTCTCCTTGAGGCCTTTATAAATAGGCTCTCATATTCTAATCTCATATCATCTTTTGCATATCATATTGTACAAAAAATTATTTTTTCATTGTTGCACTATTTTCTCTCTCAATCCGTTTAGTTTCTCCAAGCTCCACCCTTCCCTCTTTGTTATTTGCATGCAGGTGATCTTGGTGCACTATGAAGTTGGCTTTTATCAGCTTCTACAAGATGCACATGGGAAGAGATGAACAAAGAAAGGGGGAGTGATAAAGATAAGTGGCGAAGAAAAGTGAATAATTTTTGCTAAGTCCACTTATCAATGAAGATTCTACTGGTACTCAATCCAAGAAAGCTAAAGCACAAAGGTGGTCATATCAAGAAGGGTCATAAGTTTTTTCATCAATGCCAAAGGGCTAGATTGTTTAACATACATGTCTCATTGGCATTACAAAGGATAAGTGGTGTTGTAAATAATCTATAGACAAAAGTATTTTCATTAATTGGAAATTGTTCAAGTGAAGTATACCATCTCATGGCTACCAGTAAACATCTACATCGATCCACATTGGAGATAAAGACAAGAGAAAGATAGATACAATAAACATGATGAGTCAATACTATGAAAGGGCAAAAGAAAAAATAGAAATAATTGATATGAGATTATCATTCTGAAAAAATGGAGGAAAGAAGGAATGATAGAAAAGTTGAGGCTAGACCTAGCACAAACTAGCAAGGTTACAGTCTAGACCATATGACATAAGTGTCACAAGTTGATCATGAGTTTCTTAATAGCACAATTCAAAAATTGAATTCACTATTTTGGGTGGGATATTTTTCTAAGGTTTTGACACTCAAAGATATAAGGTAACATACACTTGAAAAATGGTGTGTGGCATAAGTGTAATGTGAGGAATTATATTGAAAGAAAAAGATAATGAGAAAATGAAGAAGAACACGTAATGTTGAACATAGATAGAGAAGGAAGAGAAATATCAACTCAATATTGTGTTGTACACTATAGAAAAGGGACAAGTAGAGAAAGAGATCATCTATACGTAAGATATCATAGGGATCACTCAAGTGGAAAGAGAAGGTCAAGGTATCTTCTAAGCACATACTAGAGATCTATTAAGAAATATATGCCATATAATATATATCATATTTAATTTCTTTCTAATCATTGTAATCATTTTTAAGCTCTTAACCAAGCATGCTTTAGTAGAAAGCATAAGCTAAATCCTCTAATAAGGTGCCTCTCAGAAGGAGTGCTAAAATATTGTAACAATGTAGCCTTAATAGGCTAATTGTAATCCTAACAAGTTACATACAATCTTAACAATGTGTTCCCAAAAGGAATAAGTTGTAGCTCTTAACTAGGAAACCTTTTATCTATGGTAAAAGGATAGTGGGTATATTATCCCCATTGTGGTTTTCATCCTCTCATTGAGGGCTTCCATGTACAAATCTATGTGTACATTGATGAATTATTTGGTGTGTGAGTTTGCATAATTCCACTTCACTACATTTATCAAACTATTGTTAGTTAAGTGGATATTGTTTAGTATATTTGGAATGGTTAAGAGAATAACCATTTTTTGAGTCAGTATTGATTCATTCCCCCTCTTGGTACCAGTTAGGACCAACACTCTCATACTTTAATAATTGATCAAAGGAAGTGAGATAATCAAAGTGAACATGAGCATGCTTAGTTACCCCTTTGACAGAGCACCCCTATGCACGTAGAGGAAAGTTGACAATAAGAGGATGTGAGACCTCACCCCGACCCATCATAGCATAAACTTATTATTACATTTTGACATTTGAGACTTTGATATTTTGACAACTATTTGAGACTTAGATGGGTAGTCAATGTTTTATCTATAGAGTTTGATACTGCAATAGCATTTTACATTATGGTATGCACTAAGAACTTGTTATTGTATGAAATGATCAAACACATATGGATGCAGTTTTAGGACATGATACTATTAGATTTTGATGCAATGCAAAATGTTAATTTGATTATTATGATTTATGATTTATGATTTGTAAACAAATGTTAATTTGATTATGATGCTTTATGAGATGAATTATTATGATACGTAGATAAACGTTAATTTGATAATGATGACTTATGACATGCAGATTTTGATATTTTAACATTTCGAATGGGATAATTGAAATGACTAGGAAAGGAAAATTTATTTGAATTATGTTAATATGGATTTCATAAAATTCAAATTATGCATTTATGATATATGTTTTATATGACCTCCTTGGACTACTGATGCTTGATTTTAATGTGTAGGAAGTGGAACCATGGAAATTATTGGGGGAAACAAGTTCCAA
Organism: Cupressus sempervirens; assembly: GCA_028749045.1. NCBI lineage: Eukaryota > Viridiplantae > Streptophyta > Pinopsida > Cupressales > Cupressaceae > Cupressus > Cupressus sempervirens. The sequence continues at coordinate 362,731,067 of CM053792.1, read as the reverse complement.
ACCTATGTAAACATAGTTTAACCAACACAAATCTTTGGAAGATTCAAAAGCCTCATTGTGAAAATATTTTGTTTCGTAATGTAAGTTTGTTTGTATGAAGGAATGCTTGATCATAATTTAGATGCATTAAGGACATATCATGGTGATGTGGAATGTATTTAATGTGTCACTTGACACTTGTATTTTTCTATGTGTTGATGACATGTCACCTAGAGTGTTGGTCACAAGGTCACTTGATCTTAGTCCTTTCCTTTTCTCCAATTAATGTTTAAGTACACCCACTTGGGAGAGAGTGTTAGGATGGGTCACCATCATGTTGATTTTCGAATTCAAACTTGTTAGTGATTTTAGGGGGCCTAAATGGGGTCCTAGAGTGTCATTTTATGGATAAAAAGCCACCCTAATGGTAGTATAGCATGTTAGGGGCCTAAATTCAACTACTTTAATGATTACCTAACTTAGGGGACCCCTTAAACCAAGCCCTCTTGAACCAATTCGAAATTTTGAGTTTCCCCATGAGAGTACCCTCATAATCCCACTTGGCCAACTTTCTTATTTTAGAGGAGCAACAATGTAAGGAAGGGGAGGCTTGATGTTTCTACTAAAAATGGGTTAGTGGAGAGTCTTTTTAGTGGAGGTATGACAAACTAGTGGGTTTTTCACCTACTCACTAAGTTTAGAGACAGTTTGATTTTGGAAGAAAAAAAGGGAGCTCTACAACAACTATCATTACCCTAGCTTGGACCAAGGTTGGTGTTCAAACTATGCTTCACTCTCATTCTTGAGTATTGTAAAGTAGATCTACAAGTATGAGGAATGTATCAATGGAGTATGCATTGTAATAGAAGTCTTGCATTATGGATTTTGATATTGTGTTGTGGCATTGTGAGAAAGTGTTGTGTTCTTGAAGATTTCTTATTTTTTTCTTCTTGGTTTTGTTTTCTTGTTTGCATTGGAATGTGAATGTGATCATGGGTGTGAGGGCTTCACTCACCCTTGTGGGAAGGGAAGAGAAGTCTGGGGTGAAGGGCGTAGTTGGGCTTGCATAGTTGAGGACCTTGGAGTATGGGCTCCATTGTATGCCATTTCGTTCATATTCTACTTTGGGGGTGATAACAAAAAAATGGTAAAGAAAGGAAGTAAATGAAGTATGGGTTTTAAGGAAGCTAAAGCTATTGGTAGTGTGTGGTGGAGGATGTTTATGAAGCCCCAAAAGGGCATGATATTTTGTTGATTTGTGAAGCCCCGAAAGGGCATGAAAGTTGTTTATGGTAGATATGATATGATATGGCAAACCTCCTTTGGAAAAGCACACCTTCACCCTATGTTCAAGGTTCCTTTGGTGAACCTTTGTGAAATACCTTGGGATGGGATTGTTAAGTGTTGTAATGTGATGATAATGCATTGTAAGATTATAATGATACCCGGTTTAGATCTTGTTTCCCTTGCTCAATGGGTGGCTTCATAGAAGCCTAGGTTGGGAGGTGAGCCTCCATGGTTCCTTGTGTGTGTGTTATGTGCAGGTCATAAGAAGATGCAGCTTTTGGAAAGTGTTAGAGCCTCACCCTTGATTTAGTGAAAAAGATCCAATTATGTGAAGAAAGATCTATGTTCTTGTCACCTTCATAGGGTTGTAAATTTGTAAATCTCTATTGATATTCATTGTGATGTAAGGAGATTGTATCATTATTCTTCACCTGAAAATTGTTGAAGGAAAGATTAGGAGGTTGTATATACATTTATGTTTTACTTGTAAGGAAATGGTTATTAGAAAATTTATGTGTTATGGAATAGTTTAGAATGAGTTGCAAAAGAGATTGTATCTTTGTTATCATTGAAATTGTGGAAGAAGGGTTGATAGGTTGTATACATCTGTTGTATTTGTAACAAAATCTTCCATGTTTAATTTGATGTGTTATGAAAGAAATTTGCATGATCTTCATTCTCTTTGGGTATTTGTAAATGATTGGGAGATACATGTAAATTTCATCAATGATATGAGGAAGGATGTTATAAGTAAGGATGGTCATTTTCATATAGATATTTATATGTTCTATTGAAAAGGTTATAAATTGTGCATTCATAAGTTGAAGGAAAATCAGCATATTTGATAGTCCTTTACATATGTATCATTACTTATTTAGTCATTTGGGTTTCAAGTTCCAACTATTTGTATTTTATTAGGAGACATTACTACTCTATCAAACAAATGTATTCATTTGCAATTTCATGAATAGAATAAGCCAACACAAAAGAGTTAGTTTGGAAAAGTAGACACTTAGAACAAAACTTGTTAACCTTGTTGTAGGTAAGTATTCACCTCTCTGGAAAATGTACGGGGGAGAAATTAATTCCTCCCCCAAAGTTATAGAGTAATAAAATATTAGTAGGTCACTATCACACCAAACTTAAATAAGCAATTAAATAAAATAAAAATAATAATAATAGGGAACATGGTTGAATCCCTATTAAGAACCTATGAAACTTTTGAATGATGATAGGACTTTAATAAGCCTTCCCCAACAATGGGTCACGAGAGCATAGAGGGTACGTGACTGATTTGAAAATTAGAAAAACATATGATGTAAAGCCTTTATAATAATAATAATAACAAAACTTTAAATAAGAAACCTAGGGACCCTAACATAATACTATGCGCATGGAAGTTGGCATACATTTCAAAAAAAAAAAGTTTATTAAAAAAAAATGCTACGCCTTGGTGAAGGACATGGGCGCAGGTTTTGGGTGACCTGTCCCTGTCACATCAGGCACACTTTTAAGTGGCTTGTCCCACCAAAAAGTGCACCAACCTTGGGGTGGACACATGGGAACAAGGAAGGAGGTTGTGAAAAGCAAGTCGCATCATTGGGAGGGAAGTTTAAAACATGACACGTGCAGGATTATGGGTGTCGAGTAGGCACTAGGGTAAATCAAGGGGGAATTGCTATAATCAAGGACAGTTGGACATTTGCATGATATGATATGATAGATTTTAATGACATCCACGAGACTAAAGTAGTCTATGGGACCCATGCAATCGCCCTCCCGAGTCAGGAGCCAAACTAGTCAGTTGCAAAGTTTTGGTTAACTTGTTTCTTCTTCTCTAAATTTTGATAATCAACTCCGCTGTTCTCTTCACTTGATCTTCCTCAAATAAATAGTTGAAGTCCTTGTTCTGCAGAATTTTTGTATAATCAGATCTGATGTTGTTGTAAGCCAAGCATTCCATGACAAAGTGTTGCTCTGTCTCCACTGTTCCCATATTGCAAAATAAACATGTTCTGTCTGCCCACTCTTCCTTTGGAACTTGCCATCTACCAGTTTCACATCGCAGCTGATGTGAACTAGTTCTAATTTGTGCCATCAACATTTTTGCTTTCCAGTTAATAGGTGCCCTTATATAGGCCTTTTCATCATGACTAGAAGTGGGATTAAATTCTTTAATGTAATAAGATTTTTTCCTCCCTATGTGTCTTGTCCACAGAATATTGCGAAATTTTTCATTGACAAACTTTTTTATTTCTTTAATGTTATCCGGGCAAGCTTGGATGTTGATATCCCATTTTTGCATCCATTTGTCATTTTGTTTCATCCATGTGCTTTTCCGCCTCACAAGTTTTTCCTCTATTACCAACTTGGGCCAACGATGTGTTTCTAGACCTTGAGTTTTCTTTAAATAGCTTAGCATTCGGGTCAATGCGACGGCTTCTAATGGAAAGGAACCCACCTCCGCCAAAAGGATTTCATACGGAACTGTGGTCTTGACTTTAAGATTGCATGTGATAAAGTGTTTTTGAATTCTTTCTACTTGCCGCCATTTCTGTTTGGACATACTACCGCCCCACACTTCACATCCGTATAGAATAACCGGAGTGACCAGCAAACCAAACAGAGTTTTCATGGTCGTCCAATCCCATAATTTTGCGTTCCTGCACTTGTTTTGTAAAGAGTACAACGCCTTCCAGCCCCCTTGGATTCTTTTCGATCTACAAGTATCCCAGTTGAGTTTGTTATGAAAATCGATGCCCAAGTATTTGTACTCTTCCACAATCTCAAGGGGACTATTTTCAAACAGAAACTTGTCTTGTATGCCCCTATTCTTCTTTAGTGAGAAGATCATAATTTTGGTTTTGCTAGTGTTAACTTGCATTCCTGCATCATGGCAAAAAAATTCTAGTGCTTTCAAGTGCTCTTTCAAACCTGTAGCTGTTCTAGCAAGAATAATGAGATCATCTGCATATAAGAGCAATCTTATCACGAAGTGGGCCAGCTGCACCCCCTCACCATTGGTCTTGTTTATCCACTCTTCTAACTTGTCAATATAAAGCCCGAATAGTGTGGGAGAAAGCGGACACCCTTGCTTAACCCCGATGTTGCTATCAAAATCTTCTGATAACCCTTCTGTCGTTCTGATTTTAGCTTTGACCTGCTCATATAATCTGTAAACCGCTGACGTAAGTTCTTTAGGGACATCCAGCTCTACCATTCTATCCCATAATTTATTACGTGGCACTGTGTCGAAAGCTTTTTTAAAGTCCACGAAACAACAAAAAGCCTCGTTCCCCGGAGTGTCCCAAACTTTCTCTATCAAATGCCTGAGAGTGATGCCGTGATCTATAGTAGAGTGTTTTGGTCTAAAGCCTGCTTGCCCTTTTGCACGTTTGCCTTCTGTTTCAGCCCAGTTGCTGATTTTTTGTTCTACCAAACTACCAAATAACTTGCCAAATAGTGGATTGATCATGATGGTTCGGTAATTAGAAGGATTGTTTATATCTCCACTTTTGTGGAGTGGGATCACCACACTTGTAGTCCATTTTACAGGGAAACCCTCTCTATTGACACTGTTGAAAATCTTAGTGATGTGTGGTGTGAGGATTTCAGCACCCCATTTTAAGTATTCCGCTTGTAGCCCATCTATATCTTGCGCTTTACCAACAGCTAACCTTTTGATGCCTTGAATAATATCATTTTCACTGAATAACTCCCCCGTAGTCTCTGTTTCCATGATACTGTGTTCTCTTAGATCACATTCGTAGAGAGTCTTGGCATATTCCAGCCATTTGGTTCCTGTTATGTTATTCACTATCTGAGTTTTTCTCTGCTGAAGCTCTTTCCAAAATTTTCTGGGGTTGTTTTTACCAAGATTAACCAACTCTATTCTTCTCTTGTTCACATACTCTTCTTTCTTCTTTTTAATCAGTTGATTATACTCTTTTCTACTTTCTTTGTTCATGTTCTTTTATTTAATGGAGAGTATGATTTTATTTGTTGTTAGGTATAGGATGGGGTGGGCCATGTAGCATAGAATATGATTTAAATATTATTGGTAATAAGTTAAAAGATTTAAATTGTGTTTAGAAATCAAATAAACTAATATGGTATGTCATTTACATGAAATTAATGGAAATATATTATATTGTTTGGAATATGTATTTACATTAAATAATTTATAATGAGTCAATTTCGAGTCATAGGAAAAGTATAGAAGTCATAAGAAATTAACTTGCATAAAGGAATTTGTAAGTGGGTAGATATATGGGTACTAGATAGACTCGAGAATCGAATGGTATTGGTATAACTTGGCGATAAGATATTTGAGTATGGGGTGTATCCATCATCGTTAGAGATGCAATATGAATGTTTTCAAATGTTAAGAGCATTATATAGTCTAATTCCATTTGGAGTTGATTAATGTTATGAGAGTAAGTTCTTTTATAAACTGAGTTATTATTAATGTCTCGTGATAATGGTTAAAATTATAGTTAAGGGTAATGGAAATAATTGAAAAGAAGTCTAATAATTATTTTAAAATTAAACTAAATAAATAGATAAAGTATTAAATGAAATGAGAATAATTAGATAATCAACAATCAAATTTATATCCAAACCAGATAAATTAATAAGTAGTAACAAGTAAATAAAACATAGGAACTAGTAAAAGTATTTCCTATTGAACGAAATTAGAAGGTTAGCAGGTATGCAGTCAGGAGGTATACATATAAATTTTATGCACACGGATGGTTACGAAGGAATGATGTGTTATATCCAAAACTAGTGGAGATGAGTAAGTCACCAATCAATAAGAATGTTCATTATTAACCTAGGCCTATACATAGAACCTATAGTTTACTTGTTTCTTTTTTAAAATAAAACTAAAAATTGGGTTATGTTTTAATCTAGTAAATTTTAGGGCATGACAAAAGAGTGAGTTGCATTGAAGCCAAAAATATAAAAGCACATAATGACCTCATAGGTAGCATTAGGAAAGGATATGAATTTCCTTGACTAGACAGAGAGTGTTCAAGGTTGTTCATTTCCCCCTCTTTTCTACTTTCGCTGACTCTTCTTCTGGCAATATAACAATATACATGTAGATGCAAATATAATGGTTCATTCATTCTTGTAGAATTTACACAACACATGATATATGTTGACCAATGAATGAAGAATAAAATGGTTAGGGTAGTATGTACATTATTAATTCTTCCATTTGCAACAATTATATAATATGTGTTCATATTCATTAATTTTACAAAAGAAAAGATGTCAACCATATACATATGGTGGAAGGAAAATTAATTTATTTAGTAATGGAAAATTGGGTTGTGATATTTGGGACATTAAAACATGCTAAATTTTTGACACGATGCTAAAAAATATACAACATAATGTGAAACAAGCTTCAGGTTTGAACCATTACAAAATGTATTATATCAAATTTCTAGTGAAAAGATGGAATCTATGCTATTTCAATATTCTTAAAGTTGATATTTTTGGAATAACCAATTTGATGAGATCACATGAATTTTTTCATCATCGTGTTTATAACCATGTAATAGTCATGATAATGGATGGTAATTATTACATGATACAGATGAAATTTCATGTTGAAGCTAAAACTTCCAAGCAAATAAAAATAAAAATTCTTGAAACTCTTATAAAATCCAATTGGTGGGTGCAAAGCCAAATCCCATCCTAGTTTCCTCTATGGAACATGACCTTTGAAGGAACATGGGGAATCTAAGTGAATTGTTTTAATTTATATCTTGAAGCATAATCATTTTATCAACAAAGTAGGTAGAAGGTATATCATGAAATGTGATGATTGTGTCATATGTGCAAAAGAAATTCATTTAAAGATCTTCAAAGAACTTTTAATATGTTGCAAGTTGCATGTTTAAAATGGGAGCTTTAGAATCAGTAGAAGGATTAATTTAACTATAACAAATGACATTTTCAACAATGGACACTAATAAACATGCATATGGCTTAAATATCACACGCTAATACTTGATTCCTAGGCTAAAAGTGTGAAATAGTCAAAGTTGACTTATTTTTGTCAAGCTTAATATTTTCCTCAGTGTGTGATGTTGTTAGCATGCATGTCAAGTGTGGACTCATATAGATTTGCATAAGAACTAATTGATAAGATGCTTGAAATACATAATTGTGAATTGATTAACAAAAGTCTTCAAAGAGATATATTTTGAAAGGAAGAATTGAAATGACTACAGATTACAAACATGGTATTATACAACATGGAAATAACATTCATCAAAACATATTGGTTGGGAACTTTTGTTTAGACCTTATAGTAAATAATAAGGGTAGGAAAACTTGCAAAAAGTGAAAAATGAAAACAGAACAAATTCAAGTTGTCTAATAAATGTGTTAAAAGTGTATCATTTTATTTAATTTCCAATTTTTGGAATCTATTCGGATGTGGTAAGAAGAAGAATAAAATAGAGAGGTGTAAAGGTTGAATTAAAAGAATAATAGGTTGATGGATTACTATATTGTTTCATAATGTGTATCCCTAAATTGAGGTAACATTAGTATGGGACAATTAAGTGTCTAACTTCTCCAATTTCATACTCTACTAACACAATTTCAAAGAGGCACAAGAAGCATATAGAAAAAATTATGACATGGTTATGCAAGGCTCCAATGAAGGATGTCAATTTGAATCCAATACAATTAATGGACATATTTATCAAAGATGAGTTTTTGATGAAAATTTTATTTGGGACTAAGAGAAGACTTAGTAACTATTCATCAAGATCAATTAATCAAACTTCTTAAATAGAAAAGTTTCAAGTTGTATTTTTGTAAATGGTGACTATTGTCACTTTTGGCCAAAGTTAACAAGTTAACTATTTTCGTGCAAAACTTTAAGATTAATTATTTTGTTATAATGCAAAAATAAATTGGTTATTATAAGAGGAATTAAGGTGGTTACTAAGTAGTCATCTTGCACATCCTCTAAATATGAGGCATTTTATAATATAGAAGGGGGAACTCTTAAGAAGGGGAAATGTTGGAAGATTTTTTAAAGGCAATTTTAGGTTTACACTATGTATAATAGTGTTCTTGAACTTGTACATTCTCAACGAAATAATGAAGAAAGAATTTAGCCATAAGTCTTCAATGTGTTCACCAATTATCATTACTTCTCATATGTTAGTTTGATGATCTCTTATGTGATGTTGCAATCCAATAGTCATCCTAATATATGTAAGTGATTTGGTAAAATTTATTTATTTATTGGTATCTTGGTGTGAATATATTGGAATAGCCCATCTTTTCATATGTCAATGTTTATTATCCATAATTTTCTATCATTGCAGTTATATACACAAATCTCCTTGTAATAAGTTATACATAACGAATATCAACTAGTATACTATAGGGGTTTATGTTAATATTTCAATTTATCTTTGATATGTATATTTTTGCACATTCAGGCGAAAAGTGCACAAAATCTCTCCAATTATTATCACAATTGTCACTACCCATAGGAAAAATAGAGTCAAATTTAAGAAAATTATTGTAGTGAAAAATATATTTACAAACCAACCTAATGAGATTAAACATGATAATTAATTATTTAGGACTAATGATAAGTATTACAAGGATCACAAACTTGATGTTTTACCTTTTAAACATTATTTTAATGATGGGTATGCTACATCACTAATGAATATGTTTTGTTTTTGTTTTTAGGTACTTGAGGAGGAATGAGTGTTAGTGTACCATGAGTAAGGCTTCCAGAATAAGAAATCATGGTGTATGAGATTACACCCATAGTTGGGAACTCACTAAATTGGGTTGTATATTTCCATTATCCCTTGCATCTTAATACTTTTTTATTTTGAATATGATTTAAGGGTAAAACACTTTCTCGTGGATTAATCACAACCAAGAAGAGTTACCGCAACTTCTTATTTTGTGTAGTTTATACCCAAAGTTTGAACAAAGCTTGCTTATAGTTTATTTCTCTAAGTACAAAGATGAGTTTTTATTCCTTGGAACTAAATGGAGTTGGTTATTTCTACTACACATAATAAAAAATCAATTAACCAAAAACTCATATGGTTATTGTTTAAGGTTTTTTTGTATATAATTTTATTTTTAGCTTTAATTAGGTAGGTTTTAGTTAGTTTCCATTTTTAATTTATTGGATTTTTGTCCTTGTTCCTTGTTTCTTGAGTGGTTTTCATTATTTTATTTGTTTATCTTGGGTTAAGTGAGCTATTTTAGGACTATTATTGTCTAGTAGTGCACCCCAACTAGTTCTTGATTGAAGGTGGGGGTATTTCTTTGTCAAAACTTGAAAGAGAATGCAATCTCACCAAGTACTTTTTAATTGGATATGGAAGTACCTTTAAATTATAATGTCTAGATAAAATTTGATACTAGGTGTCCAACATCACAATACACACACTTTAAACAAATAAGGCATGCAATGAGTAGTCTCTTGGTTAGATATACATAAAAGTCATTATAAGCATGTCATCTTGGAAAACCATGAAATTTTAGAACCCTATATGAATTTTTAAGCTTCTCCAACTACATTGTGAAATGTGTGTGGGTAAAGTACAATGGCCCAAATGGTCTCTAAAAAAAGTAAAATCAACCAATGAGTCAAAAAAATAAAGGGGTGAATCTAAAAACCTCTAAATAGGGCTTTGGATGCCTAATTACTAGTGAAACAAGGTTACATTGACACACAAGAAACTCCAGCGAGGCTATGAATTCGTAACTTGAAATAGAGAAGTTCTTTGTAAATCCTAATTGATATTGTGAAAAATAGTCTATGATTTGTATTCTTTTGAGTGATCCTCATAGAAATGTTTGGTTGGAATGAATACACTCAAATGCAAACAATAAAGCTAATGCAAAGGCATTAATAATGGAGCTTGTGAAATAGTATTCCCTTTATTTGATAGCTAGTTGATGATTTTTTGTGTAGAGTTGGTTTTGTTCGAATATATAGTCCATTGATATAACTGGGGGGGGGGGGGGGGGGGGGTGAGTTAGTTATCCAACTAATATCACAGTTAACAACCTTAAAAATCTTATCCATATGAGTAATATAAACTAGAACCACAACAAGTTACTCATACACAATAACACCAGATATGTTAACTAGGGAAACCCCTGATTAGAGGGAAAACCTTGGTGGGGATGGTACCCATAAGATGATGTACTAATATAAATGTTCCTTGTTAGAGGATAGACCCTATTAGGAGTCTATTACAACATTCAATACATATGAGTCCCTACTAGGAGACTTTGAATCCTTGTTAGGAGATTCCGACCCTGTTAGGATTTATGCCAACCCTGTTAGGAGTTGTGGAAGACAACTAAACCCACTGCCCAAATAGCTTCAAGGGAAAGACCAATAAACCCACTATCTAAATGATCTTTGTATTATTCCTTGCAAAATAATAGAACTAAAATGTACTTTGTTCCTTTGTCTTAGTCCTGTCAACCAAACTTCTGCTCCTTCAAATCTTGTAACCGGATTTCAAATCTTGCATCCAATAATCCCTTGGATTTCTTACATGTATTCAGTAAGCACTCTACTTCTTTTCACACTTTTCACTTCAGCAATGATCTCAATACACATCATACACTTCACACTTGTTACAATCAAGGAAAGCATATTTCCTTTATACCATATCTTCATAATAATTCCTCGAGTCAACCTTGAGGCTTTCCCAACTAATTAAAATAAGATAATTAATTAACTATAATTACAATAGTATAGTCAACTCACGCAATCATTGACATCATCAGCTGATTGTCCTCTAAAACTGCTTGATTGTGCATCTCTTCATTACATCCCAAATGTAAGATAGCCAACAATCATTAGGAACTACTTTCCCAATACTCTATCTCTAAAGTTCTCTTTGTAAATCAAGTACAACTTTCGTACGTCTTTGACTTAGACTCTATACACTTGATTACATCATTAGGACATTGTGTTGTTGGAAAGATTTGAGATCTCAGTCATCTTAGTGCATCTTTTTTCTATTACATAATAGACCTCTCTATTTTTCATGTCCTCATAATGGTGTCCTCCATGACTGCTTTGATGGATACCTTTACTTTGTCTTGCATATCCCAGTCCATTGCTCTTAATTTCAATAGCAATGTCTTTCTTTTAGGGTTACTGATTAATGTTCCATCATTTTAAAGCACTATATTTGATGGCAACAATAAAAGATAATATGTGACTATCCTCATTGTGACAGTCTCACAACCTTTAATTGTTTTGTATTTTACCTTCTAAGGTCTTCAAGGTCTATTCTACTCATTGTGCATTAATGTCTTTTAGACACTCATTCCATGATTTATGACTTAAAAACCTATACCACATTTAGTTTGATAAGAATGTTGTCTCTTAACTTTATAGTATTATACTTGACAATCAAACCATCCAAAACTTTTTATCAATACAATAATGACATATTTTCTTTCCAAGAAGCATGGCACCATTAGCTTGCTTATCTTTCTTATTTAAAGGGATTGACTCAAAGATATGTTAATTCTTTCTTTGAGATCATTTTTGAGAAAAGTAATTTTAATCTCCATTCAGTTAGTGTTGCCAAAATTAACAAAACTTGAATAGTGGTCTATTAAGTTTTTTAATAAAAAATCTCCTCATCTTCTATCCTTTCTTTTTGTTTTGAAAGACTCACCTGTACCAATGGGTCTAGAGGATCCAATCAATTCCCAAGTTCCTTTATTGACAAAGGCTAAATATTTAATGTTGTTTGGTTTTCTCCATGCATCAAGCTTTTCAGCTTGCTTGTGATAAGTTGGTTTTAAATCAAAAGCAACATTGATTTCTTGTTCAAATTTCTTATGGCGAAATGAATTCTTTGGAGTTTATGATATTGTCTTAAATTTATTTAATTCCATATCTCCTGTGGGCTACAATTCTTTACTGTAAATTAGTGCATTTCAAAAATATGGCTTTGCTGAATTTGCAACTATAGTTCTAACTGATGTCCTATGTAGAACATGACCATCAATTATGCTGCATCAATGAAATGTATTTTAACATATTCTTTGATAGTCTTCTCCATAATTTTTTGGTGCCACTTTCAGTGGGCATGTATTCCCTCAAGATTACTAACCTTTATGTGTCTTATATCACTACCATCTAGATTTTGCGGTGGCTATTTAACTAGATGAAAATAAAGAATTATTTTATAGAGATGGAGAGAGAGTGTTATTAAAAACAATAAATTTGGTACCCAAGACCAAATGTTTTTATACAATGACAAAAGTTGGTCTGCCCTGAAACTATTATTTTATTATTGCATTAGTCTTTTATCTTTAATTAGCTGACTTTTATAATACTTATATGTAATGTTATATACTCTTACCTACAAATAATGAAGATGACATATGCACTCTTACGAAGATGCCAACAATTAGATTAACCACCTAAACATTACCACATTTGCAAAAAAAGGGGGATCTACTAGAGTCTCCAGTTTGAAAAGATTGGGCATTTATAGATGCCCGAGAAGATCCACTAGAGTCTCCAGTTTGAGAATGTTGGGATCCTCCTCATGTTGTGAGAATTTTTATGAGGCACCAAACTCTGATACCAATTTTTAGGATCAAGTAACACTGGGGGGGGGAGGGGGGGGTGAACAAGTGTTGCAACACTTTTAAACCAATTTAACAATTTACAACTTAACAAAATGTAACCATAAACTATAATGCATAGATGTAAAGTATACACCATAGAAGAATTCACAACACCATGATTTGTTCTTTGAGGAAAACTTGGCCAAGGGAAAACCCTGGTGGGGATTGATCCCACAAGATTATGCACTAATATGAAAGTATCTATATTAGGAGATTTGACCCTGTTAGTCATTACATAACATTTAGTACACTAGTCCTTCTTAGGAGACTTGACCCTTTTAAAGTTATGCAACCCAATTAGGAGTTGTGAGAACAAAAATAGGTTTCACTACTCGAGAATGAAGGTTATAGCCACCTTTTGGAATCACTATCCAAATATCATAAAAATATTACATTATAATAAATTATTACATAGCATTACAATGCCTGATTAGTTCCACTGAAGCTCACATATGATCTAATATCTAATTCAACATCAAGGCTCACACATCACATCAACATATCATCACAATACATCAACACATGCTTCACATGCTAAAAGACATTTCTTTCATACCCTTATAATTCATCAATCTAGTTAGCTTTACTAACCCTTTCAAAACATGTCCATTCAATTACCAAAATATAAAATTGGACCACACTATCCAAGAGATAAGTCCTTGGGTGTCATCGCACTATTGCTAAGCAATTGAATTGACGAGGCAATTCAATTCACTAAGCCAAAATACTTGATCACATAAATTGCCCTAAAATCGGGTCATATTAGACCTGTTGTGCTTCACATCACCAAAACAAACTAGACTTCATATTAACGCAAGAAATAATAACAATAGCTCATACACATTGTATATATCATATTCCCAAAATTGTAGCCTCAACTGAAAAGTCTTCTATTGTTACTGACCAAAATTATCCAAATATATCTTGTATTACATTTTTCAACTTGGGTATTTTTCACTTTTATACCACATTAAAATTTATTGTCAACACAAGCAATCACACAAATAAGAGATGTTGCCATCAATGACAACATATGATCACTCACCTATCATTCACTTACCAGCAAGTCTTGCTTCTCAACATGGGGCAATTCCTTCTTCGATGCCCTTCTCTATGATAAAGGAAACACACATTTAGCCCCCCAGGAAACTTTATATGGTAAATAACAATTTCAACTTCATTTTAGTTTTTAGTCTTTAGGATGTTAATCTTAGGGTTAATGGCTAAGAGAAGTCTCACATCCATATGAGGCAGCACATAACTTGAATCTTCCATCCAAACAACCCTACAAACATGGACTTCAATGTTTTAGGCAATAGATACAAATGGACATCCTTGATTACAACCTGTATAGGGCACAATAGGTCCCACACTTCTTCTTTACTAGTTTTTGTGGACCAAGAAATGACCCTAAAACATAGGAGCCATTATTCAAAATTTGCCTCCTAACCACTTCTTCTTGATTGGGGTTAGGGGGGGTGGGGGAGGGGGTGTTTGAATTCTTTTATACAAACAATACCTTCTAAATCGTTCTATAGTATGTATAGTGAAACCATAACCACTTAGCTAAACATTGAACAACCAACCATTCATACATTTTTGAGAAGATATCTTAGAAATTTCTCAAGCCACTAAAAAAATTGCAACATTTTTTAATCTATCTTTTTCATTTCCATTACATTGGACATTTGAACATTTGGTCTAACAATGAGGGAGACAATAGGGGAACCCTTACCTCTTCTACAACCATCACTATCTAAGGGCACAACTTGTGATGAAGGGCAACCATGAATCTAATGTCAATAAACAGATTGCTTTCTCTAGCCACTACAACCTTGAATGATTTTTTACTCACTTCTCCAAGAATGAGTTGGTCTATAGAAGAGTTAGAAGATGAGTTTGAAGGGCCATCTCCTCTATGCATCTACACTCCAAGCCAAACTTGACAAGGGAGACAACATGTACAAGACCTAACTCCATGTGACTAATCAAGATACCATTTGTATGTGAAACCTCAAACAAATTTGAAAGATTTTGTTACAAAACAAATTCCCAAATCAAATGACACTATATTTACAAATCAATTGATAATTCAAATTTGATTACCTGTGTTAATTTTATATTCTTTTTACAATTGATCTTTAACCATACTTTATTCTTTCAAACTTATTGAAATTTATGTAATATACCTTTTCAACATTTATCGAGAGAAGAGAAAGTTGAAAGAGTAAGAGTTCATTCAAAATGAAAAATGAATAAAGCAGCTCAACACTTCATAAAGTTGCCAAAAAACTACAAGATTTTCTGTCCAATTAACCATCCTTCACCTTTCAAAACTTACAATAAAAAGATTAATTTTACCGAATAAAAATCAATGAAAATTCTTCAGGACATCCCGCTCATACGACAGTCACCTGCAAGAAATTCAATTTCAAGTTTTACTGCCAATCTATACATAATTGGAGCGCTAGCACTGGAGGTAACCTTGAACAAGATCTGAAAGGAACCTCCATTCGCCTCTTTCTGCGGGCTGATCGTCATTGCCATTATTGGTATAGCCGCTGCGCAGATCATTTCAATTTTCTAGTTAATCGGAATGGCAGGTCGCGGAAGGATGTTCGAGTATTTTGCAGTATGCGGGCTTGGGCCGGAGCTTCGAACACTGGACGGCGTGAAAGGGTTTCACGGGACCCTCGTCAAATACATGCCCTCCCTTCTTGACCAGTTCCCTTCTTCCAAGGATTCCGATTACCCTCCTCCTCCCCCGCAACTTTCCACGGTACATTATACTATTTCTTTTAACGATGTTTTTAGATACTTTACACTCCCTTTTTCAGTTAAATCATTTGTATTTCCGTTTCCTTTCATTACGGATTCATTTTTTCATAAAATTACATTAAACTGTAAATTTGTACGTTTCCTTGTTTTAATGTAAGATGCATTATTCTTCTACTATTGTTTGAAACATTTCATCGGAGGAACCTGTTAGGAAAAATAATAATTGGCGTTTCGGCTCCTTTTTATGACCCTATCAGTTTTCTTGATCCTTAAGTAGCATTCGGCAAGCTTGAAATTTCTATCCGTGAGTGTTTTCGACAATTCGAAGATGCTTTCTACAATGCCGATCTAATATTACCGCGATCCATTACTCTTCCGGATGACAGATTATAAATAGTGACTAGAGATACCATTTAAGTCTTTTTCGAATCTCCATTACGATTTATTTCAAACAATTATTACGGATTGCAGAAGCTTGAACGCTCTTCTATTATTGTTGTGAATGTACTGTGTTTTACGAGATATATAAATTGAATAGGAAACAACATTTAAATATTTTCTTATGCAATTTCTATTCTGAAATCTTTCAAACAATTATAATGAATTGCAGAAGCTTGAGCACTCTCCTATTATTGTTGTGAATGCAGTGTGTTTTGCCAGCAGGAGTAGAGTTGTATACCTCGGGCTTCAATGCCAGTGATAAAACCAGCCATCCACATAGCTATCCCATAGTATTGACGGGTATTCCTCTTTTCTCTGTTTTATCTTAATAGCAGACAAAAACATAATCTCACTATTATGCTACATATTTTCCTTCTTTATAGTTCTCAAGGAGGATCGGAAATATATTTCATTAAAATTCACAGAATTAAGCCAAACGATAAAGTTAATGACAATGCAAATGTTAATTTATTTGAAGATAAATATGTTGTTCTGAAAATCTTAGAATGTAAGACAGCTTAATGCAGTTAGCAAGTTAGCTTTAGAGACACCCAAAAACAGGTTTCAAGTTTTCTCACAAAGTTATAAGACATTGATCATTACATAATTGCACACACATAACAGAATTGTATCGTGAACCAAACCCAATCCATTTTCCTTTGAATCATGCTCCAAGTTTTGATCCAATGTGCGATTAGGCATGTTAAATTCTTTTTTCTATGTCTATAGTATTGAGTTTTAACATTTTACATTTTGGAGGACTAGGTTGATTCATTTGTGATTAGGAGCAGTCCTTGGCCTTTGGGATCACCTATTTGAAGTGTCCAACACATACTCACTCATGGACATCTTTGCTAGTATTTGCATTTCAATTGCATGACTAATAATCATGGGTGTGTTGCAAGGTGTGTGCCCTTGGTCTCCTTATCACATATTCGAACCTAGGTCACAACTTTGATACCTATGCTTGTGTTGGGGGAGGGGTTTGTTGCAAGGTGTGTGCCTTTGGTCTTTGGTTTGCTTATGATGTGCGACGTGACACTTGGTTTCATGATATGGCTTAACCACCTCTTGTGTTCTATAAATCTAGTGATTGTATCTAGCATTAACAAATAGCTTTTGGTGCAATGACAACCAACAGGTTGTGTGTTTAAGCTTTGAGCCTTATCAACTAAAACCTAAATAATTTTAGTCTAAGCCCATAAGGTGGGGGAAATGGCAACTATCATCGTCCATTGTCCACACCAAATGAACTGCATTGGATTGAACTGGTGAGGAGCTAGAGTTTGTAGAGTTTCAGAGAATAAGGGATTTAGGTATATTCCATGGGCTTTTGGAACCCTTGAAGTATCTATCAATGAATTTTGTGTATATATTTCATTTAATTGTAATACCGTTTTCTTTTTTGCTCAGTAATATATATTGTTATCAATAATAATGTGTTTACATCATAAGAGTGTAATAAAAGCACACATTATCTCCATTGTAAGAGTGTAATAAAAGCACAAATCATCTCCAAAATATTATACTTCCAAAATTCATAGCTATCACCTATAATCAAACCTTTGCGTTTTACACCTAAGTTGCACAATAACACTATAAGAGTTATATTTCTCTATTCCGTAGATTTACTTCTATGTCTAATAGTCACTCCTCTCCAAATTCTATCCCTCTTTAGAATCTTTCTATTTCTCTCTTTGTTCGTTATAGAAATATTCTTGTGTATACTTGTATATATAGATCATTATGATATCTGTTTAATAACACATTCATTAGTTTACCATAATATGGTATCAGAGCTATTTTTTTTCGAAAAATAATAGTTTCATTATTGAAATTTTTTGAGTTATTTTTCGAACTAGGTTTTGAAAATCTTTAATTTCTTCTTGGAATTTTTAGTCTCATAAGATTTTTGAAAATCTTTGCCTGGGTGTGTTCAATTGTTTGCAGAAATTCATTTTTTTCTTCAAACTTGAGTAGGGTTTTCGAGCGTCATTTTGTATTTGGTTTTTTCGAGCATCTTCTATCTGGTTTGTGACGTCATTCTTAGGCATTGTCTTTGGGAGTTGAAGTGTTTTTCTCTATCTATGTTTTGTTACAAATGACCTCTGCAAATTCATGGCTGTTTTTTTTGCAAAATCATGATGTTTGTTTTTTCATTTTTTGTGGCATTTCGACCCTTCTACAGTCTTCTACGTCGTCTAGGGTTTTTACAACCCTTTTTCATTGTTTTTTGGCCAGAACAGTTTTGTTTTCCACCATGTTTTCAATCAAATTTGCCATTTTTTTGTTTTTCGAAAACGGTTAGGGTTTCTTTCAAAACTCTTTTTTTCCGTGTCATTTTCAAAAACTTCTTGCAGATTCTTGGTGGGTTTTTGCAGATCTGAACTAGGTCGGTCTCTATTTTTTTGGGTGTAATGTTTTCTGTGCCTCAATTTTTGAGCCAATGGATTCAAAATCTAATTTTAGGTTCTTTCTGAGTTTTTCAAGCTCTCTTTTGGGTGTCCTTTCATTTTTTTCTGGGTCTTCTGTCAATCAGCCTCAAAGTTCATGTTCTCTGCTTCTTCCAATATTCGTGTTTTTTTGCATTAAATAACGTGTCATGACATCTCTCCCCAATCTTCTCTTGGAAGGTAGTCAACGATTCAACAAAAATAACTACAACACTTGGAAGCACATAATGATGATGATCTTTGAGTACCGTTGCCTTGAGGCGATTGTTCTGGGTGCCGAGACTCGTCCTACCACAATCGACGCTATGTTTGATGAGCGTATTGTGAAGCGGTTATGCTCATTAAGCTGTTAGTTATTGATGATCACTTACCTCAAGTACCGTCCGGAAAGACAACTGCAGAGATCTGGAAAACACTGAAGGATTTCCACGAGACATCAGACAAAAGCAACGCTTTCTTATTCAAGAATCATTATTCTCTATTATTATGGATGAGCACATGTCCTTACAGGAACATCTTCTAAAGATTAAGGACATCAGAGATCAACTTGAGGCCATTGGCCGTACAATGGAGGAAGCGGATATGGTGGTCATTACTATGAAAAGTCTACCACCATCCTATGAGCACTTTATTGAGACGCTTAACATTACGCAGTGCAAATACAAGTAAATGTGTAATTAAAACAAAAAGTTCCAATTACTCATGGTAGGATTTGTTTAATGAGAAGTGTTGTTGGGGTTAAAAACTCGGACAACATATGGACAAGCATATGTGTTGTTGTAATTGGACCTAAAATCTCTGATTACTTAAAGGTTCAATGCATTGAAGTGTGTTGTTGAAGGTAAAAACCGTGATGACACATTTGGTAACCAGATATGCTAATAAGTGCAGTTGGAGCTAAAAGCTCCAACTGCACTATGAAAAGATCCTCTCTCATCTGATGACTGTATGTTCTGTTTTTTTGTATTTTTGGAACTTTTCTGTTTTTTTTTCTTGATAATAGTAATGAAATTAAGAACATATAGTGGATAGAAACTAGGATGAAGAGTGCAGGAATTAAATGCAATAATAGACATTATTTTTTTAATTTTTATTTACTTAAGTACTTCAAAACATTCTTGTTCAATGCCTAGAACAGGTACGTGTTTTCTCTGAGACAACCAATGGTATAAATTACTGATTTTATCACTGTCTAATCATTGATCAGATGCTATTATCTGATTTGCACTGCTGATGCTTTCCAAACCCTAACTGAATGAATGAATCAATTGGCCCAAGGATGGTTCGGTAGGCCTGGTGGTTGACAGATGTCTGTGAAATGCACCAAGAACCCGATCTGAAGTCAGTTGTTACAAATCTGCCCACTACAAATGATTGATTCACCGATAATACCAAAGAATGATATTAGTCTACACACTTTTGAATTGTGAATGAATTTATCTTCCAAGAAATGTTGGTTTTTTGTCCAACCCTCCAATGTCAAGGAGTCTCGTTCCTAGAAGTCCGACCTGTTGCTGAAACTCTTCCTTAGAACTCAATTCTAATTTCTAATAAGAGGAGAATCAGACTTGGCTGACAACTTCAATCCTTTCTCCATAGTTGTGAAAGCAGGTTTACAATCCTGCATATGAAACTTGTCAAGAAAGTACCTAGCATACTTAGACTGAGAAATAAAGATGCTACCATCAGTTTGCCAAAATTCAGCATATTAAAAATAATGGAGAAGCTCTAAATCTGTCATATTAAAATCCTTGCACAAATCTTGTTTGATTTCTGCAATTAAATGTACTGAACTGCCAGTAATGATCAAATCATCCACATAGACAACAAGAAAGAGAATATCGTAACCAAAGCGTTTGATATACAGATAATTGTCAAAATGACAAAGCTGAAGACCATGAGCAACAAAACACTGATCAGTATTGATGTACCATGCTTGAGGTGCCTGTTTGAGTCCATAGCATGCTTTCTTGATTCTACAAACTTGGTGTTCTTTGCCAACAACCTTGAAATTAGGAGGCTGTGTCATGTAGGCTTCTTCCCACGACTCACCACTAAGGAAGGCACTCGTAACATCCATTTGATGGACTTTCCATCCACGCTGAGCTGCAATGACAAGAAGAAGACAAATTGTACTCATCTTGGCAGTAGGACCAAAAGTCTCCTCGTAATCAATGCCTTCCTGCTGTGTGAACTCTCAAGCAACTAATCTGACCTTATATTCATCTAAGGTACCATTTGCATGATACTTGACCTTATAGACCCATTTGCAACTCATGAGTTTCTTCTCTGCAGGAAGATGAGAGAGAACCCCGATGAGATTCCTCAAAAGACACTGGTATTCCACATCCATAGCCTGTTCCTACTGTGGATTCCCTTTGGCCTTGTTGAATGTCTGAGGGTCATAAGTGCTATGAAGGTTGGCCATCGGAGAAAAGTTAGCTATCTGGCAGCTCTACCCTCAATGAGCTCATTAGGATGAAGATCACTAATAGTCTTAGCCCACCATTTAGGCTGGAGAGTAGATGTGCCAACGTCATGAGGAGGAATAACTGAAGCTGGAATAACTCGAGGTGGAACAAGATATGCAACAAGTGGAAGATTAGCATCGTCCAGAGGAGAGTCAAGTAGTGCATCATCAAAGTTAGATTCTGCAACATCCCTCGCACCAGGAGAACCTAACTAAAGACAGACACCCAAATTAGAGGCCGATCCTCAAAATTCTGCTTAGACGAGGAAGAAAGAAATGGTCCTTGTTCTTCATCAAAGACAACATTGCAACTAAAGATAAGATGATCAATGTCTACATCAATCAACCGATAAGCCTTATGGTTGTCACTATAATAATAGAACACAACAAAATATTTAGAATGAAGTAGCAGATCTGCTTGCCAAAATAGTTGTTGAGCAGCATTCTTTCAGCATTGTCCTTTTCTAAGACGGTAAATCACATTCACGGGACTTAGAGAGACCTAGAAATTTGAATTCAAATTCCTCATGGTTTGGCAGGTGAAGATTAAAAATAATAAATGAACATGCATGTTTGGGTGCATGCTTTACAATTACAGTCACCAATTTCACTCAAATGCTAATTTCTCAGGCCAGCTGGATTTGGTCAAGACCTCTCAGTTGTACATAGATTTTACTGTTTTTTTGGAATTCCTGTATGGATTGTATTTATCTTACATTGTGACAATGATTACAATTCAGCAGGTTGTGTAATCTATTCTCAGCATATCTTAATGACTTATCAAATACATAAATTCTACACCTCTTCCACATTCTCCACTCAGACATGTGAGCTCTGCGTAGCAATCCAATGTCTCTTCTACATTCTCCACTTAAACATGTGAACTCTGTGTAGCAATCCCATGTTAAACACATTTTTGATTTACATTCCTACCACATAAAGTGGATTCATCCTCTTCTTGCACATCTATTTCTCTTTTTATAAAGCACAGAAAATAAAGTGTCAATTTCAGCCCCTGACATGGTAAGGACAGATATATGAAATACAGACAGCCAAGGAGCCAACCTTCATAAAATCTTAAGTTGTTTCTGAGTGGAATACGCCTACTTAATTATAAATCTTTTAAAATCTGTTTCAAACCTTTTTTGTCAGCAACCACATTTTTAACAAGTGAGTTATTTATGTTTTTGTTTTTTGCAGAGGGAGATGGATCCAAAATCTATGTGAGCTGTGTTGCTTTTCGTGACCCAGTAAGTGATGATATTGCTGAAGCCTATCGGATTCCTCTGAATTCTTTCGTGGACAAATGTATCTGTCTCATTTCACATTCACCTAGTTTTCAAGTTCTTCGAGAAGCAACAGAGGAGTTGTTTCGTTTATGTTTCTCAGCAACTGGCTGCAGGTAAAATTCTTTTCCGAGGAGCCGTAGCAGGGCAATTTAGTCAATGACTTAATTTCTTTTTCTTTGTTAATGATTAGATTGATGGTGCTTATGTGGTACAAATTTCCATATTTTGATATGGTCAATTTTCTGGTAGTAAGTTATCAATGTTTTGTCAAGTTTTTTGTTGCTATTGCTTAGGAAAATAATCAAAAGCTTCATTCGAAAAGCAATCGCTAAATTTTGTTAAAACTCAATATGGAATAGGGACCATTCCAGTGAAAATTCTGTGTCATGTTGAATTGTTTGGTTGTGATGCACACTGTGATGTTCTACATTTTTTACTCATATGAAACAGAAAATTGAGTCAGATCTAACTGTGTCTTCTTGACTTAGATGGTAAATTTGATTTGCTTCAGTCGGATTTTGAAGACTAATGTATGCATATACAGGGTTATTGCTATTTGAGGATTACAATAGGATTTACAGTAGGATAAAATATATGAATGAGAAAAATACAAATGTTAATCAATTTAGATTAGTGGAAACAATTTTTTTGGTACAACAACCATATAGGTTTATTCTTACAACTACATTATATGTTTTCAAAACAGAATAAATTGATAGCATGATATGATGGGAAATATGTGTACACTCTTCCATCATATATGTGTGTATGGAGCTTAGGGATTTTCCAGGAATTAATTAATTCAAACACATTGCTAATGTCTTAAACATCTTAAAGGATCAGAGATGGCTCTATATTATTACATTGCCCCAAAATAGGACTATACATGGTATACGTTGCATTATTGTATCTGATTGGCTATAAGCAAATCAATGAAATCATAAATAAATGTAAACTATAAAATCAATGTTTCAGATGCATCTTTAGGGGTCTGGATGATGGCTTGTGGATTTGGTGACGTGGATGAGATATCCCTCTTTTCAGATGGTAACCTGTTCTATTTGAAAAGTAAAAAAGGGTAACTTTTAAAGGAAAGATACACTAACTAAAAATCCCTGAAAAACTATAAATGGGAGGATTGTCATTTCAGATATGTTGCACACTAAAAACTTTTAACTGTAATAATCTATAATAATCTATTTAAGTTATTTTAGTAACCATCCATCATTTCACTTCCTTGATAGCTCAGTTGTCAGCAGAGGTTGGGTAACTATGAGGGTTCCTGTAGGTCAGCAGAGTAGATAGGGGACGCATCAAGAGGTTGTGGAGCCACACAAGGGCTTTATAAGCCGTTTTGGACAGTTTGCGACAGTCTCCTATTATTTAGGAAGGGTTCCTAATTTTTAGGGATTAACTGGGAGTTGACCAAAAAACATTAGGATACCTCAGGGGTCATTCTAGAGGCTTGGTTCACAATTTGTATTTTTTAGGGAGGACCCCGAATTTTTAGGAGGGGACAGTGAGTTCGCTGGCTATATTAAGACAGAACCAGGATGACACATCCATCATTAGTTTTCAGTAAAGGTGGCTAGGTACCGAGGTTTGAATTGGATTAAAATGTTGAAGTCTTGAATTTAATGCCTTGAATTAATAAAATAAAGTGATTAATCATAACATCACTTTATAATAATTTAATAAAATATATTAAAGTGATCCCCCTCCCCCCCATGAGACACCTATATAGCTTCCCATAAGACATATAGTATAAAAAGGAACTCCTAGAGTGGTTGCTTGTTTTTCGCCACTTGCTAAATGAGGTTATTTTTTTTGAAATAGGTTTTGGCTGAGAAATCAACAGAATTTATAGGCATTTTTTTATTGAATTTCAGCAGTGGGATTTTACAATCACAGAATTGATTTTGCATATTTATTCTTCAGATTTCATGCACCATATAAATGGGCTGGGAATGGTATTTCTTCTTGGTTTTCACTGGAAAAGTATTCAAAAGGGTTATCTAGTACAAAGAAAACTACATTTTTTGAAACTTTACTTAATTGAAGCTGACAAATTTAGTATTTATGGTGGCTAGAGTTTTCTAGTTGGAAAGTGAGTTCCCTGGCTATATTAAGACATAACCAGGATGACACATCCATCATTAGTTTTCAGTAAAGGTGGCTAGGTACCGAGGATTGAATTGGATTAAAATGTTGAAGTCTTGAATTTAATGCCTTGAATTAATAAAATAAAGTGATTAATCATAACATCACTTTATAATAATTAAATAAAATATATTAAAGCGATCCCCCTCCCCCCCATGAGACACTTATATAGCTTCCCATAAGACATATAGTATAAAAAGGAACTCCTAGAGTGGTTGCTTGTTTTTCGCCTCTTGCTAAATGAAGTTATTTTTTTTGAAATAGGTTTTGGCTGAGAAATCAACAGAATTTATAGGCATTTTTTTATTGAATTTCAGCAGTGGGATTTTACAATCACAGAATTGATTTTGCGCATTTATTCTTCAGATTTCATGCACCATATAAATGGGCTGGGAATGGTATTTCTTCTTGGTTCTCACTGGAAAAGTATTCAAAAGGGTTATCTAGTACAAAGAAAACTACATTTTTTGAAACTTACTTAATTGAAGCTGACAAATTTAGTATTAATGGTGGCTAGAGTTTTCTAGTTGGATGTTTCTGAAGCTAGCTTCTTGATGCGTTATTTGTTTTTGTTAGTTTTCTCATTTATTTGTAACATAAGTTTCCAGCAGGAAGAAAAATATGGCAAATTAGAACCCCGAACTTGTACTCAACCTCATACTTGAACTGATGTCTTAGCTAAAAAGCTAGTTCTGAGTGAAAAATGGATTTATTAAAGCATTGCAATTAATTAGAGATTCATGCTTAATAATTTATCAATAATGAAGCTATTGTAGAATTACAAGAGAGCACTTAACTTATTTTCATCTTCTTACAATTATGGCATATGTAGGACCCGGTTAACTTATTTTCATCTTCTTACAATTATGGCATATGTAGGACCCGGGTTTCTTGACGTGTACTTCAACTAATATAATCTGATTTATTTCGTACATAGTAGTGCACTTAGGCCCCTTTTTAGATTGCTTGTTATTGGTTATTTCTCTAATTTGAATTAATTGGAACATCACTCTTTAGTGCTTTAAGGAATTTTCTTCATAAGGAATGTCTTTCTCTGGTGTGAGAGTGGAGTGTATTTGATGTAAGTTGTAATTTTGACATGTGCCATGTTTCAGCAAGCCACTATGGGAGATTTTGATGTATATGGTCCTCAATGTTCCGTTGCCGATTCCGGGAAAGACTCAGATTGTATTTTCTATAGAGAATTGTCTTCTCTCTGTGGAGGCACCCCACAAGGATGGACTACCTTATGCAGATGTATGATACCCTCCTCTATCACATTCTATTACCATTTGATGTTAAGGAAGCAGTCTGGTTGAATCGTCCTTTTTTAATAGATGATTTAGTTGGTATGTTTCTATTTTAGAGTTTATATTAATTTGTCTGGCCAATCTTTTAATTATTTTCAGATGTTGCTGCTCTATTCAATGACTATTTTGAATGCAGATCTCTTTTCAACCATTGGTTCAAAGCTTAGATGTTGACAACCTCATCCAGTTTTTCACTGCTGTTCTTCTTGAGAGGCGAATTCTACTTCGGGCAAACAAGTATGTAATGATCATGCTTTTTACTCTTATCCATGCAATATTTTTGCTACGTTGGTAACCGACATATTCTTATACTGGATATCGATTTGGAAGTATGGATATGATGTGTGCTTAAAATTTAAAGCATGAATTAAAGTCTTCAAGCTTTTAGTTTGATCAATGGGATTGTTATCTAAATAATTAATTTTTTTGCTAAGTTAATATAAGTTAATATAATTTGCTACTAATCAGTATCAGGTATTATATAATTTTACTAATCATAATTGTCTGATGGTTTTATTCTTGATGATGGGCCATTATTGTTTGTTGCACTGTCTTGCAATTCAACAGTCCAAGATAAAAGCATCCTATTCTAACTTTTAAATATTCTGAGTGTGCCCCTGTTGTTGGACTGTTTTGTTTCACGGTGATGTTATATTTACATTTTTCTCCCTGTAGCAGGGAGAGGAAAGGGAGGGGAGGATATTGTGGAAAGCTAGGCATCCCATCTGTAATTGTAGTAGAGAAAATTTTTTGTGTTGATTTTTATTGATGATCCATTTCATGTTTGTTTAAATTTCTTGCTTCTATATCCGAGTTCTGTGTTTATATGCTTTAGTATCACCTTAAACCTTGGAAAGCTGAAATCCCCATGGGAAACATAATCTGAATCAGCTGCTTTCCAGGTGAATCTCTAAAACAGGTTGGATTCTAGGGATTTCTTTTTGGCTTTAGTTGGAGGATCATACTTTCACTACCTCTATACATTGTATCCGTGATTTTTTAGAATAGACTTTACGAAAGCCACAAAGTCTAGTTTTTAAAGCAACCCTTCCTGTGCAGCTACATTGATGTTTCTGTAAGGTATCTTATGCCTAGAATGTTTCTTTCTTGTAGTGCCTTAAGTCTGAATTTTGTCTTGGTGAGATTTTAATTGAAGCATGATTCAAACATGTTCAATTGGATGGGCTAAGCAGAAAAATGATAGGGTTGTTGCATGCACTTAAGAAAGTCTTTGCTATTGAATTAATTTGAGGCACCTTCCACTGTTGCTGATAATGGACCGAAACATTCAGTCTGAACTTCCATGTTTATAATCAATGCCATTTTTTTTATTGTACCTTCCGCAAACCATGCTGGTGTGGTGCAGGAGCACCTAGGACACTAGCATAGGAATTTGATGTTTTGACATTTCTAAATTGTAATAAGGTATCGTGAAGACCAATTCTTGCTTCATGCATTGTATAAGGGTCAAATGTGCCGCTTTTTTGTTTGTAACTTGTCAAGACCCTGGGTCAAAGGAGGGTCAACGGGTGCCCAAATGTGTAGAAGGGGTACCTATAATTTCTGCAAATTTTGAGTCTTGAATCAGACTTATAATTCAGTTCTGAGATTGACTGAGAATGATCTTCTTAATATTATCAATATTAAGTATTGTTGTTGAAGGTTTATCTTGAATGTAGATTCAATGTACTATTTCCAAACTGATAATATATAATATTGCAGACTTATTGATTGCTGGAAGTAAGATGCTTATAGGAGCAGACTGTTGTGAATTGTGTGTCCTCTAATCTGCATCCACAACCGAATATATACCTTGCTAGAGGGTGTGTTCCATAAGAGACATAACCCTTCACTTGACATTTAATAATACCTCTTTCTAAGTCAACAATTTCAGGAGACTTAGTTTAGGATTTAACTAACTAAACATTAGTTTAGTCAAACACAAACAAAGACATCCCTAGAAAGTCACTGGCACCTATAGGATAAGCAAGTATAAATATTAGATGCCAATCTTAAGATATATCAACACTAAGAGAGGTATGGTCTGTGCTGTCAGACCTGTAGGATTATATAGGTTAGAATCTTAACACTCCCTCTTCACCTGATAAGTCTACAGAGAGATTTATATCTAGCTATCGTCAATACAGATACAAAGTATTAATACTCTATATGTGTCTGTCTCTTATGTGGTATCATAGAACACATGATACAAAGTCATATTACTTAAACTTGTGATATGACAAATCACTAATACTAGTGATATTATACAGGATAAATTTGAAGGGTAATCTCTTCATTTATCCAAGTTATGATTTCATAGAAACTGGTATCATAACATGATCCTGAGTTTTTAAGATCTACTAGAATATAGGATAAACCCGAAGAATACCAAGATTCTTCCTTTATCCAATTTGTGACCCATGAACATAACAATATCAACATCACAATATGATCTTGAACTCATCTAGATCTTACAGCAGATCTCTACTGTTTAGCACATTATCTGAGAGATTGTCACCTCTCATAATGTTTTATACGAGTATTTATTATTTTCTGAGATCGTCACCTCTTAAAATAATGAATACAAGTGAATACAAATGGTGGAGCCCATAATAGTCAATAGCCTGACAAAATAAAATTATTTTATTAATAATCAAAAGAGTACAAATGGATTACAACTCAACCATACCAAGTCTCCTCTTGAAATGTTCTATCTTTACTCTAGATAGAGGTTTGGTGAATATGTCTGCTGTCTGATCTGCAGTACAAATGTATTCCAATTTTACAGAATTCCTATCTACCATATCTCTCACATAATGGTAAGGAATTTCAATATGCTTGGATCTGTCATGGAAAACTGGATTCACTGAGAGCTTGATGGAACTCTGATTATCACAATGAATAATCATAGGATTCATGGCTTGCCCAAATAATCCCACAAGTAACTTTCTCAGCCATACCGCTTCTCTAGAGGCCATTGCTGCTGCAATGTATTCTACTTCTGTGGAGGTCTGAGCCACTGAAGACTGCTTTCTGCATATCCATGAAATCATTGCTGATCTTAAACTGAAACAACATCTTGAAGTGCTTTTCCTGTCTTTAACACTTCCACCCCAATCTGAATTGGTGAATCCATGCAAATCTAAAGCAACTTTCTCATATTTGAGTCCATAATTAAGAGTGCCTTGTAAGTATCTCATCATGTGTTTAATAGCAACTAGGTGAACACATAAATTGACTTAAGGCATGAACATCATAGCAAATATCAGGTCTTGTATTTACTAGGTACATCAGTGACCCAATCATCTGTCAGTAGAGAGTAGAATCTATTGGAGGTGATTCTGCAGCTACTTCTTTAAGTTTATGCAAATTGGTCTCCATTGGAGAAGACATAGATTTGCAATTCCACATTCCAAATTTCTTCAAGATATCTGAAGTGTACTTTCCTTGATTCAATATGATACTATCAGAATTCTGTCGTACTTCCAATCCTAGGAAGTAATGGAGAAGCCCGAAATCTTTCATCTCGAATTCTCTAGTTAGATCTTTCTTGCATTGATCTATAAGATGATCATCACCTGTGATTAATAAATCATCAACATACAATATCAGTGTTACCATACCATCTTTATCTCTTTTATAATATAAGTTTGGATCGGCTTCATTCTTAGAGAATCCTAAGCCGGTGAGATATTTATCAATCCTCTCATACCAGGCCCCAGGAGCTTGTTTAAGCCTATAAAGAGCTTTCTTGAGTCTGCAAACAAAGGCATTAGGATCATGGGTTTCAAATCCTTCTGGTTGCTCCAGATAGACTTCTTGTGAAATCTTTCCATTGAGAAATGTTGTCTTTACATCCATCTGATGTACCTTCCATCCTTTAGATGCCGCAATTGCTAAGACAGCTCGAACGGTAGTATATATGGCAACAGGAGCAAAGGTTTCTTCATAATCAATCTCTTCTTTTTGAGAAAAACCTTTGGCTACAAGTCTGGCTTTATATTTCTCAATACTCCCATCAGCAACATGCTTTATTTTGAATATCCATTTGGAAGAAACAATAGATTTTCATTTTTGGTGTTGGAACTATTTCCCAAACATCATTTTTCATGATTGACTGGTATTGAGCAAAGGTTTCTTCATAATCAATCCTTTCTTTCTGAGAAAAACCTTTGGCTACAAGTCTGGCTTTATATTTCTCAATACTCCCATCAGCAGCATGCTTTATTTTGAATATCGATTTGGAAGAAACAACAGATTTTCTTTTTGGTCTTGGAACTATTTCCCAAACATCATTTTTCATAATTGACTGGTATTCTTCTGTCATATCTTCTTTCCAGGTTGGATGTTTAATAGCATCAGAAGGATTGGTTGGCTTTGTTTTGGATAAATCAATCATATTTGCTATATGACTAGAGAATCTTTTAGGTCTTTTACTTTCTCTCACTGATCCTGAAGGTGCAGCAAAGTCTTGAGCTGCTTCAATTGTTTTTATGGCCCAAAGTGGTCTTTTCTTTGAACTTTCCTCAAGGCTTGTATTTTCATCTTCGACCTCTTCTAAGTTCTCCCTCTGGGATTCAGATTCACTAATTCTTTCAGAACTTGATAAAGGAGAGGGTTCATTGGAGCTTATTGCTCTTTTGAATGCAAGATCTTCCTCAAAGATTACATCTCTGCTAAGTTCAATAGTTTTCTGTCCAGGTATGAAAATTCTACATGCTTTAGAAGTTTCACTATACCCTACAAAGATACCTTTCCTCCCAGATAGTTCTAACTTGGTTCTCTTTTCTTTTGGAGCATGAATGTATACAGGACATCCAATTTTTTTGAGATGACTTATACAGGTTTTACTTTAGTAAATACTTCTTCAGGGGTTTTATCTTTAAGATAAGAGTGAGAGCTTCTGTTTTGAATATATACAGCAATACAAGAGGCTTCTAGCCAAAGATAGTATTCTAGATTTTTGTCAAAAATCATAGACCTAGCAGCTTCTATAATTGTCCCATTCTTTCTTTCAGCTACCCCGTTTTGTTTTGGGTTATAAGGAACAATGTACTCCCTCTTGATCCCTGATTCTTTAGAAAATCTTTTAAATAAGTTTGACGTATATTCTCCTCCATTATCTGTTCTAAGGGTTTTAATTTTATGTACTGAAAAATTTTCAGTTAATGCTTTGAATTTTTTAAATCTTTGTAGGATTTCTTTTGATTCCTTGCATTTAAAAAAATAAATCCATGTTTTCCTAGAGAAGTCATCTATGAACAAGATATAATACCATAATCCTCCAAGAGAGGGAACGGACATAGGTCCACATAAATTTGAATGAATTAACTCAAGTACATTATTTGTTTTCCTAGTACTATCATGAAAGGGACTTCTAGTACTTTTACCTAGAGCACACCCTTTACAGATACTAGGGTGATCTTTATTCAATTTAGGTAATCCGGTAACCATCTTTTCCATAGTTGATAAGGTTTTAAAGTTTAGATGCCCTAATATTCTGTGCCATATTTCATTTGAATCTTCTACTTTGTGAACTAGGGCTTGAATGGATCTACTGGGTTCTATATTCAGTTCATACAAATATCCCTTTCTTTGACCAATTACTCTAGCTTTCTTGATGGAAGAGTTCTTAGCCCAAGTTAATACTTTTCCATCCACGAATGCAACATTGTGTCCATCATCTTCCTATGCTGTAATTGAGATTAGGTTTCTTTTAATCCCTAGTACATAGAGTACATCTTTAAGAAGAAGAGTATTTCCTATCTTTAGTTTCAAAGAGCAGCTACCAATTCCTTCAACTGAGTGTGTAGAGTTATCACCAGTAGTAACTTCATCGTTAACTTTCTTTGATAAGGAGTCTAGAGTTTCTTTGTATCTCGTTATATGTCTTGAAGATCCACTATCAACTACCCATGCCTTATTTGAGATTTCATTTGATAGAGAGGAATACAAAACACGGTTCTCAGGGTCATAAGTCTCTTCTTCTCTAATGACATTTGTACAATTTGCTTGTTGTTTGGAATTTTTCGGACAATTAGACCTATAGTGTCCAAATTTTTCACATTTGAAACACTTTATTTTATATAGGTCTTTCTTCGGCTTTCCATTCTTTTGATTTCCCTTTTTCTTCTTGAAGTGCTTTTTTTGCCTTTATAAGAGTTGTCATTAAGAACGTGAAGTTCTTCATCTTCTACTTTTGGTTTTCCTTTTTTCTTTAGTTTTCTTGACTCTTCCTGAAGACAATCATTCTTGAGTTTGTTAAAGTCCGGAAGCTGATCTCTAGCACTTATTCCTTGTGCGAATGTTTCCCATGATTCTAGCAATCCATCTATGGGCATGAGCGTTAGTTTGGTGTCATTAATGATGGTTCCTATGCTTGATAATTCATCTCTAATGCCAACAACTCTTAGGAAATAAGAGTTTATCGATTCTCTTTTCTTTATCTGGATGTGATTCAGTTGTCTTTTTAATGCAAGGATCCTAGTTGCATTGTTTACTTCAAATGCATTCCGTAATGCATTCATCATATCGTAGGCAGTTTGGTGTTTCGTAAGCATAAGTACGATATCATTCTTAACTCCATCCAAGATGATTTGAATGGCTTTTCTATTTCCATTGGTCCATATGGATTTGTGAGGTTCAACTGGTGGCTGTTTAGATGCTCCATCAACAAATTGTCTAACATTGTTTTCTTCAAGAATCATCAAGATTCTGAATTTCCATGCTTCAAAGTGTTCCTTTCCATCGAATCTGTCCTCAGGCCTGATTGTATATGCCATTGGAAATGGAAGACAACTACTGAATATATAAAAGGTCTGATTACTGAAAAAATGTGCAGAGCCCTAGGTCTGATAACTTGGCTCTGATACCATGTAATGTTCTGCAAATTTTGAGTCTTGAATTAGACTTATAATTCAGTTCTGAGATTGGCTGAGAATGATCTTCTTAATATTATCAATATTAAGTATGTTGTTGAAGGTTTATCTTGAATGTAGATTCAATGTACTTTTTCCAAATTGATAATATATAATATTGCAGACTTATTGATTGCTGGAATTAAGATGCTTATAGGAGCAGACTGTTGTGAATTGTGTGTCCTCTAATCTGCATCCACAACTGAATATATACCTTGCTAGAGGGTGTGTTCCTTAAGAGACATGACCCTTCACTTGACATTTAATAATACCTCTTCCTAAGTCAGCAATTTCAGGAGACTTAGTTTAGGATTTAACTAACTAAACATTAGTTTAGTCAAACACAAACAAAGACATCCCTAGAAAGTCGCTGGCACCTATAGGATAAGCAAGTATAAATATTAGATGCCAATCTTAAGATATATCAACACTAAGAGAGGTACGGTCTGTACTGTCAGACTTGTAGGATTATATAGGTTAGAATCTTAACAGTACCAAACATGTTTTCTTGTATTTTTGGTCATATTTGGCCTATTGGCATAGTTTCCAAAAAATGGCCAAATGTTGTAGGAGTTGTCAAAAGGTTGCTAAACATTTAAAAACAAATTGCCCTATTTGGCATACGACGGCTAATTGATTTGAAAATCAGTTGGATCCGGTTGAGAATGGTGTTGAAAGCCCTTCAAGATCAAACAATGGTGTAACTTGG
Source organism: Cupressus sempervirens (assembly GCA_028749045.1). NCBI lineage: Eukaryota > Viridiplantae > Streptophyta > Pinopsida > Cupressales > Cupressaceae > Cupressus > Cupressus sempervirens. Next base: position 362,697,589 of record CM053792.1, on the reverse strand, counting down.
AGAAATTGATGATTGGGAATGAAAAAACATTGAAGTTGTTTCTTATTACAACAACAATTTTATGGTTTCTGCACTTGTATGGACAGATTATGATTGGTATATCAGTTTTTTGTGCTTGGTCGTGTGGTGTAATGAGTAACCTTTCATTGGTATTTGGTTTGATTGCGTAATGGTGGAGGAATAAGCCAGTTCCATTAATTTTTGTGAGAACTGTCTAGAAACCCTACATATCCTAGGGTCTTGAAGACAAATGGCTTAAACCTGACATTCCATCATGAGAATTAGCCAAATCCTTGGGCAATGTTAGGTTTAAACATGTACTTTAAGATGTAAAAGGTTTCAAAGTAGTCTCTTTAATGCTCGATTTTGGAGTGATGGCCTAGGCTTGGTACATACATGTGACAACGCTATGAGAGGAGAAAAGGAGTTGTAGATAAAGCCAAAATTGGGTGTGGGTGCATTTCAATTGATGATTCAGGGTCCCTAGGCATGGACAAACAATAATCCAAAGCCATTGGATTGGAGGAATTGGTTTGTGAGAAGATTGAAATGAACCCAAGCCTAATTGGCAATTAGGACTAGTCTGGGCTACATCGAGTTGATTGGGTCAAAGGATAAACCTAGATCCCATTCTTTAGTATTTCATGAAGGGTTGAAGAGGGTATCTCGAAAAGGGTATCCAAAGGTGCCATTTGACTCGACCCTTGTTTAGGAGATTTCGAAGCTGCAAATAATTTAGTCAATGGGTCGACCTAATTGTTATTAGTTTTTTATTAGGCCTTACCATAGGAAATGACATAATGGATTCCTCTAACCTAAGTCAAGTATTGGGAATAGTTCAAATATATCAAGGGGAGAATGAATATGCATTTACAAGACCTCTCAGCCACTTGTGGTGACATGATCTCGTAGTGCTAGGTTAGGTGCAAAGGGTAAGCTTCGAAGGAAGGTGTAATTGGTGTGAAAAGTTGAGTGAGTAGATGGTGCTCCAAGGATGAGTCGTAGAAGAAAGGGTCTCTAGAGGGAGATCTAAGTGTGACAACCAAGGTTTGTTGCCAAGAAAAGGAGGAGAAGTACCTAGTTGCACTATCCTTTGCATCGTATTGGTATCAGAGCCAACTTTATCGTGTTGAGTTTGGTGTATGTCAGAGGGAGAGAACTAAGAAGAGGCTACTATTATACCTCCTAAATGAGTAAAACCTCAAGACCTTGAGGAGATGGAACAAAGAATGGAAGAGAAGTCTGAAGCCAGATCCAAGAAGATGGTGAAGAAACTGAAAGGAAAGGAGAACCAAGTGGAGAGTGATCTTAAAGTCTTTGAGGATGAGACAAGAGAGGATGAAGAAGAAAGACCTCCAACCCAAGATTTGCCTGTAGAGCATAAGGGTTTTGTGAATGCCATAAAAGAAGCACATAGGGAAAGTGTTGAGGCTAAGATGGATGTTCCTACGTTCAGTGGGAAGTTGGATGGAGATGAGCTTGTTGATTGTATTGAAGTCCTAGAGAATGATCTTTGAGTATAAGGAGGTGATAGATAGTACAAATGAAAGATTTGCATAGACAAGACTGAGAGGATCTACTTTAGTATGGTGGAATTGCATTTAGAGTGAAAGGGAAAGATGGGAAAGAATATGAGATCCAAGACATCAGGAAGTTCCACAACTTGAAGCAGAAAGTCTTAGATGTGACTTCCTATACAAAGGAATTTCTCAAATTACACATGAAGGGAAAATGCCATGAAGATGAAAGGGAGAAGGTGGTTTGGTACACGAATGGGCTTAGGTTTTCCATTCAAGATGAGATAAGTCTTGTGGCACCAAAGACAATAGATGAGTGCTTTTTAGTTGGCATCAAGGGTTAAGGAGAAGCCTAGGAGAAAGAGTGAATATAATAGTCGAGGAAGAGGAGGAAAGAATTTCAGAGGAAGAGAAAGCTTTGGAGGAAGGAGTTGATTTAACAAAAGCAATGAATTTAACCACCAAGAGTCAAGTGGAGATTCAAGTTCATGAGGAACAGGTTTCAGAGGTAGAAGACCCAAGGCAAGGGGTAGGAGGATGAGGAAGGGATCCTAGTGTCTTCAGTGGAAGATGCTTCAATAGTAATCAAGTAGGGCGCCAGATGAGCAAGTATCTTGACAAGGCTTTAAGTTCTCATGAAAGAGAGAGAAGGAAGCAATTGATGATTGAGGAAGATTGCCAAAGTGTCAACTCCCTTGTTGGAAGTGCAAGACTAGTTCAAGATGGAAAAAGTTTGATGGTGAGGATGCCCTTGTTGAAGGTACCCCAAAAGCCAAAACCCCCTCAAAGGAAGATTCTTTTCAAGACTACTTGTAAGGCCTATGAGAAGGTATGTAAGGTCATAGGAGATTGCGGTTCAATTGTGAATGTAGTTTTAGTAGAAATGGTAGATAATTGAAACAAAAGATTGCCACATCCAAACCCTTATAATTTTTTTTGGTTGGATAAGGGGAAAAATGTTTTGGTTAATGAACAAGTGTGGGTTGCTTTTTAAATAGGAGAATATAAGGATGGATTTTTGTGTGATGTAATCCCCATGGATGCTTGCTACTTTTTGTTCGGGTATCCATGGCAATATGATGTGGATGCTCAACACAATGGGAAACATAATTCCTTCCTCATAACCAAGAATGGTAGAAAGTGAATGAAGAAACAAAGAAACAATTAGGGTCAAGTGTCATGCTAGTGAATGGTAAGGAATTCTTAAGCATCATGAGGGAAGAGGATTCGCAAGGGAATGCTTTATTATTGAAGCCAAAGGATAACTCTGAACTATAGGACAATAAGGAGAAGAGCATCCCTAAGGAGATAGAAGGGTTATTGGAGAAATACAAGGGTATAATGGTGGAGGAGATGCCTAACATCCTACAACCAATCAAGGATATTAGTCATCAGGTTGACTTCATTCTTGGTGTTACTTTACCAAACAAGCTTGCATACGATATGACAAATTTTTAGAATGAAGAAATAACAGGCAAGTCCACGAACTGTTAGACAAGAGGTTGGTAAGAAAAAGTCTTAGTCCATGTGCAATACCTATTGTACTTGCACCTAAGAAAGATGACACATGGAGATTATGCATTGATTCAAGGGCCACAAATAAAATTACTATAAGATACTGGTTCCCAACGCTTATCATAGAAGATTTGTTGGACTATCTAGGAGGGGCTTGTTATTTATATAAAATTGATGCTAAGTCTGGCTATCATTATATACGGATCAAATAGGGGGATGCGTAGAAGACAAGATTCAAGATCAGTGAGGGCCTTTATGAGTGGATGGTGCCCTTTGGGCTTTCGAAGGCACCTAGCAAAATCATGCGCCTTGTGAATAAGGTATTGAGTCAAAGGTGGAGTCAAGTGTAAATTTTCTTGGACAGAGAAAGTAGATCAAAACTTTCAATATTTAAAGAAGAAAGTGGTAGAGTTACCTAGCTTGATGCATCCTGACTTCAACAAGTTCTTTACTACAGAGTGTGATGCCAACAACCAATCCATTTTGGCAGACCTTAGCCAAGAAGGTAGGCCGGTTACATTCTTCTCAGAGAAACTAAATGAGGCTAAGAAGTACTCTACCTATGTACCTATGACAACACTTCTTACCCAAGGAGTTTATAGTGCATACAGACAATCATGATTTGAGTTTCTTGAATGGGCAAGAAAAGTTGATATCAAAGGCACATCAAATGGGTTGAGTAGTTGCAATCATATACATTTACAATCAAGCATAAGAAGGGGATGTCTAATAAGGCAGCTGATGCCTTGAGGTGAAGAGTGCTCATAATGCAAGAAATCCAATTGTAGAACATGGGGATTAATTCACTCAAGGACATGTATAAGGATGATAGTGATTTTAAGGAGATCTATGAAGTATGTTCAAGTTTTGCTAACACTTTTTATGTTGATTTTTCTGAATATATGTTGCAAGAAGGGTTATTGTGCCGAGGCAACTTGTTGAGTGTTCCCAAATGCTCTATGAGGGAGAATATCATTAGAGAAAAGTATAATGGCAGCCTAGGTGGTCACTTTGGACTTGATAAAACACTAGAACAAGTCACAAGGTTTTATTTATGGCCTAAGGTATAAACTGATATAAGAAGGTTTGTAGAGGGTTGTCCTATTTTTCAGAGAGCCAAGGGTGTGTCTTCTAATGCAAGGTTGCATCAACCTCTTTTGATCTCTAATAGACCTTGGGAAAGTATTAGTATGGACTTCATATTAAGTCTTCCTAAAACCCCAAGAGGATTTGTTAGTATTTTTGTCATTGTTGATAGATCTAGTAAGATGGCTCACTTTGTTCCATGTAAGTGCACCAATGATGCATTTTATATTGCAGGTTTGTTTGTCAAAGAGGTTGTTAGTACAGATGACTTCCTCTTCACATTGTCACAGATAGGGATTCCAAATTTGTTGGTCACTTTTGGGGAATCCTTTGGAAGGAATTAAGCACTCAATTGTTATTTACATCTTCTTATCACCTTCACATTGATGGCTAAACTGAGGTTGTAAATAGGTCTTTGGCAAATCGATTAAGATGTCTCGAAGCAACATGGTCAAGCTTGGGACATGGTACTCAATTAGGCTGAATATGCTTATAATGATTCAATTAATAGGAGTACAGGTAAAAATCCTTTTGAAATTGTCTATGGTATCCACCCAAGAGGAATTTTAGAACTTAGAGATCTCAATAGAATGGACATGAATGCTCAAGTTGAAGACTTTGTCATCACAATGAAGGACATTTATTACAAGGTCAAGGCCACTTTTCAACAAAGTGCAGATAAATACAAAGCCAAAGTAGATGTCAAGAGAAGGGATATGTTGTATAAAGTTGGTGACTTGGTAATGACATGTTTGAAGAAGGAAAGACTACCTAAGGGTCAACATACTAAATTGCTCATGAAGATTGGTGCTTGTAGGGTTGTCCACAAGTTTGGAGCTAGTGCTTATAAAATTGAGTTACCACTAGGAATTAGTATATCTCCCATATTTAATGTTTATGATTTGATTCCTTTTAGGGGTTTTGTTGTTGTAGGTGATGCTATAGGTGTCAATGCTGCTGAAGAGCTTAGTGTTTGGCTTAAAGACTAATTCTCAAGTAAGCCCTATATTTGGAATGCATTCTAGACTCCTAGGCAATAAAGAGGACCACCAAAGGCACCTACAAGGAGCACCTTGTGAAATGGGAAGGATTGCCTGATGCTAAACTACTTGAATGTCAGGGCAAACATACTAAAGCATGGTACAACTATTGCTGACTTAACTTGTTAAGGGGCTTGAGTTTTTCTAGCCCTTAGAGTACGGTGCAGGAGACCTAGGACATTAGCATAAGAATTCAATTTATTGACATTTCTAAATTGTAATAAGGTCTTGTGAGGACTAATTCTTGTTTCATGCATTATATAAGAGCCAAATGTGCCATTTTCTTGTTTGGAACTTGTCAAATCCTTCTTGATCAAAGGATGGTCAATGAGTGCTCAAATGTGGAGAAGGGGTACCAAACATATTTTCTTGTATTGTTGATCATGCTTGGCCTATTGGTATAGTTTCTTGGTTGGTTTGATAAGGTAATGCAAAAAATGCCCAAATGTTGTAGAAGTTGTCAAAAAGCTACTACGCAACTTTGACAACAAATTGGCCCATTTGGTATCCAATGACTAACTTATTTGAAAATCAATTGGAACCAGTTGGGACTGGTGTTGAAAGCCCTTTGGAGCGGAAGGATAATGTAGCTTGGAGAATGGGAATGAAAAAACATTGAAGTATTTTTGATTACAACAACAATTTCATGGTTATTGCTTTTGTATGTTACATATTGTGAATGGTAGATCAAAGTTTTGTGCATGATAATGTGGTGCAATGAGTAACCTTTTGTTTGTACTTGGTTTGATTGCATTCAGTGGAGGAATAAGCAAGATCCATTAAATTTTGTCAGCATTGTCCAGAAACCCTACAAATCCTAGGGTCTTGGAGACAAATGGCTTAAACTTGATATTCCATCATGGGAATTGGCCATATCCTTGGGAAATGTTAGGTTTAGACATGTACTTTAAGATGCAAGAGGTTTTAGAGAATTCACTTTAATGCTTGATTTTTGGAGTGATGCCCTAGGCTTGGGATGGACATGGGAGAAGCCCGTGAGGCTAGAAAAGGAGTTGCAAAGAAGCCAAAATTGGGTGTGGTTGCATTCGCATTGGTGATTCACAGTCCTTACACATGGGTAGACAATAATCCAAAACCATTGGGTTGGAGGAATCACTTTGTGAGAAGTTTGAAGGAAATCCAATCCTAATTGATAGTTAGGCCTAGTTTGGGGTACATCGGGTTGATTGGGTCAAAGGCCAATCCCAAATCCCATTCTGCAGTATTTCATGAAGGCTCGAAAAGGGTAGCCAAACATGCAATCTGATGGGGCCCTTGATTAGGAGATTTGGAAGTTTTAGGCAATCTAGTCAATAGGTCGAGATAATTGCTACTAGGTCTCTGTTAGGTTATACCATAGCAAATGACATAGTGGATTCCTCTAACCCGAGTCAAGTGTTGGGAATGGTTCAAATGCATCAAGGGGAGAACGGATATGCATCTGCAAACCCTCTTTGCAAGTTGTGGTGACATGATCTTGTATATTTGGTAGGTTAGGTCAGGGTAAGTTTCCAAGGAAGGTGCAATCTCACAAGTGTAAGGATTCAGTAGAGTGAGTGGACACAAAGAGGTTGATCCAAGGACGTGTCATAGAAGAAAGGGTCTCCAAAGGGAGATCAAAGTGTGGCAACCAAGGTTTGTTGCCAAGAAAGTGAGGGAAACTACCTCGTTGCACTAACCTCTTTATCACCATGGAAATGGGGAAATGCGTAATTCTAAGACGGAGATTTAAGTGAAAATAGTGTAAGAACCCCTGCAGGTTCTAACTTTGGAAATCTTTAAATTCTGATTTCTGAATGTTTCTATGTTATCTTTGTTTGCATTTGAATGGTTTTGAATCCAAATATATACCAATGCATGTAATTCAAATTACAAAGCCAGAAAATAACAAATTACAATGCAACAATCTCCTTTCGGATCTTATTTCCCCTCAAATTAACATGCAAATATTACAATGAAAGGACTATATACTATATGCACACAAACTATGTTTCAGAGTTATTCAAAATCTTGAAGTGACTGAATAGATCGCTGAAATACTCCAGACATTAACTCTGCACACCAAAAAGCTTCTCCAAGTTGACATGGATGCTGAGAAAAATAATGTAGCCCCCATATGAATGAAATTGAGCCCTGTAGGTGAAACAGAGGCTCTGAATTAATAGCTGTGACTCTTCTGATAACGATCACTGCCCTGGAATATTTCCTTCGTCTCTTGCAAATCAATCACAATTCATAGCTGAGTTACGGTCTCTAAATAAGACCACCACAAGCACAATTCGCTGGATAGTTTCACTAGTTCAAAGTGGAAAAGAACTTGGAAGAATTCACAGTTCTTCAGACTTGAAACCCTTGTTTCAATTTCCTCTCCACACGAGCAAAAGCAAATGCACAAGTCATGAATGAATTCATTTTCTCTTTCGCTGGTTTTTAGTAATTCTCCATGAGATATCGTCACAAATACCCCTCATTACAATTCTTCAGACTTGAAATCCTTGTTTCAATTTCCTCTCCACATGAGCAAAAGCAAATGCACAAGTCATGAATGAATTCATCTTCTCTTTCATTGTTCTTTAATAATTCTCCATGAGATATCGTCACAATTACTTCTCATTGCCAAAAGTACAACCTGCAATATGATTACAGAGAGAAATATTTCACCAAAGAGATGAAATGATGCGAAATAGAAAAATATGTACAATAGGCCTTCATAAAGTGAATTGTCTATAACTCTTGGCAGTGTGTTTTTTTGAAAAAACTCACTTTATGCTGCTGTGGTGACAGGGGATGCGTGGGCATCCCAAAAATGCTTGAGGGACATGTTGTTGCTCCCTCAACATTCTTGGAATGCGGGGATGTCCCTGCATTTCTGGCCGGGGGCTGAGATTAAGGTGGCTTTGCTGGAGGTGTCAGAATGCTCTCCCCACATCCCTGGTGGATCCCCACTCCGAAAACATTGGTATAGTTTTTTCTTTTGTTTTTTTTTTTGGAAGGGGGGGGGTGGGGGGGGGTGTGGGGGCTCATGACAATTATGAATGCAAGGCAAACACTACTAAATAGTACTTACCAAACTATCCAATTGTTAAATGATGATGGCTAAGTAAATTCAAGCATGAGTAAATAGGATAGATGCGTATTTACTGCAACAATGTTCATAGATGGCCAACATGACAACAATGCTCCACGTAGAAGGTAGGTTCATGTTGTGATGATATATTTGTACGATGAAGAACACCTTCCTTGTAAAGAGGGAATATTATAATTTTATTTCTGTTTCTGTGAAGATGTTCTTCTTTTGGCAGCACTTAAATGCACTGCAGTTTGATCCTCAGCACAAACATGCTCCCATCTCAATCTTGGTTTGTGTGCAAACAGCATGACACAACATAGAAGTATAAGGCTCTGCTATATAGGGAACCTTCTTTGAGATTAGTGGTAAGTTGATTGCTCAATTGATTTGTGGAAGTAAATCAATTTCAATTACATTGATTAAGAATTAATGATTGAGTAGTCAGTTGATTGTTCAGTCCATCTGAATGTCACTTAAATGATTTGTGAGCATAATCTAGTCTCAGCTACTTTGATCAGGAATTTTTGATTGATAAGTTAGTGAATTTTTCAGTAAAATTGAGTATCAGTCCAGTGATTTTGTAAGCTTAATTTGGAGCTTTACTTGACACTCCATCTAATTTCTCTTAGTTAAGTTCATAGTGTGCTTGTCTATTTAAAGGGTACATATTCTAATTTTAATCCTTGTGCATATAGATTCCTTTTCCAAAATTTCAGTCCAGTCCAATTATTTGTTTTCAAATTTAACGAGAGGACAGTTTCAGGTTTTAGAGTTTGATGTTGTGTAATTAGTTTCACATTTTCAGCAGTATGTGCTTGCAGATTGACATCTGATTTAAGTTTTCAAGTTTTAAGCTATCAAGTTTATGCATTAAAATTTCTGACTGCAGGATCTTCTGACCAGGGTCTAGAAGTTAACTATTTGAACCCTGGAGGCATATTTCAATTTAAACATAATCATTTTTTGAATGCCAGGACACTAGTGTTAAATTTGGTTATTGAAATTTTATTTGCTTTGGAAGCAAAAATACACTGATCAGTAGAACTATTGGATGTCCAATTAGAATTCAAATCGAATCAAAAAACTTTATAAATAAAAGCTAGAAAAAGGTAGGGTTTAGTGTCTCTCCACCTAACCACTCGTACCTGTGAACCATAATTGTTTTTAGAAACATTGGGAGTTGTATAGATTAGAGAGGTTTCAAAACAACAGCTATCGAGTATGATGCATATCTACATAGATGAGTAATGAGATAAGTACAGCAATAATAGTAGCATTAGAATATGAAGAAAAAGTTTACAGAATATACGAGATTGCATTAACAAGAGCTTTTGGAAAGCAATAGAGGGGCCATTACATTAAATACACTGGCTATGACCTTTTTTAATGAATACATTACAGGATTTCAGAAGTTTGCAAATATAAGTGAAACATGGCATGTAGCTTTAATACTCATCCAATTGAAGTAACCTTTCTCTGAAGTGAACATTTTACCTCCTGTCACGTGGATGGACTGATCATCCATGAGTGCCCTAGAAGGCATTACATATTATATGTCAGTGCAATGCTTTAAATTATTAATAAGAAGGTTCTAAAGATATGCTGTATGTTATTGTGTTGATTATCTATTTGTTGCTTTTTTCTGCATTGATCTGTAGTATTTTTCCCTTTTTAAGGAAAGTTCTCTTTTATTATACCCCTTACAACACATTTCAATGAATATTTTGTCTACGAGTTTAATTTTATCCCTCAAATTGTCAGAATAACTAAGTTTCTGTCACGTGTCTGGCATCGTTTTTTTGTTGTTGTCTAAACATTGCTAATAATAATTGTGCTGGCATTGAGGACCTCTTAGTGATTGTGGATATTGCCGTATTTTGTTGAACTGTATCAAGCTAAAGTTTAATCACGAATGGTTGCATTTTCATATGTTATAGCTCTTCTTTAAGATTCTTTTGATCTGTGTATGTATCTTGCAGGTGCTCATCACGGACTCTTAAATGAGGCTGTTTGCCACTTAATTGGAATTTTACTGTGTTTTATTGAACTGTATTGAAATAAATTTCATTAGTGAAGGGTTTTTGTTTCCATATTCAAGAGCTCTTTTTCAAGAATCTTCTGATCTATATAAATATCTCGCAGGTACTCATTACTGACTCTTGTATCAGAAGCTATTTGTCACTTGATTTATCCATTTAAGTGGCAGGTAAGTTGAATAGATAGATGTGTAAATTTAATTACTTCTGAAAAAGAGAAACTGATCCTTCTTTTTATTTCAGACAAGGTTATCCTGTTTGAACTGTTCAGTTTTGTGTTTGTGCTTATGCCCTTGCTCTCTGCAGTAATTACTTTTTAAAGCTAAAATGATGCCTTGTATTTTGTTGGCAGCATGTTTATATCCCATTGCTATTTTTCAGTGGAGTTGATTATATTGATGCTCCAACTCCATATATGATGGGTCTTCACTCTGGAGTTGACACTTCCGGACTTGCCATGGATGGTGTAAGATTTCAATACTAAGTCGTTCTCATTTCCTTCAATCTTAGTTGGTTTCCAACATGTGTGGCAAAATTCAGTTTATAAATTATGACATGAATACACATGACTTATTTTTGCAGATGCTATAACCATGCTGTGCTGGTTTATTTAAAGAAAACAACAACTTTATTACACTTCGTAGCATATTATAAAAGCTTGAAGGAATTTACTCGATCTTCCATTCTGTGATTTATTATTTATAAGAAAGGTTAACCATATTGAAAATGCCTTTCCTGCAAGCACCTTCTGTTTCTAACTTTCTAACCAATAGTGGGAGACAAAGTTAAGAACTTGATTAATTCAACGATACGTATCTACATTTATATAGGAAGAAACATGTGTAATTAATGGTTATACAACAACTTTCAACTACGTGCTAACTAACAATAGAACAGTTAAGACAATGTAATATAATTGCTTATAGTTGCGCTAGCATTTCTCCTATAGTACATTGTCCCTGAAAACATCAAAATCACCTAGCCCCAGGGACCCCCACTTAATGCTTACATAACAAAACATGCTGGCTATATAATTTGAATACATATTTTAGAGAAACTTTTCTCACAAAGAAACAAGTTTTGGAAAAAGTGGGGCTTTATCAAGCTGCCTCTCGACCCATGGAAAAGTGTTGCTTCGAGCTATGTGCTTGAGCTCTCAGTCTCGAACTCTCAATTCACACAATCTTGAAATTTGTATTATTCAACAGTGATCCCTAAGAGATGACAGATCTGTATCATTATCTGAAGACCACAAAATGGTATAATTCTTGATTATATACTCTAAAGCTTGCTGGAGCTCAATTTATATTGAGCTCAACACAAAATTCAAATCTTGACTTCAAAACATAACCTTCACAATATATGCACTCTTCAAATTTGTCAGCATCAAAGAAAGCAAAAGAGAAAACACAAACCAGAATTATCAAATATGCTTCTAAGTTGAACACCATCTTAAAGTGAGATGGCTGACCTGAGATGATGGAAATTCCTCCATCCCTTATCCCACTGGCTGTAGATGCAAAACTTTCTGAGAAATGGCCAAGCAAACAAAAATTCGGGAGTTTTTTTCGCTAGGCCAATTTTTACAACTTTTACTGGCCCAAAAACTTGCAAGAAGCTTTGAAAAATCTCATTTTTTAGCAAAAAACTTGTTTGCAACCAAGTAAGACGTCTAATGACATCAAAAAGTAAAAGCATTTAATTTTTTATTGGATATGGTTGCTGCTCAAGAGACAAAAAAACCTCCCTAGCTTGTGCAAGGTCATTTGCAGACTTTTTAGTCAGTTGGAAGTGAATTTCGAAGAAAAATTGGATTCCCAATTAGGTTTTCTGCCTTAAAAAAAAATCATTTCATCCCCTTTTTGTTGCATCTAGGTTTATATAAACTCGATAATGCCATTCCTAAGTACTCTAAATTGCTTTAAAACTTAATGAACAAGATTTAACAACATTTTTTGACAATTTTTAAAGATTTTTTCACAATTTTATAAGGAATCGTAACTTGAAAAAATTTCAAACCCTTACACTTTCTTTTTCATGTTTCAACTATGTCTAAAATTATTTAAACTATTTTAGTTGGTTGCTAACTTGTTTGTTAAAATATTAACTTGTGGCTTCAATTTGTATGTGTAGGTTGATTAATAATGGCAAATAGAAAAGGATATACAACTAGTTTAGCTTCAGGGTCTGCCTTAGTAGATGCATACCCATCTAGATTGTAGTCATGCTTCCTAAAGGTAGTAGAGATAAGGCTTGGAAGTATGCCTTTGAAAGATCAAAACCTAATAGTTTAGTTTTCATAAGTGTAGAAAACTAATTCATGGAGGCATAAACCACTTGAATTACCACCTTGTAGGCATCACAAAGCATGATAAAAGGGTTTGTGGTGGGACTGCAGAGGAAATAAAAAGAGAATTCAATGCCTTGCTTGCAACCCAAGAAGAGAAAAAACTTCAAAGGGAAAGGGCAAAACTAACCATGAAAGCAAACATAGCTGAATTGTAAAGTGTTACAATCAACCTTGAAAAAGAAGAAGCACTTGAGGGCTTAGTGGGTTCTCTTTGTGGCCCACGTATTTGCAAATCCACCATCACCTCGCACACCACTTCTGCTACTTCTAGTAGAGCACCACCATCGTATAGGCAAATATTTTGTGCACATAAACACACTTGGAGCACAACTCTCATTGGAGGAACTGGGTGGAATATGGAGGTGCATGAACAAACAAACATAGTTTTGTGCTTATTTTTGGTACTTCAACAGCATCCCTTCCAATGTGGTAGACAATCCATATTGTCTTAATTTGGTTAACGCATTGATTGTGGTAAGAAAAGGCTACAAGTTTCCTTCTCATGCAAACTTGAGTGTAAGGTTAGTCTAATTGTTTTAGTTTTAAAATTTCTAAATTTTGGTTTTGAATCTTGATAACGTATGTTTTCTGATTTTTCGAGTGTAGAATAAATTTATGAATTTTTTAAATTTATAGCAATTAGTAATTATTGTTTTTATTGGAAAGCGTCTGGTAAAGTATTTAACGTGATTGGTGACATTGACACAACACGCCTTCTGGGTCCACTTGATACTCTTTTGACCTAGAGCTATTAACCAGTGAGGCCACAAATGGGGACCTCAAACCCAAATCCACAAGCACATTGGATCAGCAAAGCCACATGCACATGGTCACAATGGCCTAGCTAGGGTTTGAACGTGGTGGGGACAACAGCACTATCGCTTAAGCTACACACTAAGTGTTAGACCTTGTTATTACTAATTTTGTTGAATCCAAGTTATATATTTTTTTAAAAAATTGTGTATAAAATATTAATGTCACTTTGTACTTGTAGATTCCTCACAAATGCAATCGATAGGGCAAATGAAGTGGTGGAAGAGCAAAGAAAGAATGGAAAAATTTGACTGCAGTATTCTTTCTGATGGGTAACAAAAACTGCATCATTAAATTTTTGGTTTTTGGCAAGAATAATACGGTGTTCTTAAAATCAGTGGATTTGCCTCTAACAAGGTGAAAACTGCAGAAACTTTGACTCTAATGCTGGAGCAAGTTTTAATGGAAAATGTGGTACAAAAAATAACCGATAATGCAACAACATATGTTGGAGTTGATATAATCCTCCAAGAGAAACATAGGACACTTTTTTGGACACCTTGTGTAGCACATGTCCTTGACCTTCTTTTGGAAGACATAGATAAGTTAGATTGGGTGACACTAGTTGTAAAGGATGTAATTGGAATCACAAAATATATTTACAATCACCCTTGGTTTCTTCACTTGAAGAGAGAACACACCCACAGGAAAGAAGTGGTAAGATTGGTTCTCACAAGGTTTGCAACAATTTTCGTAACATTGGAAAGTATTCTTAGTTTATTGATGACCGTGAAGAAATTTTTTTTTGATTAAGGCATGAGTAGACTCAATTTATTCAAAGGAGCTTGAAGGATAGAGCATTGCATACATTACTTTTGACAACCTATTTGCACAGAGCTACATAGATTGCGAAAGTAACTTGAAAACTCAAATATTGAATTTTTTTTGTATTTAAGTCTTTTATTATAATTTGTCACTACAATGAATAATCTTTTTATGTTTTTTAATTGCAGGTGTTGGAGCCTTTGGTTTGAGTTCAATGCTTGGTAGATGGGGATCAAACCCCAACGTTGATTATATCGAAAACTAGTATAAGGGGAAGAATTTCAAATTTGATCCCATATGGAAAATTATTGATAGGTGTAATGATCAACTCCAACCCATCCATGCAACATGATACTTTCTCAACTCTTGTTTTCTCCTGTTAGATTCTTATTGGGATCCCACTAGAGAGGTCAATGAAGGGCTCATCGCATGTATTCAAAGGATGACACCTGAGTTTGAGGTGATACTTCTCTTTGTGCTCAAATTGGAAATTTACCAAAATGCAAGTGGTAAGCTATTCTCATAAGGGTTGGCCAGCAGAGGAAGATCCACTTAAACCCTAGGTATGATATTTGGAATTTTGGAGTCTTTCACATGCGTGACAAGTTAGAATATGCTTTCAAATTAGAATATGTTTTCACCTTGCTTTCTCACTCTTCAATATTTATTTTGCAGATGCTTGGTGGCAAAATTTGGGTGGAAATATCCTGAATCTAAAAACAATTGCCCTCAAGTCTAATGCCAATGTTGTGACTTATCTAGTTGTTAGTGCAATTGTAGTTTGTTTGATGCCATTCACACAAAAGAGAGGAATAAGTTAGCTTACAATGCCTCAATGACCTCTGTCTTTATGCAATATAATCTTCTGTTGCACACAAGGAGGGTAGAGGAAACACTAGGTTGTGCAATTGGTTTGGATGATATTGATCCTTAACCTGATTGAACATTAAGGAGTAACCTCCATTGTTTTTAGAGGATGAGATCTATGATTTGGAGAGGCAGGGTATAGAGAGGGGGCAGATTCCCACTGGATGATGTCGATGAGGATGAGGATGATTAGTCATTGCCAGTGCTAGCAACATCTACATCCAGTATGTAGGTGGAGCCGCAACCACTCATGTCGAGCGAGGAGGTGCTACAATAACAAACTCCTAGGGCTAGACCCGCTAGCTCTCCCCTAGTTTTTTACCAGATCTAAGAAGAGGAATAATTTACAATAACCAATTTATTCAATTCTAATTATTACATCTCAATTTTACATCATTACATGAGCACACCATATTTACAACCATAAAGGATGAGTTTATGTTTACAATGCTAGAATCCACTTTACATCATAGGATACAAATTACTATAATGATCTTCAATCAAGTTACTGGTATGAAGATACAATAAAGATGTTAGATTGCTATGAAGTCTATCCAAAGAGCCTTAAATCAAACAATGAACCAACAATGGGTCTCAATGGAAAATATTTGCCACCCAACCATGTGGAATTGTGAGGAGATAACATAAGGCCTCACACCATGCAAGAAAGCACATAAAAACACTTTAGAGGAAAACACAAGAAGACCAATCAAGGCATGACAAAAGCTCACAAAGATACACATGGGATACTACAAGATATCATACTATACCAGAGGTGAACCACAAGGATGATTGAGGGAATCCGAAGACATGCTAGAGAGTGTCGTCACATAGCTCCCACTCTTGAGTTATGTTGGCAGTCTCTCTAGATCCTAGTCCCATGTTGAACTCATGTGGAATTGACAACTTTTAATGAGGACAAGCTGATTTGCTGGATCAACACCGCACAAACAACCAAGCCTTTTTAATTAACATAACGTACATCAAGATAACTTACACAAACATCATTTGATATCCTAGGTCATACAAAGGAGAGAGAATGATCCTGAGGATACCTTATACAAAATAATGGAAGCAATTGTTCTTGATAGCTGGAACAAGGTGACTACACCTTTGTACCTCCTAGCATATGCTTTATCTCGTAGGTATTATAGCACATAGGTACTTGCTATTTTGGGTAGAGTGCCACAATATAGAGATGCCAAGGTTGCTAGTGGGTACAAGAGGGCATTTAGTAGACTCTTTAGTGATCCAGAGGTCGGGGATAATGTTAGGAGAGAATTTGGATTATTCATCTACGGAAAAGCTCTAGATCCTATTACTATTAATGGCCAAGGCAGAATGGATGCTATTAAAGGTGGTACCTTCATGGGCAGGATTATTTGTACCTCCAATCTATTTTTAATTAAGATCCTATCACAAGTAAGTTTTAAAGCTTTTTTCTTTGTTTTTTTTGGCCACTAGCATTGTAGAATTTAACACTTAACACTTGAATTTATCTTGTATAATTTTTTTAATTTTTAATTTTGTTGGTTTTCTTTCTAGGTTGTGATCTCTTCTGTCATGCCCCCATTTTAAGATAGAATTTTAATATATTATACTAATTAAATCAGATAATATGATTAAATAAATAATGATAATAAAATCATACATTACAATTAGTATTCATTTATAGTAAATAAGAACTAGTAATAGAATATTATTATATTTAAAATAAATAAATAATAGTATAATCTATTATCAATAATATAAGAGCTAAAAATAAATAAAAATAAATAATAATAAAATTACAATGGATGAATGAATAAATAAATTGACTACAAGAGATAATATTGGTGATTTAATATATTTTTTCTTCTACTCATAGATGCATCAAATTCTCTTGCCCTAATCAGCTTTCCATTCTTTGTCCACCGTGAATTTCTTATTGCTGATTACTCTTGTAAAAATCATCATACTGTCATGTGAACAACCCCTGGATTTACCCTGTGATTTCACTGCATAATTCTTTGAGTTGCAATTTCTTTATTTGAAACATGCTTGCAGAAAAGCATAAGCATCAAGTCTTTTCTATTCTCAGGCTATAACACAGCTCAAGCATCTATGCTTTAATCTATTCATTTGCAGGTTTTCCTTCATCAATTTGTCTGTACCGATTTTCCTTCACAGTTTCCAATGCCTCTATTGCTATTCTTTTCTTTCACACTGTCTTCAAGTCTCTTCCATTACAGGCTGCAGATCTCTTTGAGCTATGATACCATATGTGGGACCAAGGTTAAGAATTTGATTAATTTGATGATATGTAAGTATATCCATACAAGAGGAGAAGTGTGCAGTTTACAGTTTTACAACAGCACCCTTCAACTGCATGCTAATTAACAGTAGAGCAGTTAAGACAATGTAATAAAACCACTATTTGTCGTGAATGTCATTTTTATCAAACCATCAGCTTCCTAATGTAATATAACCACTCTTTGTTGTAACACAATGTAATTCATTTTTGAATGACAGTGTGGAATGAGATGTTTGTTGCATTTATTTTTATCTTTTGAAAAACAATTATTTAATATACGTAGCTTCAATTTCAAAGAATCTCATTAAGAAGCATTCACCTGCAATGCAGTGTTTGCTGTTTCTCTTTGTAATAGCAAGATCTTGTGTTTGATTCCCGAAATGGGAGGATAAATAAACTTAAATATATAAAAATAAATCTCATTAAGTGATTTTGTATAAGGTTATGGGATAACTCAATTCTTTTCGCTGGTTTTGTTGAGAAAATTTTGGAGCTTTTTACAGTCAAGAGGTCCAACAAGTTTCATACAAGAATCTATTGCTAATTTTTTTAGCTTGAAATAAACAGGAAGCTGATGGTTTGATAGCTTTGTTTTAAAATTGCAATTTTAAATCTCCGCATTGTAAATATAAAAGAGAAAAATTCCCCTCCAAAACTGTACCAAAAGTCTACATGGTGCCTTCTTATGATGCATGCAGATTAAAAATACCTAGCTGGCAGAGGAAATTTTCAGGCTTACTTCGCACGCAACTGTGGAAAACTTGGAGAGCTAATAAGTAGAGGCCAGGGAGGGATTCCAGTTTATAGTGTAGCAGTTTTCTTTTCATTGCATGGGACCCGCTGCTTCATAATTACATATCCTGAAGCCCCCAGCATGGGATCTTTTCAATTCCTCATGAATAAGTTTGTCCAACTTATATTTTTCTTCTATTCTAAAGGTGCAATAGCAAGATGCTGTTTACTCCCAAGGTTAAACAGGAGATAGAAACCTAGGTATACAAAATCTAGACAAGTGGGATCTTGTAGTTCTATCTAGCATTTGGCTTTGACATGACCATAAAAGCCAATCTTCAAGTTAAATCATCATACGCATATGATCTTATACATGCTCCAGTTTCATAAGAATGCTTTATTATTCCAATATATGAGATTTGTGTTGTCGGTAAAATGTATAGTGTAGCCATCGGGTAGAGTAGTATCTGAACGGGCGTGTGACGCTTGAGTCACCCCTTTGGAAAGGTATATGTACATGTCCGAGATGGACTTTGGAATCATCACTGTGATCATTGTAGTCATTGCATTCGGATCGTAATCAGCAAGTGCATATATGAATAAAGTATCTGTTTTGCGTTGAATCCTGTTATACTACATGTGTTGATCTTTCTTTACCCTGTACGGTAAACTTTTGGCGCCATTGCCAAATGGACCTGGAACGAAGGAATGATATGAAGATTAATGCCGAATTTGCTTAACAAGGATAGGAACAAGGTGAAAGATGAGGATAAACTACGTACAACACTAGAAATTTTAATTCTAGCACAGTAGGTAGAGTGCAGGCAGAGGCTTCAACAGATTGCTGAGGGGCACCGAAGGGGTGAAGGGGAACAGATGGAGGGAGTGCACTCACCTAGTAGGTTGAGGAGTGCTGAGGAATTGTTGGAGGAGACTCGACAACGCTTAAATTTGGTGGAAGAAACAAGGGAGGAGTTCCTTAACCTGTATACGCTGAGGGGAGAGTGTTTGAATGGAAGGAAAGCAACTCGCACGACTCAGAGTGTCGAGGGAGCACAAGCGTGGAGTGATCTCTTTGTTCCTGATACACTGGACGAATGGATATAGGCGGAGAATAGAACAACATCACTTGAAGACCTTTCACCAGACAACGCGGTTGTTGGAAACAAGATTGTTATACAGAATAGTGTGGGTGTAAAGAACAACGCGGGAGTGTAGAATAGCGCGGGAGTTTAGAACAGCGTGGGAGTGCAGAGCAACGCGGGGGTTCAGAACAGTGCGGAAGCTTAGACCAACACGTGTACACAAGTACCTCAGAATCAAAGGAAAGTAACAATGGCAGGTCCTAAAGAAAAATCACCCAAGTTTCATGGTGATGGTTTAGCAGACCCTATCAGACATTGTAAAATGTGTGAAACCATATAGACGGCAAATGGTGTGACAAATGAAGACGATTGGGTGAGACAGTTCCCAACGACCTTGTGGGGTGGCAATAGATTGGTTTTCCAATACCAGTCCTTAGAAACTCAATACATGGGAGAATGTTAAAAAAGAATTTATAGCAAAATTCAAATTGCTCTGAGATGATAATGAAATAGTGGCAGAGATATATAGTACTAAGCAAGGAAAGAATGAAACAGTTCGGACCTATGCTAGACGATTGAAAGAACTGATTGGAAAGATGGAGAGTCAACCAACAAACGGTTTGAAAAAACGGTGGTTTGTGGAGGGGCTACGACCGACTCTTAAAAAGAAGATGAAGATTGTACCATCGGCGTCATACATCGACGCGTATACTTGTGCCATGGATTTGGAAAGTGAACAAAAGACGAGTAAGAAGAAAAAACATAAAACCTCTGATTCAGATGATTCATCCTCGGAAAGTAGCAATAGCGATGAGGAGTCAAACAAGAAGGTGAAAGCATTACAGAAAGACATGCTTCGGATGATGAAAGAATTCAAGAATTTGGAAAAGAACCCGGAGACAGTGAAGGGAGAACTGTGGTGCACAGATTGCAAAGAGGATGGCCATACGAAGGGTTCATGCTCGAAGAAGCAGTTTTGTGACATATGCCAGGTAGCAGGACATTCTTTGAAGGAGTGCCCGTTTAACTTGAAAGCAAAAGGATACCAATAGGTATTACTAACACAGGAAGCATCCAACAACAGCAATAACATGAGCAATGATACAACTTCGGGTGGATATCGAAATAATAATAGACGTGGAAGGGGTGGAAACAATAACAACAATAACGGAGGCTGAAGTATAATACAGTACGATGCAAGCAGATGGTTGATGATATAGTGCCAGGCATGCAATCTTTGGGGTCACTTTGCTAGGGACTGTCCTACGAAGGAGACGCCACAGCTACTGTGCAGATGGTGTGGTCCAGGGGACCATGAAGATTCAAAATGTCCAAAGCAAGGCGTAAATCTATTAAGTATTGAAACGTGTGATGAGAAGGTACTGGCGATCACATGGGAATAGGCGAGGAAAGCAAAATATCCGAATGCGGAAGAAGAGAAGGAGAGGTTACAAAAAGCCCGAACGAAGATAGAAGAGCAGATGAAAGCAGAGAAGCTACAAGTGAGGGACACTGCTGAAACATCAGAAAGAAACTTGGCGGAGCTAAACGATCTTCTCATGATGCCACAGTTGCGTATGGCTATTATAAATATGACGCCGTCCTCGAGGATGACGGAGGAAGCAAAGGATAGTAAGGAAACAACGGTGGCAGCAACAAACTTGATGTTGTTGGCACTTACAACAGGTAGACACCCGACAATGGTGGAGATGGGCATTCTAGGTATTGTGCTGACAGATACAATAGTAGATGGAGGATCGGGGGTGAATGTGTTGCCGGAAGATACTTGGACAACCAACACTATGGCCACCTACCTTCCAGTTACAGCAGATTAGCATGGGATAAAGCTGTTGGGAACTTTGATGGCACAACCGGTAACAATGGGGACACAACCCTTTTTACTGGATTTTGTGGTCATCCCACTGAAGACAAGAGGGTACGACACCATCCTGGGACACATGATTGGAAAAGAAACACCTTGTCCATGGAGAAAAGAGGGAGGAGATTCACAATTGATTTGCATACACAAATGGTAGGAGAAGAAGCAGCATTGTCGGACTTAGAAGGCGAAGGCGAGAGTGACGACGAAGGGAAAAAGAGGATGGAACCAGATGAAGAAGGGGTGTTGAGATTAGGAGG
This sequence comes from Cupressus sempervirens, assembly GCA_028749045.1. Lineage (NCBI taxonomy): Eukaryota > Viridiplantae > Streptophyta > Pinopsida > Cupressales > Cupressaceae > Cupressus > Cupressus sempervirens. Next base: position 362,676,281 of record CM053792.1, on the reverse strand, counting down.
GTCAACTGATGACGACCTAGATTCGGTGAATGGATTGCTACACTGGCAAATGGAAGATTACGAGGTTTTTCCAAGTTGCAACATTTTGAGCGTCGAGGAAGAAAAAGCAGGCAATGAGTTCCCGAAGGAGTACAATGAATTGAAGGAGGGAGAAGCGCAGGTGGATGAAACACCAGCGCATACATTTAGTAAAGATAAACCGATGAAGTATGAAGAGCTGACGGTGAAAACAATGAACTTGGGTGATGAGGAAAATTTGAAGAACATTTTTATAGGAGATGATTGGAACCCAATGTTGAAGGCGGCAGCATTCAGAATATTCATGGAGTACAAAGATGTTTTTGCTTGGACGTATAAGGACTTAAAAGGAGTACCACCAGAGCTGTGTCCATCGGATACCATTAACCGAAGCTGTGGTACTTGTGCGGAAGCGACCGTACCGAATGAATAAGAATTATGCAGCATGGGTCACGGAGGAAATTGACAGGATGCTAGAAGCAGGAATCATTTTAAAGTACAGACAAGTGAGTGGTTATCACTGATTGTGATATCCCTGAAAAAGGACACAACACAGATAAGAATGTGTGGATTTTCGATGTCTAAATGCTGTAACAATTAAAGACCCGTTTCCAATACCCTTTACAGATAGCATCTTGGAGGAAGTAGTGAGGCATGAAATTTATTCATTCATGGACGGATTCTCAGGCTATAATCAAATATCCATCGTCGAGGAGGATAAGTTAAAAACAACATTCATTGTGGAGGATGGAGTATATGCATACAACAGGATGACATTCGGATTGTGTAATGCCTCGGCGACGTTCCAAAGGATTATCCTGTACATATTTGATAAGATGTTAGTTGGAAATTTTAAGGCATTTCTAGATGATTGGTCAATTTTTAGCACAGAGGACAAACACATAATGGCGTTAGGAGAATGTATGGAGAGGTGCAGACGAGCAAGATTGGCGTTGAATCCAAAGAAGTGTAGATTTATGGTGCCACACGGAAAGCTGCTTGGACACATATTTTGTAAAGAAGGATTGAAGACGGATCTAGACAAGGCTCACGAGATCTTAGAGATGCCACCCTCAACGGATGTATCGGAAGCAAAGTCATTTTTAGGGCACATTGAGTATTACTGGAGATTTATTAAAAACTTTGCAAAAATTTCTTATCTGGTGGACAAACTCACCTGCAAGCGTGAATCCTACAGATGGGAGGTTGAACAAAATGAAGCTTTGAGGGACTGAAGACAAGGTTGGCTACGGCTCCGATTTTGGCCTATCCGAATTGGGATAAAGAATTTCATGTCCATGTAGATGCATCGAATTATGCGATCGGAGCAACACTAGTGTAGACTGGTGACCACGGGTTGGACCATCCAGTGTACTTTGTAAGTAGATTATTGTCGAAGGCAGAGAAAAATTATAGTACCACGGAGCGAGAGGCGTTGGGATGGTATATGCAGTACAGAAGTTTAGACATTACTTGTTGGCCACTCCCTTTGTATTCTATGTAGATCATCAAGCGCTACTATACTTGGTGAATAAGCCGATTATTCAAGGAAGAATAAGTCGATGGTTGTTATTATTACAGGAGTTTACATTTAAGATTGTGGTATGGCTAGGGAAGAGTCATGTGAGTATAGATCACCTGTCGAGAATAAAATCGGGGGAGCCAGGGGAGGGAGTTAGTGATGATTTTCTAGATGTGCAGCTATTTCATGTTACAGTACTACCAGCTTGGTACACAGGGATCGAAGAATACCTATTGACGGGGCAGTTTCCAAGTGACATGCCACCAAATGAAAGACGGAAACTGGTACTAAGGATCCAAACGTTCCAGTTAATCAATGGACTATTGTATAAGATGGGACCGGATCAGATTCTGAGACGGTGTGTTCTCGAAGAGGAAATTCTGAAAGTACTAAAGGAAGCACACGAAGGCTCGATAGGAGGATACATGGGGCCGGATACTACTGCGTGGAAGATACTTCTGGCAGGACTATGGTGGCCGACCATATACAATGATGCCAGGGAGTGGGTTGTTGCATGTGATACATGCCAGCGGGTTGGGAAACCATTAAAGAGAGATTTTATGCCTCTGAACCCCTCGCACACACAGGAACTTTTTGAGAGACGGGGATTAGATTTCATTGGACCATTGAAGGTGAGTAAAACAAGGTGCCGATACATCGTGGTAGCAATGCAGTACTTGACTAAATGGGTGGAGGCACATGCATTGCTAGACAATTCGGTAGTAAGCACAACAAGATTTTTGTATGAGTAAATCATTACAAGGTACGGGATCCCACTCCAGTTGACAAGTGATCGGGGAGGACACTTTGTTAACCATGTTATCAGAGTACTCACTACTGAATTCAAGATTTTCCATTCATTGTCGAGCTTGTACTATCCAAGGGCTAATGGACAGGCCGAAGCAAAGAACAAAATTCTGGTTGGAGTAATTTATAATCCTGTGCAGTTGAGGGAGAGAACTGGGAAGAAAAGTTACCATCCGTTCTATGGGTGTACCGTACCTCATATAAAGTAACTATAGGACATACCTCGTTCTAGCTGATGTACAGAGAGGAGGCAGTGGTACCAACATAGTTCATGGTACCGAGTTTAAGGATAGCAATCGAGAACAAATTAGGTGACATGGAGAGCTTACGGGAGAGACTGTACAATTTGAACAAGCTTGATGAGCGACAACAACAGGCATAATGGGCCATCGAAGTAACACAAAACAGGAGGAAGGCATGGCACGACAAGCACTTAAAATTAAACAACTTTCAACCCGGTCAGTTAGTACTGAAGTATAATGGATGAAATGAGATTAGGCTTGGGAAGTTTAAAGTGAAATGGGTTGGACTGTACAAGATACGGGAAGTTGGATATAATGGCGCAATTAAGCTATGGACACTGGATGGAAAAGAAATACCATATGCAGTAAATGGATCGAAGTTAAAGATCTACCATGAAAGAAATAATCCCCTGCCGACAGAGAACTGAGGAAGAAAAATGACTGTGAATAATGTATATATGTAAATAATGTATAATATTGAAATTGAACATAGTTTTAAAATGTGAAGTAGTAAAGTAAAAGTATTTAGAAGAGAATAGTTTGAAAATCAAAGACTGTGATAAAAAGTATACATAAAGTAAGAAAGTAATAAAACACAAAGGAGAAGTATGAAGAAAAGCCTGAGCTAAATAATAAAATAATAAAGTGAAGAAAAGTAATAAAAAGGATGCCGTACGGCCTTGAAGGAGTATAAAATACACAAGCTAAGAAGACCGTATGACCACTGAGAGATTAAAAAACTTAGTACAGACTTATGTAGGTAATCACTGAGATTAAGGAGTGATTCCCTGAGATACAAAAAAGGAGGTAATATGCAAATAGAATTCATTAATTGAAAGAAATCCAAAATCGTACTTAAAGAGCGTACGGCTAGGAAAGGAGCACAGGAGAGATGAATTGAAGTCCATATGGCCAGGCTGATGAGAAGAACGAATAAAAGACCATACTACATTCTGCACAACAAATATCAAAGTTGAAGACCATACTACATCTTGCACAATGAATATTAAAGACCGTACGGTGATACTGTACGGCCAAGAACAAACCACCCTGTACGGATGACAGTAGCAAATATAAAGCCTGTATAGTAGCGCCGTATGGCTAGCAAAAGTAGCAAGTGGAAATGCATTTCGTAGGTGTTGGAACCCGTATGGATGAAGGTACTTAAAACAGATGGGAAGACAGCCGCACGAGATGTGACTGTAAGGTGGGTTATTTATCCAAAGGTTTGACAAACGTACGCTGGGAGGAGGTTGCCATACTTAAAAGTTCAGAAGACCATATGTTGGGAAGGATTTCAAACAAGTTATCAAAGTTGAACCGTACGAATTTAGAGATTGTGTGGAAGGGAAAAGAAAGCCGTACGACATACGACAGGAAAGGATGCTCCAGTTTCTTAAAGAATGCTTTATTATTCCAATATATGAGATTTGTATGTGCAACTTGTCATAAGTGAGCTATTTATAATACCCCTAGTGTTAATGCTTTTGTAAACCAATGTTAGAAACGCCTGGTTAGGGTTAATATTCTTTGTATGAATCAGATTTGCATCACACCATTAAATTTTCAGAAAACCAAAGTTAACCGAGTTGAATCTCCGATAGTTTAGATTTGAAATTCCAGTATAACTGCACAACACAGTAAACTCTGTAGAAAGAAGTTTGATTTACACTGTTGTTGAAAATACCAGCTTAGAGATGTAAAGTTTATACAAAATTCTGATTTGAATCAAACTTAGATTATACCTTCTAAATGCTTGCTGTAGATAATCTTCAATGTTCAGTGTTGAATAAATTGAGAGATAAAAATCTGGAAATGTTTTTTACTTCTGCAAGTCGTCTTAGGGCAGTATTGATTAAGGAGCAGACTTTATTGTTTTTTGTGTGTCCTTAGACTTCAACCACACCCTTATTAAATATATAGATCAAGGGGCATGTCCTTACAAAGGACATGTCCCTTCCAAAGTCTCCTTTGAATCATCTTATTGAAGTCAACGACTTTTCATGCAAACATTAGTTTAGAATCTAAACTAACCAAGGGTGATTAGTAAGTCTTCAAACTAGTATTCCATGATAGGCGCCGATATCCTAAGAGGATAATACAATAACTTTAGACCTATTTAATGCAAGATCAGATCAGTATGCTCTGTAATCAGACCAACATGATTGAAAGTTATGGATTTAACACTCCCTCTTAACTTGATAATCATATTGAGAGATGTCATATCTAGCAACATCAATTAAGATGAACAAGCAAGGATTGATACTCTATATCTATCTTAATCTTCTTAGCATGTGGTATCATTGAATACATGATACAATGTCATATTACTAAACCTTTGATATGACATATCGCTGATACTAGTGACTCATAGGTACTGGTATTCCAAGTTGTGACTCATAGGTATTGGTATTCCTATTTCACAACATGATGTTGAGTTTAAGATCTACAAGAACACAAGATAAACTTCTGAGAATAATAAAATTCTCTATTTATCCAAATTGTGATTTATGAACATAGCAATGTCCACTTCACAATATGATCTTGAACTCCTCTAGATCTTATAGTAGAACTCTACTGTTTAACACATTATCTAAGAGATCGTCATCTCTCATAATGTCGTTCATACAAGTGTTCATTATCTCAGAGATTGTCACCTCTAAAATAATGAATACAAATGGTGGAGCCCATAACAGTCAATAGCCTGAAAATAAAATTATTTTATTAATAATCTAAAGAATACAAATGAATTACAATTCAACTATACCAAGTCTTTTCCTGAAGTGATCTATCTTCGCTCTAGACAGGGGTTTGGTGAGAATATCTGCTGTCTAATCCGTAGTGCAAATGTATTCTAACTTTACTGTATTCCTGTCTACCATATCTCTTACATAATGGTAAGGAATTTCTATATGCTAGGACTTGTCCTGGAAAATTAGATTCACCGAAAGTTTGATGGAACTCTGATTATTACAATGAATAATCGTAGAATTCATGGCTTGACCAAATAATCCCACAAGTAACTTTCTAAGCCAAACTGCTTCCCAAGAGGCCATCGCTGCTGCAATGTATTCGGCTTCTGTGAAACTTTGTGCTACTGAAGATTGTTTTCTGCATATCCATGATATCATTGCTGATCCTAAACTGAAACAACATCCTGAAGTACTTTTTCTATCTTTAACACTTCCACCCCAATCTGAGTCAGTATATCCATGTAAATCCAAGTCAACTTTCTCATATTTGATCCCAAGGTTAAGTGTGCCTTGTAAGTATCTCATAATGTGTTTGACTGCAACTAGGTGAATCTCCTTTGGCTCATACAGAAATTGACTTAAGGCATTAACAACATAGCATATATCAGGTCTTGTATTTACCAAGTACATAAGGGACCCAATCATCTGTCTATAGAGAGTAGAATCTATGAAACGTGATTTTGTTGTTGCTGCTTCTTTAAGTTTATGTAGATTAGTCTCCATTGGAGAAGACATATTCTTGCAGTGCCACATTCCAAATCTCTTCAAAATATCTAATGTATACTTCCCTTGATTAAGTATAATGCTGTCAGAATTCTGCCGTACTTCCAGTCCTAGGAAGTAATGAAGGAGTCCCAAGTCTTTTATCTCGAATTCTCTAATTAGAGCTTTCTTGCATTGATCTATGAGATGATCATCACTTGTTATTAGTAAATCATCAACATACAGTATCAAAATTACCATATCATTCTTATCCCTTTTATAATATAGATTTGGATTGGCTTCATTTTTGGAGAATCCTAAGCCAGTTAGATACTTATCAATTCTTTCATGCCAAGCCCTTGAAGCTTGTTTAAGCCTATAGAGAGCTTTCTTGAGCCTGCAAACACAAACGTTAGGATCATGAGTTTCAAATCCTTTAGGTTGCTCCAAATATAGCTCTTCTATAATCTTTCCATTTAGGAATGCTGTTTTTCATCCATTTGATGTACTTTCCATCCCTTTGATGCTGCAATAGCTAGGACTGCTCTTATAGGAGCAAAGGTTTCTTCATAATCAATCCCTTCTTTCTAAGAGAATCCCCTGGCTACAAATCTAGCTTTATATTTTTCAATGCTACCGTCGGTTGCATGTTTTATTTTAAATATCCCCTTGGAAGAGACAATAGATTTTCCTTCAGGTCTAGTAACAATTTCCCAAACATCATTCTTCATAATGGATTGCTATTCTTCCGTCATAACATTCTTCCATGCTGTATGTTTAATAGTGTCTGAAACATTGGTTGGTTTTGATTTAGACAAATCATTCATGTTTGTTGTATAACTAGAAAATCTTTTGGGTCTTTTGCTTTCTCTGATTGTTCCAGATGGTGTAGCGAAGTCTTCTGCTTCCTCTACTGTGTTAATGGCCCAAAGTGGTCTTTTCTTAGAATTTTGAGTTTCTTAAAGATTAAGATTTTGAATTTCATCTTCAATTTCTTGAGTGTTCTGCCTCTGAGACTCAGTTTCAGTATTTATTTCAAAACTAGGTAAAGGAGAGGGTTCTTCAAACTTAGGGATCTTTTGAATGCTAACTTTTCTTCAAAAATTACATCCCTACTAAGTTCAGTATTTTTCTGACCAGGTATGAAAATCCTATATGCTTTAGATGTTTCACTATACTCTACAAAAATACCTTTCTCCCCTGAGGGTTCTAACATAGTTCTCTTTTCTTTTGGAACATGTATATATACTGGGGACCCAAAAATCCTAAGATGACTTATATTGGGTTTAACCTTAGTAAAGACTTCTTGAGGAGTTTAATCTCTAAGGTAGGAGTGAGGACTTCTGTTTTGAATATAGAGAACAGTACAAGAGGCTTCTTCCCAAAGATAATATTCTAGATTTTGATCAAATATCATGGCTCTTACAGCTTCTATAATTGTTCTATTCTTACGTTTTGCTACCTCGTTTTGTTGTGGGTTATAACGAACGGTATACTCCCTCTTAATTCCTGTTTCTTTACAAGACCTTTTAAACAAATTTGAGATGTATTCCCCTCCATTATCAGTCCTAAGAGTTTTAATTTTATGTTCTGATAAGTTTTTAGTTAAGATTTTAAATTCTTTAAATCTCTTCAGGAGTTCTTCTGATTCTTTGCATTCTAAGAAGTAAATCCAAGTTTTCCTAGAGAAATCATCTATAAAAAGTATATAGTACCAGAATCCTCCAAGAGAAGGAACAAACATAGGTCCACATAAATCTGAGTGGATTAATTCCAAAACATTGTTAGTTTTTCTAGTGTTATCATGAAATGGACTTTTGGTGTTCCTATCCAAAACGCATCCTTTGCATATGCTTGAGTGATCTTTAATCAATTTAGGTAAACCAGCAACCATCTTTTCCATAGTTGATAAGGTTTTGAAATTTAGAAGTCCTAACCTTCTGTGCCATATTTTGTTTATATTAGTAGCTTCATGAATTAAGGCTTGAATAGGTCGACTAGGTTCTCAATTTAATTCATACAAATACCCTTTTCTTTGACCAATCAATTTTGAATGCAACATTATGTCCAAAGTCTTCAAGTGCTTTGAACAAGATTAGATTCTTTTTTCTTCCTGGTACATAGAGTACCCCTTTGAGAAGAAGAGAACTACCTGATTTAGTTTCAAGGTGCAATTTCCAATTCCTTTGACTGAATCTGCTGAATTATCACTGATGGTGACTTCGCCATTAACTTTTTCTAATATAGAATCTAGTGCTTCTTTGTATCCTGTAATATGTTGAGATGATCTACTATCAATCACCCATGCTTTACTTGAGAGTTCATTTGATAATGCCGAATACAATACACGATTCTGAGGATCATAGTTATCTTCTTCCCTAGTAATGTTTGTATAGTTCACTTGCTGTTTATAATTCTTAGGGCAATTAGATTTGTAGTGTCCAAATTTTTTGCATCTGAAGCATTTTATTTTGGATAAATCTTTCTTAGGTTTGTCATTCTTTTGATTACCCATTTTCTTCTTGAAATGCTTCTTCTTGCCTTTATAAGAATTTGTATTAAGAACATGAAGTTCTTCATCTTCTGTTTTCAATTTTCCTCCTTTCTTAAGTTTTTTGGATTCTTCCTAAAGACAATCTCCCTTAAGTCTATTGAAGTCAAGAAGATTATCTTTGGCACTTACTCCTTGTGCGAATGTTTTCCATGAATCTGGTAATCCATCTATAGCCACCAGTGTTAGTTCCATGTCATTAATGATGGTTCCTATACTTGCAAGTTCATCTCTTAGGCTGGCAACCCTTAGGAAGTAAGAATTCATTGATTCTCCCTTCTTTATTTGATTGTGATTTAGTTTCCTTTTTAGTGCAAGAAATCTAGTTGCATTGTTAACCTCATATGCATTTAATAATGCATTCATCATATCAAATGCTGTTTGATGTTTCATTAGCATGGGTACAATATCATTTTTCACTCCATCTAATATAATCTTAATGGCTTGTCTATTTCTTTTACTCCAGATGGTTTTATGAGGTTCAACAGTAGGTTGTCTGGATGCTGAATCAACAAATTGTTTTACATCATTTTCTTCAAGAATCATCATGATTCTGAATTTCCAAGCATTAAAGTGTTCTTTCCCATCAAACGTGTGCTCGTGTCTAATTGTGTATGCCATTGAAGATAGGAGAATGATGCTATATATATATATATATATATATATATATATCAAGTCTGATTAAATAATTTGCGGAGCTTAGGTTCAACTACCAGAGCTCTGATACCATGTAAAGTTTCTGCAAAATTTTGATTTGAATCAAACCTAGATTATACCTTTTAAATGCTTGCTGTAGAGAATCTTCAATGTTCAGTCTTGAATGAATTGAGAGATATAAATTTGGAAATGTTTTTTTGCTTCTGCAAGTCGTCTTAGGGCTGTATTGATTAAAGAGCAGACTTTATTGTTTCTTGTGTGTCTTTAGACTTCAACCACACCCTTATTAAATATATAGATCAGGGGGCATGTCTTTATAAAGTCTCCTTTGAATCATCTTTTTGAAGTTGACAACTTTTCATGGAGACATTAGTTTAGAATCTAAACTAACCAAGGGTCATTAGTAAGTCTTCAAATTAGTATTCCATGATAGGCGCCGATATCCTAAGTGTATAATACAGTAACTTCAGACCTATTTAATGCAAGATCAGATCAGTATGATCTGTACTCAGACCAGCATGATTGAATGTTATGGATTTAACAAGAGACCTCACAAGAGTGCTGATGTACAAACCCTTGTGTTTGTAACCTGATTATAACAGTCCAAGCTAACAGGGAGAAGTGCCTAGGTTCTGATAGTGACTGGTTGTTCTGTAAAAGGTGCCCCAATTTAACCTCTTAGCCAAAATGGCCAACCTGCCAACCGTAGACAATAATCCTTGTGTTTGCTATTCTACAAACAATCTCTCACAAAATCACCAAGTGGCATTATTGAACCATGTGAAAAATATTATGAGTTATGAAACCATCGATTCTTATTTAATTTGGGTTCTAAGTTTTCACATTATTAATATTTCCTCAATATTAAACTAAATATATTTCTCAATGTCACATGCATTAGCTCTGTTAAATTATTCAACAGTGAACTGCATAACACCCACATTACATGACCTATAAACCGATATATGCTAAAGCTGCTGGCTAAAGAACACTCTGTTCATGCATAGACCTATGATTGTAAGAGCTGATTAATTTGAGCCTATTGTCAGAAGTCTTGTGTTTAACAATGATATAATTTGGATCATGTTCAGCATGATCAAATTCACTAAAAAATTTCTTAATTAAACTTGACTTATATAGAATTAAGAATATTAAAATAAATATGCTTTAACTTTTTTACTTTGAATATTGTAAATACTAAATATATTCAATTTAATATATCAATAATTAATAATTTAAATCAAATACTTTAAAGTATTTACTTTGACCATACTAAAAGTCAAACCAATGTTGATGCACTTGTTTTATTAAATTATATAAAAATAAAAAGACAAAAAAGCAGGAAAAGAAACAAAACCTAAAATAAAATTCAAGAAAAAGAACCAAAATAAGAAATGGATGAAACATTAAATGAAATCCTCCCACAGTATCTCTTTTAATTTACAGATTTTAAGTTTGCAAATCTTAATTCAGGGCTTCCATCACTACAACTTTCAATACATACAAAATAAAAACTGATAATTGGTTATACCGTTATCCTATGCCAGACTCAAATTCAGGAACAATGGTTGAAGCTTGATTTCTACAAACAATTTGATATTGATGATTACCCTTTTTCTCAAGGGAATAACGTATTTATGCCGGGGTTGGTTGTAAATCTCTAACATGTTACATGCTTTTGTGTTTCTTGGTGACATTCCTATGGACAACGGCTCTTAATCCCTAACTCAGATGTCAGCAATACAAAAAAATGTCAAACTCAGTCTTAACAGCCATCACAGTGGTGACGGCATTAAGATTCAACACTAAACATTTATGCTTCACACTTAACATGGCAGATTTGCATAATAATAACTGTAACCCTCAATGAAGTTCAGGAATACATTTTTACTTTGAAAAATCTATTTGAAAACAAGTTTTTGAAGTATATTTTGATAAAAATTTCCTAGCTTATTTTTCTGTATCAATTTGAGGAGGAATTGAAAAGAATTTTTCGGGCCTAATTGTAAATTTGTCAGCTATTCAAACTTAATGCATTGAATTCAGTGAAACCTGTGACATAAATGTGAACCACTTTAAACAACAACATGATTTCTAGGCTGGCAGTTAGGTGGGAATTTCATTTTCTAGGATCAGTGCATGTAATGTTTTGGTTTTAAATGATAAAATCAAAGAATCATACAAATATGGATTTTTCTGTGATCATGAGGTTCTCATGTGTTTTATTTTCTAAAAAATATCTAATTGGGGCAATGCTGAATATACAGATACCTGAATTGACATGCTGCAAATGAACTTTGGAAACGTAAATGCTTGTAGATATATTTTGTTAAGGTTTTTAAGGGTCTAATGCTGTTGCTTCTCTTAACAAAAATTATTATATTACATTTTCTTGTATATATGTACACACACACACATCTTATATGGATTATATTGCAGGTTGTGGTTGTGGACCTTGACAATAATCGTATAACAACATCAGAGGATATCCCCTCAATACCTGAGCCAGAACGGGGCATCCTGCGTACAGAGATTGTTCAATTGTTGTATCCAAATCTTATGGAGCTAGATCATATGCAAACAAAGGCTGGAGGGCTATTTGGAGTCTTCCAAAGACGTCATAATAAGCCTTGGGGTGAAAAACATGACTTGGAACTAAGGTCAAGTTCTCTGGGCTCAGAAATATCATTCGCTCCTATGATGAATAATTTTGATATATTTATCTTGTTCATTTTGCTAGTTGACATAAGTACATGTTTTATTGTCTGATGGATTTTTTTCTTTCTTTGCTCATTTTATTTCATGGAGTATGATATCCTAAGGTATGGAGGAATAAATCGTCAAGGCAGTTTCTATATGATTATTATGTGTCTAGTTTTGGGGATTCTTTCTGTAATGAATTTAGTCCTACTGCACAATGTAATCCTATGTTAGAGTGAACCTTTATATTATCTTTACTGTAAATATTATATTAGAGAAAACCTTTGTCTTTATCTTTATATTGCAGAACGTAAGCAGGATCTGCATTACTGTGATCCATGAACTGATGTGGAGGTTCTACTTTAGAGCTCCAGTTATTATGCTATTTGTTTCTGAATTTGGTTGTGCAAGATTTTTTAGCCTCAACATTTCAGATGACACTCTGTGATCCATCATTAGGATTTTGGAGGCCATAAGGAAGCAAGAAGTGATCAATGTTGCAAAATCAATTTGACTTAAAAGAGAGAGGGAAGGGTGGATTAAGGGGTCAAAAGAGCTGTAAAAGACATAAAGATATTCAATAATTTGCAAAGAGAGGATCTAAACAAATAAGATAAATCTCAAGCCATAAAAGAAAGAACAAAAAATCAAGCCTGAGAGTCAACAAAGCTACCCAAGGAAAAGAACTAACCAAATAAACTACAAATAGAACTATACGACTGAGATAAAATTTGCACAAAGGAGGGTCTTAGTATTAATACCTTAAAAAATAACCTAAAACAAATAAAATGGGTTAAAATTTTAAGGTATCTAAGAAACAATGAACTAGATTGTACAAAAAAAAATAAAAAATGGCAAACGTAGAAAACAAAAACAAAGATTAAAAACTATATACATTTTTTTTACAAGATATATAGCAGATACTAAATAAAACAAAACCAATAATCATAACAAAGGAGAAACGTAATCAAAAATATTTTTTTTACAAAACCAAAAAATAATAAGGCAATAAATAATAAGTATACAGCAATAAAAAAGCATCAAGATAAAAATAAATTGTTTTGGTAATTTAGCAAGCTTTGTGTTGTAGGTAATCATTAAGTTGTAGATCATGGATTTGCATAGAAATCTACATTTAATTTAGCACAATGTTCATGTTTATGTGGTAACCTTTTCAATCCTTGTGTACCTACATTGTTCAGTTTCTGTCCTTAATTTGATTATCACAATTATCTATTGTTATGGTTGATTTTCAGTTAGAAGAACATAAAATCCTTTGGGTTGTATTCAAAGAGTGTCTTAGCCTTTACACAGGGAAAATCACAAAAAGAGACATTTTTTTAGCCCAAATATGAAATCCTTAAATAAACATTGTACCTGTTGTAAATTGCAAGTACATTTTGCGCAATTTATGTTTATTGTTATCTTTCAGGGAGCTTTTCCTTATAATTTTTAATCTTACAGGAAGTTCATGTTGTGTAGTACTTAATACTGCATGCAAAAATCTTACTTGATTTAGCAGCCAAATCTCTTTGTTGTACAAGCACATTTTCATCCTTTGACTAGTAATTATTTGGAGTTTGCATGCCTGCTGCATCTGTAAGATGTAAGAGCTACCTTTTCTTCACATGATGTTCTTACCGTGGACATTCAATGTTTTGAGAAAGTAACTTATGTTGATATAGATCAATACTATGTTCACTTTGAATCTTTGGATCAGATACACCGTACACACTTCTGTTATCTTCTTACTTAATTGATTCTAATTTGAAGAGCACTACTACTGCACATTTGTTCATTTTGTGTTGCATTGGAAGTTGCAAAATTAGAATGCTAATAGGTAATATTGAATCAATTCTATGAAAGGTTGCATTCTACATTCATTATTCTAGCTAATGGAAGAAATAATCCTTTGTTTTGTGTATATTGTTGATGGTGCTATGCTATACCAATGTTTCCACTTTGTTGATACTAATGGACCACTGTGTAAATCTTAAATGGATTAAAGTCAAGGTTGCTAGGAATTTGGTTCAGGTGTTGGGTACCTAAGCTTGTATGGCATTTCAAAATATACAAGATGGACACTTGAAGACACGCTCTTTATAATTTTTACTTTAAGTGTGAAATTTCAAACTAACAAATTTGGTATTCTTGCACCAAAATTAAAGCTAAAAAGCTGTAAAACAGCTAAAAAGAATTGTTTCATACATTATTTCTCTATTTGAGCTCACTTGACTTGACATGAGATCTGCCCAACTTATTTTAGAAACAGATCACTAAAAGCTTAGCATGTTAGGTGACCTCCCCAATTATTTGGGTCTGAGAAATGCTGAGTATTTTCAACATGGCTGTCTGTGGTTTTGGGACAAATGAAGTGATGGGCAATTTACAAACTCCAACAAGGCTCATCTTTTGTTGTTTAATGTCGAATGTAGCAATATATGAAGCTAGTCTAAAGGTTTGGCAATTTGAGTGGTTTGTCTTGATTTATATTGCCTTCAAACTGATGTTGTTTATCCAAGACTGACAGTCTGTGTTTTGGAGCTTGTTTGATGCTTTTGTGGAGATCATTTAATACATATCCATGTAACACTAGTACTCGGGTAAGTTGGAATGATGGGACGAGTTTCTGGGACGTGAGTAAAATGGACCTCATTTTTGGGACAGTGGCAAGGGGAGGACGGGGCAGAGAGGGATGTTGTATAGTATAGATATAGAACTTCAAATGCTAGTTATGAAATGATGTCTTAGTAGAACATACCAAATTAAAATACTTGAACATAGCAAAATTGCAACATGAACTAGAACCATTCAACATTTAACATAGTAACATATTACATACCCAATAGTAACATGAAGATAAAAAATCAAATAGAAATTCAAGTACCCATCTTAGCGGTGACATTGTTGCGGAATCATGGAGGAGGGGGTACTTGGGTACTCAAGTACTTGGTGAGGGGACATCTGTGGGACGGGGACTTCGAGGTTTGGTAAGGGGGTGCGAGTCCCCGTGCTACACCGATATATATTTAGTAGTGCACTGACTATTAGTTCTTTTTTGAATGTGGGAGCAAGGAAATCTCTTCCATAGAGAATGATGAAGGATCAAGGTGAATGGATTTCAAAAACTTAATAACCATTTGAATTGCTACTTTTATCAACTGCATTATGTTTTCTCAATAGTTGATTCGGGTTCAGGATCAGATATGGGTTTAAGGAATCAGTTTGCTTGTATGACAATTCTGAAATGGGATTTAAGTTCGCTAGTACGAAAACATATAAAATATTATACACACACACATATATAGTCCCCAATAGATTTAAATTTTTCTTTTGGTTGGTCATAATTTTTCATTTTGTTAATATAAAGGTTTTTACATAAGTACAAAAATAGGCTATTTTGGTTAGCCTTACCCTTCCTATCACATTACTACTACCTATTTACCTTTTAAAACCTATACAACTATTGCCCCTTTTTACAGGCTACATCTTTTACATAAAGCATTTTTCAAATTACATTACAAAAAGGCCTTTTAGCCTTGCCGCCATTTGTCCTTTCTTATCATCTAAATCGACACCTACAACCTTCTTGCTTCACACCATCTTTCCTTGAGGCTCCTCCGAATATCCTGCTTTCCATTCGCACATCCATCCTCTGTAAAACTTTACTCCAGCTTTTCCCCATTACCCTTTCTTTGTGCTTAGCCAATCATTTCTCAAATTTGGGATTTCCAAAATTTTGTTGCAGGGTTTTTCTTGTTAACCAATTGCCGTAGATGAATTACCTTGCCTTTGACTGTGATTCTTTGTGAAAAAGCAAAATTTCAAAAGCTTAACACCATCTCTTCCTCACTTCAATCTTCCACCCTTACTGGGATTCTGACTCTCACCACTCTATGCCTTCTCCTAATTCCTGCACTTCTCCGCTGCTTTGGATGGGCAATGTGGAAACCCGTCACCTTCCATTCTTCCCTCTCCTTGAGGATGCCAATTTCCTCCACCAATCTTAACCATGCCACTTTAATCTTTGCTTTATAGGCTTCTTTATCTATTCCCTTTGGCCACTAGACAAATCCAAAATTTCCTCGGGCTCTACCTTCCTCTATGTTTTCAAAACATTCACTATAATCAAACCCCTATCTCGACCATGCCCATTCTAGCAGAGAATCTATCCCTACTATCAAATCCGCAGGGAACAACATTTTCATTACCCATTCAACCTTGTCCACTGAAAATGCCAATTCCAGATCCCAAGCCATCACCATTGCCGGTATGTCAACATTTATTTTCCAATGGTGGGATGAGTTTTGAAACAATTCCCCCACCATTTCCTTTATCGCTTCCACAACTCCTTGCGTTGGACACTTCAGCAGCAGCTTCAACCTCTAGTTTTGAACCGGACCAAACAAGGCTTTCTGCTGTCTTGGCATTTTAAATGTAAAGGTAGCTTCCATCCATTCCACTGTTTTCTTGTCACTTTCACCGAAGTAAGAATTTACTATTCAGCTTGTAAAAAAAATCCTTTACAACTACTTTATTTATAACATGTCAGTAGTTCCCTTTATTTGCATTTCTTTCCAAACGCCACTAAAAATAATCATTCCTTTTGCTTTTTGCGTGTCTTTCCATCATGTGATCATTAATTACAAATCTGCTTACCCACTTTTTGCCGACAATCCTTTTTGACGTCATTTTCCTTTCACATACTGACCTCATGATTTAAATTGACTTTACTTTTGCCTTACTCATCAAACACTCCTTCCCAATGACTACACCATTCAAAACTTGACATCCCCTCCATCAAAAAATCCACCGCCCATTTTGAAAGTTGGTCTGCTTCTCTATAAACATGACAAATTTTGAAGTCCTCCAACGATTTTAGCTCTTCACTTACACAGAACAATAAATTTCCTAAGTGTCAAGTCGAGACCATATTATTTCTCAATGCTTGCCCCACTACCGTAGAGTCATCTTCCAAAATCACTTTTAACTCCTCCCACTATCTTTGCACATTTGATTGCCAAAAGTGCAGCCTGAAATTCGGCTTCATTTTTTGTGCCATTAGGTAATCTTTTTGCTCCAAATGCAACTGTCTCACCTAAATGATCCCTTACGATGCATCCAGCTCCTGATTTGCCTCGATTGCAACGAGCCACCCTATCAAAATTCACTTTAATCCAGCATTTACCAAGAGCTTCCCATTTTGCATTTTCCCTCCGATTCACCTTTGAAGAACTCTTCCCCTTTGGTCCAACCTATCCAATTTTGATCCCAGGCCATTCTTTCTGAATAGCTCTATCGCAACTCATGAACACACATTTTAACAAATTTTTCCTAAACACTGCAGCATTAACAACTTCTTCTATCGAATGATCAATCCTTTGCAAGAGCTGTTCCATTGTTTCTATCACTTCTTGAAAGATCCTCCTATTCCTTTCCTTCTACACCTCCCATATAATAATTGAAGGACTTACCCTCCACACACATTCAAGCATATTTCTCCTCCTCATCCTTGGCCATGAAATGAAGAAAGCCATAAGAGAGGGGCACCATGGTCCCGACCATCCCAATTTTCCCTAAATATGACTCCAACATCTAGATGCAACTCCACAATTTAACAATAGATGATCAACACTCTCCTCTCTTTTATACATAACACATTTTCTAGGTTCTTGAAAACCAAATTTCTTTCTTCTTTCCCCTATCAGGATTCTGCCTTGAATAACTAACCATGAGAAAGTTCTAGCCTTTGGTAATATTTCCTTATTACAGCATAAAACCCCACCCTCAAAACAGACGACCTCTTTATTTTCTAATAATTCATAACCAAGTTTAACTGAGAACTTACCTGAGGCTGCTGCACACGAACTTATCTTGTCCCCTGATCAATAATGCACACTTTCCTTCAGGTGGAAATCTCCCTTAGACATTGTTGTTGTCCTTTTGAAAGGCTTTCAACCCTCCAATCCTTCCATTCCCACACTTTACCTAGGATTCCTTCCTTTTCCAAGGCATAGTCCTTTACATTCCTTCCCCATAAATCACATAGTTTTTTGTTTCAACTCTCTATCCTGACATTCTTCATCTAACGTTTTATAGCCATTCCATGAATCCTCTCAAAACTTTGCTCGATTACAATCTCCTATTACCCACGAAATATGGTATGTTATGACATGTCTACAAGATAAAATAAAGTTCCAAATTACTGACCCCTTCATTGGGTTTTGAATTGTTAGAATCCTTATGTCTTCCTTTGAATCCAAATATTTGGCCTTTAGAATTTTTGTCCACATTTGATTAGCATCACTTGCTACCTGCCATACCAATTTTGCTCCTAGGAGAATATTCATAGTATTCCAATCTCTAATTCCAACACCCCCAATTTTTTTTGGTTTGCAAATTTTTTCCCACTTTACTAATGGCCATTTCTTACAATTCCCTGCACCACTCTAGAAGAATCTTCGCATCTGTTTTTCCTCTATATTTTCCACCTTCTTAGGAATTTTTAAGCCCATCATTGAGAAAATAGACATTGCTGAGACTACTGAATTTAGCATCAAGATTCTCCTTGCCGACGACAACCATTTACCGTTCCATCCTTCGATTTTTCTAATACGCTTTTCAGCCAAACCTTTTCCACACATTACTTTTGTTTCTCCCTTGGAATAATGGGATCCCCAAATACCTACTTGGAAGTGAACCTTGCTTAATATTTAGAATTCTGCCTATTACAATTCTTTTATTAATAGGGGTGTTGAAGAAAAAAAATTCTGATTTTGCCCGATTGATCTTTTGTACTAAAACTTTTTCATAAATTTCTAAAGTCTTTTTTATCAGTCTTGCTTTCTGCTCTGAAGCTACCCCTGTTAGAAAGATGTCGTCTACAAACTGCAGATGAGATATAGGGTTCACTCCTCTTGCCACTTTAACACCTTTCCATAGACCTCTTATTCTTTGTTCTCGGATTAGTCTCCCCAAAACTTCTACTAGAATAATAAAAAGAAAAAGGGATAATAGGTCCCCTTGTCTTATGCCTTTTTCTAACTCAAAGAATCCTTGGAGGCTACCATTTACCAGAACAAAAAATCTGACAGAACTTAGACATCCTTTTACCCACCTGATCCACTCATCATTAAACCAATTTTTTTAATACTATGAACAAAAAATCTCTATTTACCTCATCATAGGCTCTCCTTATATCTAGTTTCACCATCATTTTGTAGAGTTTCTTAACTCTTTTGGAATGGATCATTTCATGGGCTATTATCACCCCTTCAAAAAGAGATCTACTTGGTGCAAATCCACTCTGTTCCTCTAAAATGACATCGTTTAGAACCAACTTTAACCTATTTGCAATCACCTTAGAAATGATTTTATACAGAATATTGCACAAAGAGATTGGTCTGAAATTTTCAAAAGTCCTACATTCTTCTTTTTTTGGCACTAAAGCAATGAAAGTATTGTTAATATCTTGTAGAACAACCCCACCTCCCCCCGACCCGCCCAAATCCCTTATACATTCCCACAAGAATCTAAAAGACTCCCTGTAAAGCCACCCCACCCTAAGCTTTTATCTTTTCCTAATCCCCGTAGAGCCATATTAACCTTTTATTTGTTAGAGTAAATAATTAATTAATTAATTATTATTTATTCTATTTACTTAAGCTTACTTAGATTAATGCATTTATTTAATATTTAGTATTTAGTTGTTGTAGTGATGAGTTGTTGACAACACGGGAGTTTGTTCCCTTCTAGCATGTTTCACCTTTTTGTGGAAAGTGTGCTTAGTTGTCAACCTTATCTTCTACCACCTTCCAAGCTTGTTCTAAAAGCTTCCTTGAGGCCTTTATAAGTGGTCTCTCTCTCATTATATCACACATCTTTTTTTTTATTGTAAATACATTTTCTTGTTTTGCAATATGTTCTCTCTCATGTCCGTTTAGGGTTTTTCCAAGCTCCACCTCTTCCTTCTTGGTTACCCTTTGACAGGTTATTTGCATGTAGGTGATTTTGTTGAGCTGTGGAGTTGGATTTCATCAACTCCTACATGGTATCAGAGCCTCCCTGCTGCTGCTTCGTTGAAGGTTTTTTGAAGCCGCGATTTGGAGACACAAACCCTAGTTTGTTTGTGCTTTTTTCTTCAATTTGAGGGAAGAGTGTTTTTTCTGAGTATTTTGGGTCCAAACGGCCGTTGCCATTGGATCCGGAAGGCCATTTGCAGTTAGGATTCATATAAAATTTGTCGATTTTGGAGACAGGGCTCTGGGAGGCAAATTTTTTTTTGTTGGAGGGCTTTTCGTATGGATCGTACGGACACGCAAAGCAAAAAAAATAAAATAAAAAATAAAATAAGGCACCACCGCCACCGTGCCATCGCGGGGCCGTCGATGCGCCACCCGCACGTAGCGGTTGTAGCCGACAGCGCTGTCGCTGGTCCATTGCGGCCCGACCATCGCCTTCCTTCAGCCTTGGCCCGGCGGTGACACTTCTTCCTGCTGCCTTTGCGTCCGCTCTGTCGGTGCTTTTCTCCACTACGCCGCTTCGCTCGAGTTGCAATGCTAGTTTGCGTGTTAGTTTCTGCACCTGCCGCATGGAGGATTTTATGTACAGTCAGCGCTGAATTGGCAATTTCTACACAGTCAGTGCCGCACAGATATTGACATGTGGCATGGGTGCCACGTGGACCCTGCCACGTTAGTCGTACTTGTTGCAGTGGTGCTTTTTTGCTGCGACAGCCCTCAGGTTGTCAAATTTTTTCCTGTGAATGCTGACGTCAGCACTGCCTCATTAGCCCTCTTGCACCTCTCTAGGGTCATTTTGGACGTACTTGCATTTTTTGGCCATATCTTGACCATACAGAGGTATTTTTCTGATCCGAAAGAAGCGCTAGAAATCTGGTTTTGAGACGGAGACATTGGTGCAGGTATATTCAGGTTTTGATGCTGTTTTGTTGTTCGTTTTTTTAGTTGAAGTCTAAAGTTCTGTTTTTGACTCCGACATGCATATCTTTTGTGTCCCATGTCAGTTTTTTGAAAATGTTATATTTTTGGAAAGCTGGTTTTGTCATCTTTTCAGAAATGTGGTCTTTTTCCTTAGATTCTGACCCATGCTCTTTCTATCATGTTTTTGCCATTTTTTCTCTATGCTGGATATCTTGGGTGTTTCAGGTCCGAGGATAGTTTTCTTGGCATGGTTTCTTTTGTTTTGGGTTGTACTATCTTTTGTGTCAGCTTTTTTCCTGTTTTGATCATTGTAGACATCATTTGCAAGCACTTTTATGTATAAGCACTGAGATAAAGTGCCACTCTTGCATTTCGGGTTCGTGAGCATTGTTTTGAGATAGTTGTACTTGCACTATTTTTATAAAGCACCATGGGGGGGATAGTTGTTTTCTGTTTTAGGCCTTTCCTTTTGTTTTCCCATGCAGCGTCGATGTGACCATGTTTTTACAGGTGTTTGTACCTCTTTCCCTTTCTCGTCGTTCTTGGTTCTGTCTGCAGAGGATATTGGCCCACCTTCTCAGTTGCTTGTCATCTCACTTCGTCTGCATTAAGGGGGGGTTATGCTATTGTTCTAATGCATCCTTGGTTCGATAGTGTGAGCTATGTATTCAGTGGTTGATCTTATATACGAGGCGATTGTAGTGGTTGGCTACCTATGCATTTCGGTGAGATGGATCATCTACCATATAGAAATGCTTGGTTCGTGCATTCTTCTTCCATGGAAGTTCTTCAGATCAACAGTTCCTTTTTGATGGCAGATTTTACGGCTTCTTCGTGCTTCATTGATGCTCTTCATGATCACTATTTGTTACTGTTTTAGGGGACATTCTCCTAGTTGGAGGCTTCTTCAATTCTTCACTAGGTTCTTACCTCTTTTTGGGAGAGGGTTTTTCCCACGTGGTTTTCTCTCTTTCCCCGTTTTTAGAGGTTGCATCTCTTTGCATTGTACATGGGTACCTAACATGGCCTCATTACCAGGACCCATCTTGCATTTTCATCTTAGTTTTGTGAGCTTAAGGCATTACTCTAAGTTGCACTTAAGGTGGGGTGTTAGAGTAAATAATTAATTAATTATTAATTATCTATGTAGAGTAAATAATTAATTAATTATCTATTCTATTTACTTCAGCTTACTTATGTTAATGCATTTATTTAATATTTAGTATTTAGTTGTTGTAGTGATGAGTTGTTGACAACATGGGAGATTGTTCGCTTCTAGCATGTTTCACCTTTTTGTGGAAAGTGTGCTTAGTTGTCAACCTTATCTTCTACCACCTTCCAAGCTTGTTCTACAAGCTTCCTTGAGGCCTTTATAAGTGGTCTCTCTTTCATTGTATCACACATCTTTTTTTAATTGTAAATATATTTTCTTGTTTTGCAATATGTTCTCTCTCATGTCCGTTTAGGGTTTTTCCAAGCTCCACCTCTTCCTTCTTGGTTTCCCTTCGACAAGTTATTTGCATGTAGGTGATCTTGCTGAGTTGTGGAGTTGGATTTCATTAACTCCTACATTCTTTTGTTACTTCAGCACTCAGAATTACATTCTGCATTTCTATAACACACTTCGGAATACACCCCAAAACACCTTATTCTAAAGCCCCATCTTCATCCTCTAGCTTTCCTCTTGCTTTGAAAAAGTCTACTGTCTCCTTCTTAATCACCTTTGGGTCGTTTACCACTATTCCCTCCAGAATTTTTTATGGAGAATATCTTATTATGAGCTCATCTAACTTTAACTTTGTGTTCCTATCACCTTCTTTTAGCCATGTTTCTCTCAATTTTTGCGTCCAAAACACTTCTTCTCTCCTCAGGATTTCTTCATATTCCTTTTTCAATTTCTTTTCTTTTTGGAAAACCTCCTCATTCATTCCCTGTTGAATAATTCCTTCACTCAAATTTTTTAAAGACAGTTCCAGCTCTTCTTTTCTCTTGAAAATATTTGGAAAGATCCCTAGTCCGGATCTTCAACTTCCTTTTTGCTCTCATCCACATTGCTTCCAATTTGAACAAGCATCTATTAGGGGCACACTCCTCAATCCTCAAGCTAATTGGAAAGTGGTCAGATCCATAGATTGGTAAAATTTTGGCTTCAACAATCCAGTTCACCTTAGTCCAATCTCCCCCTAAAAGAAACCTATCCAACATTGTTGCTATATTTACAAAGCTTGGTCTTCTATTATTCTAGGTGAATTCCCCTGCCTAAAGGGAATATTCACTAAACCATTATCAGTCAAAAAGGCTGAAATGTCCTCTTATTTGGTCGATCTCCACCCCCATCCCCCTTTTTTCTCCTTCGGGTAATGAATAGCATTGTAATCCCCCCCAGGTTGTGATTTCATCCTGTAGAATTTTTAAAACTTCTGTTAAAGTTTTCCATTACTCTCTTTTCTCCCTACTTTGAACCGGTTCGTACACGTTAAGAACATTGAATTCATATCCTAATTTTTTTGAACTCACCTTAATCCATTGCCAATTTTTTTCCTTCTGCATTACAATCCCAACCATCGGATCCACCTTCCATAAGACACTTATCCCTCCAGATGCTCCTTTTGCAACAACCTAATCACTTTGCCATCTCCTGAACTTCCTCTTCACACCTTCAACATCATTTATTTTTATCTTTGTTTCTTGAACTAGAACAACATTTGGTTTCACTTGATCAAGGCCCCTCTTGATCAGGCGCATCTTGTTAGGGGCATTACAGCCCCTGACATTCCATGATAAGATCTTCATCCCTTCCGGGAGGGGTTTTTCTCCTTTCCTGTCTTCGATTTACTCTGGCCTCTTTGTATCAAAGCATTTAGTGTTCTTCTCCCCCTTTTTTGGCTTTCCCCTATCTGAGCTTTATGCTTTTTACTTTTCGCTTTTTCAAGAGTTCTTTTTTCTTTGAGGGACATTTTCTCCTCTAGCTTGAGGTAATCTTCTCCCACTTCAACTTCCCTTTCCTGATCATCCTCATTCGAGCTCTCCTTCGAGCTTGAGTCTCGAGAGCCTCCTTTACGATTTCTAATTGGAGAGATTTCAATATCTTTAAAAACCTCCCCTATACCTCTATCTTCTTCCCCCTCTAAAACTGACCTATAACCTTCATCCTCCTCCAGTTGTAAGAAACTTCTCACATCTTCCCCGAATTCCACCCCTTGTTCCACCTCCATCATTTCAACCACCACTTTTTCCCTCTCTTGACAGTTATTTTCTTTGGTTTTCCACATCATAGTGTTTTCCACTTCTGCAGCAGCCTGAAAGATCCTTGATGGATCTCTTCCGCTGATCTGCTGTAATTTTATATTTTTAAATTTGTTTTCCCTGTTTATTAAAATTTTCTTGCAGATCTAGACAGAAGTTGTAGAAGGGTTTGATTGTTTTATATTTTTGATGATTTTTCAACAAGTAATAATAGAAGTACAATAACATGAACCAGTTCTGAGAATGTATTCCAAATACATTTAAAGCAAAGTCGCTTCAAGCAGATTTTTTTGAATAGACACTTAATATGTAACCAGATGAAGATTTACAATAATATCCAAATGATTACAACCAAGAATAAAGCCAACTTGAAGGCGTGAAGATGAAATATGAGCCTAGAAGGAAGCTACGGCCAGAATCCAGCTCTGAAATGCTGTACGTGGAAAAATAGATGGCTGCCAAGTGCGGCCGTACAACTGCAAAGTGCCCACACGTGGGTAAAATACCCAAACCCTAGCTAAAACTTTGACTGAGTACTGCGTTCCCCAGAAGAAACAATGCACAATCTCCAAGATGCTTCTAACTGCAAGAATCCAGATCATTGTTTTAGGGGCTACGTCCCAAACAGGCAAAGCAAGTGGGTTTGGCGTCCCAAATGCTGAAAGTTCAATCAGAGCCCAAAACACAAATCCAAGATGTAATATGTCGATAATCCCTTCGAACTTTGTCTTTACCTCCTTATAACCCACCAAACTTAGCTCGAACTGTAAAAGTGTCCCCATGTGGCGTTGGGTTATAAAATAATATATTTCTCATTTTTAAAGTGGTCAAGTATCCAGAAAATGACCTTTTTCTCAATAGAAAGAAATCCGTTCACCGAAATGCTCTGAGTCAAAAGAGAAATATTTAGAAAAGCTCAAGACCTTTCCAACGAGCTATTACACCAAGGGATATTCACCCAGATGAGGCCAAAAAACCTCTTATTACTCCAAAATGACTATAACATAGCCTTATTTAAATTATTAAAATGCTAACTTAGGTGAATATTTAAATATATTAAAATATTTCCCAAATAGCGAATTGATAGTGAAAACGCCTCTACAAGGTGAAACTGAACTCTTCACCTCCTGTGATTGATGCTGGATAATCTGAAATAATTGACAGTCTCATCCCTCAAAATTAGGGATACTTCTAAGAAATAGGAATGTCTCCGAATCTCCCAAAACTAAAACCATAGAATGATCTCGTAGAGACTCATGACTATAACCCATCTCCACCTCTTAAAATGTAGGAAACTCTTCCTACAATTAAGGAACTTCTCTCAACTGCCCTCCTACTGTCTGAAAGTCCAAATTTGAACATAGTATACCCTGATTGAGTCTCTAAACACCACTGCTAGCCTACGAGACTCGCTGATAGGCTAACTCTATCATCTCTGATGTCCACTCTAAAAAGGGGACATGACACAACCCCTTTTAAATTTTTCACCCATTCTCCCTACTTCCCTTCCTTTGTTTGAGTTGTCTCAATCGCCTTATTTAATACCTTTTCCTCCTCTTTTCCTTTGTGTTGTCCTTCTTGCTTACAACTTTTTGATTCGTGTTCCTCAGACAGACAATGCTCACACACCATCAGGCCTTCTTCCATCGACTTAGGCTGTCTCCAAACCTCCCCCTCACAAAAGATCTCAACCATTTTTGGTAAAGGGTGACAATCATTCCACAATTTGCATATTCTTGGAAACATTTGTAGGGTTTCCTTATCCACCATTTCCACAACCTTAATAAATGTTCCCAGTTTATTTCCAATCGCTCTGTAACAATGTCCTGGCCAATATTCTTGAGGCAGGTTTCTCAGACCCACCCAGAGAGGAAATTGTTTTATTATTTCCTTTGTCGGGTCAAAGTTTGGGACCCATGCTTTCATGTAAAACCCAAAACCCTCAAGAAAATATGGTCTACCATTCAAAATCCAATCTCTATCTTGAGCCATCTCCACCATAACCATGCAAAACCCATTCTCTAGAGTTTTGTAATCTTTCACCTTTCCCCACTTCTCATCACACCATGTTTTTATCTTCCCTATTGTAGGCTATGGCCCTCCCCATTTCATGAAGAAAGCATTCTTTTCTAACAGATCTCTCTTCTCCTTCATAGGACTCGTTTCTAATAGTACCCTTTCTATTGTGCATCTTGTCATTTGCTGTTCTTCTATCATTTGCTTCTCCTGATTTACCACAATCTGTGGTTTCCTTAGTCTCTTAGCAATATTTTCAAAAACCACCTTTCCCCTTAGATTGACAGATGTGAACCCCTGCACCGGATGACTCCTTTGCCCATTAAAACTATGTCTTTCTCTCTCTTTTTGCCACTTTCCACCATTTTTCTGTCCTACTTTTTTCCACTGGAAACTTTCTTGAAAGTTTCTACTCCCTTCCTGCCATCTCCCATTTCTATTTCACCAATAGTTCAAGTCTTCATGTCTCTTGAACGACTCAAACCTTCCTGAGTTCTGACCATTTATTCCATGTTTTCGGTAACCCTCTACAAACCTGTTGGGGAACCCTGTTCTCCATCCCTCTGCCATATTTGGTTGTTATGAACCATTTGCCTCTTCTTGTTTTATTAGATTTAAAATTATATTATTAAATAATGTAGTGAAAGCATTTATTAAATAATATAATATTATATATATATATATATAAATATATATATATATATATATATATATATATATATATATATATATATATATATATATATATAGATATATTTTACACTTATCAAATTAAAATTCTCAAAAATAGGAAGATATTAAATTATTAATTTTTAAACAATATTAAAAGCATCATATTTGTCTGTTTACCATCATTTAAGTCCCTAGTTCTCTTCTTTTGTAATATTGACGAAGATTTAAGATAATAATAATAAATTTAACATCAAATAATATTATTATTACCTTTTATTACTATGGCGATAAATAAACTGTAAACCCAATGTGGAATGCATTAAATCCGTGATGCGACTAATGATGATATATCTTTTAGAGAGATTGCCTAGTGCGAAAGAAGCTAGATGGTTGCCTAGTGTGAGAGGACCAAGCATGCACGAAGGCAATTTCAAATCAAAACAGTTAGGGCATTTTTGATAGGCTTTGGCAAATCAGCATAGAAATGACATTTTTAATAGGTGTTGTGTAGTGTCCCCTTTCAGGATCACCTTTTTTTGCCTTTTCTCTCAAATTTTGAATACCAATCTCTTATTGCTCCTCATTTTTGGCTTGTGAATTAATCTCCTTAATACTTTATTGAAAATGTCACCACCTTTCATGAGAATTGAGTCACCATTTATATTGTTGCCTTTTACAGTAATATTATTCCCCAAATTTCTCTCCCTTCCTTGTCCCACAAATAAAACTTCTCGCCTTTATATCTTATAGTTTGGAGAATATTTACACCTATTCATCATGTCTTCCCATTGCAATGGTCACAACCTTTTTCTAATTACGAGTGTTTTGAAGAGTCACAAAACTTCATCATTGTTCCCATTTGGAAGTCACAACCTTTAATAATTGCCACCCTTTAAAAGAGTTGCAACCCTTCATCATTGTTTCCCTTTGAAAGAGTCACAACATTTCATCATTACTGCCCCTTTAGAAGAGTCACAACCTTTCAAATTTACTACCCTTTGGAAGAGTCACAACCTTTGAGAATTTCCACGTTTTAAAAGAGACATAACCCTTCATCATGGTTATGCTTCAAAAGAGTCACAACCTTTCATCATTGTAGTGCTTTTGGAAGTTACAACCTTTCAGATATACTACCCTTAGGAAGAGTCACAACCTTTCAGAATGACCACCTTTTAAAAGAGGCACAACCCTTCATCATGGTTTCCGTTTAGAAGAATCACAACCTTTCATCATTGTTGCCCTTTTGGAATAGTCACAACCTATTAGACTTACTACCCTTCGAAAGAGTCACTAACTTTTCGAATGATGACCCCTTAAAAGGGTCACTTAATTCCTTAATTCATATGCTTTTTTTCTCCCTTTTTCCCCCTGCCAAATGACGTTCTCTTCTCCCTTTTTATATCTAATGTTTAAGGGACTCACAACTTTTTCATACATGCCTTTTGATCCTTCACTAAGTTTTATCATGTTATATTCTAATTTTATTATTTATATTAATTTAATTTTAGTTTTAATTCTTTTATATTTAATTTTTATTTCTATGTTTTCACTTTATTATTAATATTCTATATTTAATTTTATTGATTAAATATTTTAACTAAATATTAAAATATTATTATGAGACAATATCTATAAGAATTATAGCTGCAAATGTACTAACAATGCCATTGTATTTATTGCATTCTTACTGCTAATGAAGGCTTATAAATATGAGAGTAATCATCACTAGTTAACATATTAATATATTAGTAATATAAATAGCCATATATATAATATAATTTAATATATATAATATATTATATTACATTTATAAGATATTTATCTTAATGATGATTTACCATCAACAAAGTCTCTCATGATAAAATCAATCCAACCGAAGCTGCAACCTTAACACTCCCTCTTAGCTAGGGAGGATTGTCATAGAACACATTTTGCTGTCAAGTATATGAAGAGGTATTATCTAAGTATAATATCCCTGGAATGAGATATTTAAAGATATTAACATATATCCATCAATTTAGATATATTATATTTCAATATAATCCGAAGTATGATTCGACAAGAAATATCAATCATATGATATTCATCATATGTATATTCTTTCGATATGTGCACATGCATCAAATCCTTGATGCCTACCAAAAGAATATGTTAGAAGGATATGAGTTATCTAATTTCTAGTACTTCGGGACAACAATTTAATATGGTCTATCAGATAACAAGAAATCACAATGTCATGGTCTCTATGATGACAAGTATCATGGTCTTCGGAACTCTGGGACAACAACTTAATAAAGTCTGATCATGATACGTTCGTCATCATGACTTCCAACACTCTAGGACAACAACTTAATGAAGGCTATCATGATAACTGGTCTACCATTTATAAGATCGTCACCTTACAATGATTACCTTCTGTTTATATATGTCAATGAAAGATCGTTACCTTTCATTACATATCATATGTGAAATAGTAACCACCATGAACCAAGTCAGAGGGTGTTATAAGGGCTTTCACCTCAATTCTCTCTTACAGAGAATAATGCATTACAAGGAATTTCGCTTTGAACTTTTCCCTTATAGAGAAGAGATCACACATCAAATTTCTCCCTTTGAACAAAAATCCTGGGAAGTCAAGTCCTCTAGTTACTCCCTTAGAGCTCTCTTCGCCTAAGGATGCTTGTTGAACTCCCTTTGAATTTGATATCAATCTTCTTGACTTTTCGGTGATAAGTCATTACTTCCTCATTATGTACACAAGAGTAGGCCCATCAAAATCATGCACTCACGCACGTGTATCTCTAGACTCGCTCTAAGTATCAATTTTCTGAGCTCCTTGTATAAGGTTGTCTCTGATGAAGTATCATTCCCCTTCTTGATATGAAAGGATACTTATAATCTCAATCCTCAAATATATTTGCTTCATGAGCCTCACTTTATCCTGGCCAAAGTACCAGCCTTTTTTCCTACAAGAACATCCTCAGACATAAAGATCAAGGCAAATAACTCTTATAGTATGTTTCGAATTACAAATAGGAGAGAGATACAATGAGTAGATAAATGTAAAAGATGAGAATACTTATCAGCCCGTGAGGGTCCATAGACATTTGAGAATGGAACATCTCCTTTCTAAAGATGGTTCAAGTGGGAATGAAACATTGTTTATTTTTTCCTCCCATAATGTGAAATTCCCACTCAATCCCCAAAGAAATGAGTGCGCCAATCTTACTGATCCTCTTTAATTACAGCATGTTTCTGTGAATCCCTTATTAAATGCCAACAAATAAGAAGCTGCCACTCCCACCAATTGAATTAATCCCATAAGAAGAACATCCTCGAATGTTCCAAAATAAATTATGTCATTATGTGGTAGTCTTCTTATAGCAAGAGATGTCAAAAGAACCAACGTTAGCAATGTGAATTCAGATATTGTCCAACTTTAGAAGAGCTTAATTCAATATGGCTCCATATCTTTACCATTACAATTATTGAACTAGCTCCTCCCGCAACTTTGTATTTTCACAATATGGCATCATAATCAAATAGATGCTCACAAATAAATGAGTTCTTTAATCTCTCAATGCAAATCTTTGACTCAAGCCACATTTGATTTCTTTAGAAATTAAATTTTCAGGCCCTATAGTATTTCGATGATGATAGTATTCAGTACTGATAGGAAGGGGGATCATTGCAAAAATTGTGTCCATTCTGAATAGTATGGAAGTTGATTGTTCCATCCATCTCTATGTAGTTCTATCCACCTTTATGTCCCTTACACTTACTTTGTCCATCTTCTTTGTGCAGCAAAGGAATGCAATATACAAATTGTACTACAGCTCATAGAGAGAGGCATGCACGCATCTACAATAGCTGATAGTAAGGGACACCTTTCACTGTACATGTTGAATCTCATTCGAAATTTATTAAAAAAGAGTTGATCTTTTTAAAGGAGACAATGAAGGCAAGAGAACTCTTCACTTAATCCATCTTAGATCCTTCTAGCTTAGATATTCTTGGTACACATGATACATACGAACAAACTGTGCTCCATGCTTGCTCCCACATTTCTTCTCACCTTTTAATCAATTTAGGGAAATCTGAAATAGTATGTGATATAACAAGGCTTTAATCTTAGTATTCTCTCCATTACTGAACCTTTATTGCTTCAAAATAGTCAGTGGGACTATTATTTTAAGCTGGTGAGTGATTTCCTTCAGCTAGAATGCACTCAACAACTGAGTAGGATATCCTCCTCTTTTTCTGCCTTAGCATTAAACCTGATATAACTGATAACTATTCTTATAAACAAGGAATATTCAATAATATGAACTCTAACAATGCCTTGATAACCATAGCATCTAGTCTCCGAATGGTAGATGATGATATGAAGAGTCTTCCCATCATGTCTTGCAGAGATTTATCTCCCACGATAATTGGACAATTTTGTTTTCCCTAAACAAGTATAGGTCTCCTTGTATTGCTATCTCTATTCCTTGGCTATGAAGGTTGTATTACTAATTTAGTTTCTTCCCAATCTTCTTTCAACAACATTCTTTAAATTTAGTGGAATGATCACTAGGATCCTTTCTTATTCAATATGATCTCTTTATATTGCTAGCTCTGATGTAATACTTTTGAATATATGCAACCAGGTGTAATATAATAATGATTGTTGCTTGGACAATGTCTCAATGTGTATTATTTCCAACAACGATACAATAGTGGTTCTAATTTGTATATTAACCTGCAACAATAGTTATGGTATGTTGACATATGCTATTCTTGCTGGCAAACTGCGGTTCTCCTCGAGTGCAAGTGATAGATATTTTTGTGCTGTTTCTGATCTGCCATATGTAACTTGACCAATCTATATTTTATTATTTGCTTTCTTTGTTAATGTTGTAAGGATTGTTTCTGCAAATGTATTTACACTGCCATTGTTATTGGTGTGTTCCAGATGCAGATCCCAATCTCTTATAAATATAAGAGTAGGAGACATGTCACAAAGCTTGCATATCCGATCCTCTCTATCGATTTGGTTGTTGGTATTAATGCAAAGCTGATGGGAGCTGACTTTGAAGGAACACAGTGGAATACATAGGGCATAAGTCCAATGCTGCTCGATATAAGAGGACACCCAATGACCCTATCTTGAATGTCAGTGAAGTGCTCAACATAAAAAGCCATCTTCAGACGGAGCCCTCCGATCTAGGTCATGTGAATATACCCCTATAGATGTTGGTCCTGATATGTTTGTTCAACTCTTGCTGAGTAGGGAGGAAATGAGCGAGAGCATCCAACAATTATTGGAAGGGTGGAGTCTATCAATATCAATGCCCATTGACCCAAGGAGAGTAGAAACCTGAGTACTTTAGTATCAGAACCAATTAGTGCGATCGGTCATCGCGATCACCTTCGAGGAACGATAAGCTAAGAAAGAGTATTGGTGGCACCCCTTCACGAAGACGACAAAACCATGAAGCCAGTGAAGAATCTAGGACAGGTCAATGATGGCCTTAAGTTTCAAGTGGTGAGCCTTGAACTCAACCAAAATAATGCTAGTAGGGGCAGCCTAGTGACACTTGATAATGCGCCGAAGGAGAAGAGTTTGAATGCGCTCGACTAAAGCCCAATCCGAAACCAGGAGGGAGTGCCCCAGGCCATAGAGCCATACATAAAGGTCAATCTGATCAGGGAATCCATACGAGCCATCTTGGACGTAGTGTCTTGGAAGTGATGCCTGAAACACTGTCTCTCAAGTAGAGCAAGGGAACCCAGGCCTTTATTAACATGAGGTTGCATTGCTGGTCTCATATTTAAATGTGGTCCTAAGAGTTCGACACCTAGATAGGGGTAAGTAGATGAGATCTGAATCTCCCCACCCTGGAAGTAGGAGTCCAAATGGGAGGTCTTCAATAGTTGAAGACCTTCACCTAGGTCTTGCCCAGGTTGACCATAAACTGTTTTGAGTCACAAAAGGAGGTCAGTCCATCCAAGAGATGTTGGAGGTCCTTACGGGAGAAGGCCAAGAGAACCACATAATCAACATAAAGAAGAATGGAGATCATCACCTAGTACAAGTAACAATTATCGACAAGAAACAAGAGATCTTGAAGGAAAGCCTCAAGCTTGTCAATGTAGATGTCGAGAAGAGTTGGGGAAAGTGGGCAGCCCTACTTCAACTAGATGATACTCTGAATGGGGTTCGAGAAGCCCTTCCTGAGATTTTAACATTGTGACTATTTCTTGTTGTGGGATTATTTCTGTGCATCTAACTAGGGATCTTGTGGCTTCAGTTGCCGTGAACCTCTTAAAACTCTTTGTTTTCAGACCCATTTTTGCAACAAACTTTTCATCAATAAAATTGTGGGAGGCTCCACTATCAATTAGAGCTATGACTTTGTGCACTTGGAGAGTGCTCTTAATTTTCAATAATCAGTGCTTGGCTAATTACGTGAAGGTGGATATCACCTCAAACTCTTTCTCTTCGTTTTAATTTCTTGCTTAGGTGTTCTTTGTCTTCATCATCCTATGTAACTTCAATATTTTGGGTCCTTCCCCTCTTTTCACATTTATACCGTACATCCCATTCTTCTTTGCATTTCAAACATGTTATTTTCTTTTCAATCTTTCCCTTTTTTCACAAATCTGTCCCCTTTCCTAGGGACCATGACATGTGCAACATTATTTTTTCCTCTTTAGCATCACTTTCCTTTTCGGTGAGTGGGTTTCCGTGGGATTTCTCTTTTTTACAGAATGTGCCTTTGTTCCTTTAAGGAGCAACCTTGTGACCCTTCAATTTCCCATTTCTGTCTTTTTGTCTTCTTTCTCTTTTGTGACTTTTTAAACCTCTTTTAATATTTAAAGACTTTTTTATCAATTTGCATTATGCTCTCATAAGTTTTTTATAATATTTTAGAAAGATGGCATTTAAAATTCTAATGTCCCAAAAAGGGGACATTACAGTTCTCCTTGCTTGAGATTGCTTATCCTCAAACAATTATGAATATATAAACCAATACCAGGATTCCCATTTAAATCTACAAGTAGCTCTATAGCCCAATTTGGAACAACTAAAATCAAATACTTTCATACTGTGAAGCAACGTGTTTAAATGTAATTCATTCATCAATAATATCCTTGGATCCCAAGACAACTTCAATCCACTCAGCAATTTTGATAGTAACAACTCTATGCCCTACGTGTGGAAGCAACTCATCATGTTCCACAAGAAACAAAACTCTCATCCTATCAACACTTGGATCCCAAACCAATTTACCTGTACCACCATGGGAGTAGAAATACATATCTATCATTCTACCATCTTCTTGCATCAGCCCACTGAATAAGTAGTCCACCCAAAAAATGCCAAAAACGTCTCCAATATGCATGAAGATCAACTCATTAGGCCACCAAATGTTACTGACATAAGATATACTGGCATTAATAATGATATTGAGGGTGTTACCATACCTCTGTACCTTAAAGATAATCACCTCATTAGCAATATACCTCAAGAAGTAACGTCTCCACAAATCTGCCTGCAACTCAATAACTATTGTAGGCAATGCCAAATCTGAAAAGGCAATGGAAGATCAAGCGAGACAACCAATAATAAGTGAAGTATGGATGAAGACAAAACGTCAACTAATAAGTAAACAACTGCCATATCATAAGAACTCTGTGACAAATCTTTAGATGAGCTGTGGGAGCCTTCATAAATCATCAAAGACAACTTTGAAATTCCTGATTCACTACAAGTGTCATTAATCAAACCAAAATTTTCACCAATGAAATGATCACAATCAAATGGAATTTCAAAATTAGTATCACTTGGTTTATCCTCATCCTTATGTGGAAAAATTGTCACCTCATGATATTGTGAAGGCATGTAACTGCTGCTGTAAAAATCAAAATTGTTGTGGTACCCTTGTGTCATATGTTCATCCCTCACAAGCACAACTTCTTCTAACCTCGGAATACCCATGATTGTTTTTATCTTTTGGCTGAACCTATTCTGAAATTTGCCCATGGAATCTGTTAGAGGAACTGTGTCATTGCTGCAAATTGGAGCAGCATAGATACATTGTTCATCAAAATTCTTGAGTTTGACTCGTTGTTGATCATTTTGATTTTCCTCACCATAATATGCCTCATTGTAATAGAGAATGGTGGGAATACTATGTTTACTTTAATTTTCATAAACGGTATTGATTCCTTCAACAATTTGTATGATCTTCTTGGTTTTAGAATTAAGTCCTTTGTGAGTGGCTGCCATAGAAATCTGATTTTCAACATTATATAATGAACAGTGAGTCATGCTTAACTACAAACAAAGCTCATCCACCTCTCATTCCTTTTCATCCCCAAATTTGATAGGATGATCCCTATCCATTAACAACTGCGAGTAATCTGATTTCATTCTTTCAAATGCTTCCTTGATGGTGTGTAATTGAGAACTAGTAACACCAAATTCAATTTCCTTTTTTAATGTACTTGTGAGAATCATCTGCCCTCGTTAGTATTACTGTATTTGTCCAACCCTCTCTTCTGAAACCACAAATCTATCCTTCAAATCTTGCAATGCTAAGGGCTTTAGTTCAAATTCACCCAGGGAACAGAGGGTGTCACACTTAATTTTTCTGGTTTGTTCTCAACTATGGGAACAATACTACCATCACACTTAATTGCTTCTATAGTGGGTGTCATGCACTCTTCATGAAGTAATAATGGAATAGCATCATGATCATATATGGATTTGTCAAAGGAGTTCTTCTCTTCACTAGTTTTGTCAATAGTAATCTTCAAGTTACCAATTAAGAGAGTAGTATACCTCTCACCTGTAGCAACTGATTCTTTCTCCAAAATATCTTCCTTAGCTTGTTGGAAACTATTTTCCTTTTTGCCTTCATCATGCCCTGTAAGAGATGTATTCAAAGCTGTATTTTTAAATTGCTTCTCATGAGTCATGTCACTGCTTTCGTCTGCAATTTTACTTTCATCACCACTTGGCTGCAATATATCGTTTTCCTGAATATTCCACAAATATGTTCAAGTGTTCAAGTCACTTGAAATGTAAAACAAACCCGCTCTTCCCTCGGTTCCTACTCTTTTTGGGAGATCGTGAAGCCTGTAATCCCCATTGAAATTAATTCTTCTTCAGCCTGTTGTTTGTACTTCTCAGTTTTTGGCTCACATTGGTTGAGCACCTCGTCGACCAACTTATAAGCAGATTTAGAAGCATTTTGATCTTGCCTTGAAATTGCTAACATATGCATTAGAGGCTGAAAATGAGCATCACGCTTGTTCATTGTCACAACTATAATAGTTTCCATAGCTGCAATAACATCTGCATTGTGTCCTCTCTCAATTGTGCATAAGAAATGCTAAAACCTGGTATGTATTAAATCTTGCAATCCCAAGTCAAGTAGAAGATTACACAACCTGATTTGTGCAAATGTTCTTAGTATAGCAACGCTTGTTGGGAATTGCCGACTTTTTATTTTCCAAAGATATTGGAACTATCAACAAATAACTGAAGTACTTCGTAAGGTTCTTGAGGTGCTAAGATTCTTGTGAACTCCATCAAACAATAAATAACCAACAGTCTTATCTTGCTATCTAAATGCTTTAACGACTTTTGTTGATTCAACACAATCACTGTAGGAACAAGAACAATTTGCAACAAATCAGAGGGCGATTATTGTACAATGGTCAAACATCCTTCCAATTGGGTCAAGGCGATGAGGATCTTTTCCCTTGTTTGTAATTTCAATCCAAGTTTGCTACCTCTCTCATAGAGTACTTTGGCCAACTCTGGTATGTCATTTTATGTTATTTTTTAAAACTGAGAATTCTTTGCGAATCTACCTTGTTTCACTCTTTCCCTTCCAAGCATTTTGCTAAATAGTTTACAGATATTCTTTGAACAGAGCTTACTAAAAGAGTTTAGAATTGTATGTGTTTGTTGTGTTTTGTATAAAACTTCAATTTGCTTGAAAGGCTGAACACAGAAAAGAATTGCAAGCAAAAGAGAAATTACTTTCTTCACGAACCCTGAAAAACTTAACAACTTTCTGTTTTCAGAATATCGGACCTCATGAACTTTCTCTGTGCTGAAGTCTCAGTACAACACTTGGAAATGTATTATTGTCTGAAAGTGGTCTTGAAGCTCTAGAAAGATGAACAACATCAATTAATGTCAACAATCAGCAAATGTGTCAAGAGCATATTAAACTACATTCTTCAATGTCTCAAGGTGTGCACAAGAGTTTAACCTACACTCTGCTTGTAGTTTCTGTCTGCAACTTAGACGGTAGGATTCTTACCTTCAGATACTGTACCTGTAACAGCAGATTATTATGCGTATACAGCACTTGCATCCAATGATTTCTGAGAATTTAAAAAAGTCCCCTTCAACTCTTCCACAAACAATCCTGTTAACTGTAATTATTTGATTGGAAATTGTCTCTTGTAGAAACTGGTACCTTAATCTCTCCTCTGTATAACCTCAATTAACAATGTGGAAAACCAGTGTAAGTAAAGACTCCAGCAAAATATTAAACTGCACTAATAATGAATGCCAATGGATGTCTGGACTCTGAACATTAAGAACTCACATGACACAAGATACTGTCAGGGAAGATTCTATAGGAACAATAACTCTGCTCTTCCGAAAAACCAGTGATGGGTACACAGTTCCAATAAAGGACAAGGAGGTAGTAACGCTCAATGCTGAGAAAAGGCACCAATTCAGTTTGTCAAAACTGTTAGTCCACAGATACTCTTTTCCACAATTAACAAATGACAGTGGTGTCATTCAATAAGAAGTAACAGTGTTTTAGTGTTGTGAATCTGATTACAAATCATGAATGATGCTTGTTTCCAGAAAATGGTTATCTGTGCAACCACAAGTACCGAAACTGTTCTGCACAAAAGGCTAAAATTCTCCATACTTAACAATTTCAAATTCTTTCAAAACTGGAATATTTTACTGGCCCTATTCTCTCAACTGGCGAACTCTGCACTGGCTGTACCCAAAAATACCATTACAGAATTTTTGCCTCTATGAGCACTCATGTCTGCAAGGCTCTGACACAAATATTCTTGTCCTAATGAAGAAACACTAGAATCTTTACCCATGAATTGCATGTGATTAGTTGACACCATTCTCGGCAATGGAGAAGAAACACAACATAGCATTTCAGACATGGTCATTCATGGCACATTGAATTTTATGTATAGTAAAATTGGAGCACCTCCAGTATAGCAAGTGGCGGCTCCTTACACTGAGTGCCACCTAGAATTATATTTACAAGTTCATGAAGAATTATTAAACCCAAACTATAGTTTGCATCCAATATTAATGATTCTTAGTGTTAAACTGTAGTTCCGTCAGATTGATATGATCATGAGATTCATTATAATTTATAAATGGTAAGTCATCATTAGATATATATTCTTTATATATATATATATATATATATGATTAGTTATATTAAATATACTAACCAATGATGATTAACTATAGAGACATGTCTCGTCTTTCTCATATTTATATGAGAAGAAAATCTGCAATTGGAACACATCAATAAAATTGGCAATGTTACTACATTTGCAGAAACGATCCTAGAAAATCAACATGGTATTAGAGCCAAACTGCGAATGTAAGGAAACAACTTGATTTACAAGGAGGAGGCATGACAAGCAATGACAGGGTAGCAATATGGTAAGTAATATGAATCATATGCCGTCAGTTCTGGATATGATATTTGGAGCCTTCTATGCAGTGATTAAAGGCCAGATAATTTAAGATTGTATGCTGTCGGGAGTCGTCAAAGTCAGAATTGAATACTAACATCAGATAACTGTATGTCGTTGATAAGTCTTGAAGGCTGAGTTCACATCTAGCAGTGATATTAATATTTGTTAATCATTGAAGGCAGTGTGTATATTAGTGACTGAAGAATATCCAGTCAACAGTGAATATCGGTGGCTATGAGCAGTCAACAGGTAACAGCGACATATATACAGTTGATATATTTTTTAACCTGCGATAAAGTTTTCTGCAATTATAATACCCAGTCAACATATGAAAAGTCAATTTGGCATTCAAAAAAATTAGATTACAATGTTAGAAGAACCTGTGCATGGTGACAAAAAGAATAATAAATTTTTATTATTAATATAAAATCAAATCAAGCAGCAACGTTAGAAAGGTTCAAACTTCAAATAACACAACAATTTATGAAGCAATGTCTTATACAGTAATTAAAGAATTATTAATGAAAGGGTGCACTCATTTATTGAAAAGTTATGTCTCTCATGTGCATAAATATAAAAGAAGTATATGTCATTTGCAAAGAATAGAGTGGAACACATATTGAAAGTGAATGGAGTGAAGGAAATCTTCAGCGGCAGTAGCAATAAAATATCAGAAATAGCAATCGCATCATGCCGTGAATGTAAAAATCAATATGGAGGATTGACACTAGATTTGATATAATTCAAATAGTTGGTGGAAGACATTAAAAATAAATACAAACTCTTCATTGTCATGAGTTTTCTATGGATACAATCAGGCGCTGAATATACAAAATCTTTGGTGCTATTGGTGCTAGTTATAATTGTCGTTCAATGCTACAAAGATGAGCCAAACCATTTCCTGAGGGTAGATTGCTGTATGGAAGCATATTCCTGAGTTGTGCATGACTATTATAGTTGCAAGATGCCCAAATATTATGGCTAAAGCGTTAAATAGATTTAGACATTTCACATCTGGAGAATGCTATTGCAGCTTTGGGCATACATATCTGGAAGAAGTTCACACAGGTCAAAGCATGCATTTGTTGATTCTGAATCAGGCAAAACAATAAAATGACCACCGTGCCAGGCAAGGAATAACAAAGGATATGCATACGAGAATAGACAAATCCAATGGAAAAGATATCTTCACATTAAACCCACATATAAGTGGAGGTGTTGGACGAACAAATGCATCATACACAAAGATTACCTATGTAGGGGATATGTAATAGTGTTTGCATTGTAACCATACAAAGATTGGCTCACGGAGAGAAGAGATGAGATAAGGATGAGGCATCAAATACGAATGAAAAGAAAACCTAGCATTGATCATATTAAGTGCACATATAATCATATCACAGATGATTAGCAACAAAAGAATAATATCCAACAAATGGCAATAGTGAGTCCCAGCTATGGTGGATATAGTCTACAATTGAACAAGTTTCGTATATGGAAAATCAATATGAAGATAAAAATGATAGGAATAAGAAAACTAATCTATATTCATATTAGAAATATAATCAATAAATATTCATTGACACTTATATAAATATATGAGTGACCTCATATTATAGATGGTGGTAAGAAGAGAGAATTCAATCTAAGTGTTTTTAAATGTCCCGAGCCTAACACACCAATCCTGCGTACTAAAGGTATATGTAAAGTAAGTTATTTCATAAGTTCTTCCTTTACATAGACATGCAATATGTTATTAAATATAACAGTTATATTAAGTTATAAAGAATGGCATTTAATATTTGATAATATTAATTAGAAATTTAAATTATTTCATGAATGATATTTGATATTTTATATAATATATAGTATTAGTTGACTTGAAGTATGATTGGTAGTAATATATATATATATATATATATATATTCAATGAATTTAAATGAATAAGGAAGTCATATAAAGGGCATTTTCTTTGACTATATGAGATAAATATTCTATTTTGAGTATAATTTTCAAGTATTGAATTCTTAATATAATAAATTTGTTAGTTTTACATTTGTATAAAAGTTATACCTTGATCTTTTCCTCCGAGAATGTTCTTGCAGGGAGAGGGAGATTAAGAGATAGAGGGAGTAAACCAATGTTGTGATGGAAACTTTAGTGATCAATAAAATTGTAACAGTCAAGAGGACTGAAATTCATGCAATAGGCTTACCCCTTGAGTACATCATAAGAAAGTTATGATTTTAATTAAACTATTGACAAGTCTCTCTTTGATAAATGAAACTTGACAGACGAGTTGTAGAGTCATTCAAGTGGCACAATCATACTCAATCAAGATATTGGCGTATTGTGGAAGAGTTTGTGTTTGCTTCTACTATTAAGCTAAATAAATGTTTATATTTTCATTGGATAAAAAGAGAAAGTTCAAACTTAGACATAAGTTATCATATTTGATACAAAACAATATAAGAATGAGTGGGAATTTTACATTGTGGGGGGAATAATATTCAATGTGTCATTCTCACCTGAACCTTCATTAGAAGAGATGTTCTATTCCCAAATATTCTAAGAAGACAATTTTTGAATCTTCATGTGCAGACATACTACCAAATATTGTGTAGACTTAATCTTATGAAGTAGCTCCAAAGAAGTCGTGATCTAGAATTCATTAGTCTTATGAGGATCAAGTTGAATAATGTAAGGACCTTGAAGCAAATATCAATGATGATCGAGGTTTTGAGTATTCTTCTTTATTAAGAGGGAGTCTGACACTTCTTCTAGGCAATGTTGGAGCTTGGATTATTTATAATTAGAGCAAGTCTGGAAATACATGGGTGCAACTTCGTGTTTTTGATGGGCTTACCTCCATGTACATAATGAGAAAGTATTGACTTATCACCTGAAGGTTGAAAAGATTGAAATATTCAAAGGGAGTTCAAAAGTTTTTATGAGTAGCAAAATGATTTTAATGGGCCTACACCTTGTGAACATCATAAGAAAATGAAAAGATCCTTAAATAACTTGCATGATCATACTCTAGATTCCGAGTATGTAAAATTGTTCGATGATATAAGAGTTGGAATTTCACATTGTGGAGGGTAATTATAATAAACAATGTTCGAATTCCCACTTGAAACCTTCTTTAGAGAGGAGAGTTAATGATTTGATGTTTATGGATTGTCATAGAAAGATAAGTACTTCTTACTCTTGAGTATTACAGTTATCTACTTACTAAAGTCTCTCTCTTCTTAGTTATAAACTTATACATACTATAAGAGTTAATTGCATTGATCCTTTCCTTTATATCTAAAGATGTTCTTGCAAAAAAAGAAAGTTGGTACGTTTGCTACCAAGATTATTATGCAGGCTCTGGAAGTGAACATTTTTTTATTTAGAGGGAGTAGACCATATCACTTTAGAGGTAAACTTGATATGATTAATGTTTATTGTTCTTATGCACTTATTGACTAACATCATATGGTTAATGACTATATGCATACAGTGATAAATCTACTCTTGTAGAAAATTCTCAATGACTTAATGTGATGTGACCTTGTGATACTAGTGCACTTATCACAAAGATGAGTTAAATTTACCAAGCCTCTTGCAAAGTTGAAATTGTGTACTTTAGAGGTAAAATTGATATGACCTTGTTGTAAATGCATTTATTAAACTATATATTCATGAATATAAAATAATTTTTTGCTTGCAAGCTTGTATTGTGAAAATTGATGACTTTTCTTGTGAAAGGTGACGACCTTTTGTTTGTTTTGATCCTATTATAAAGTGACGACTTTAGTTTAGTTGACTAGTCTTCAAACAATGATTGAATTTGGTGTTATCTTTGTTCTTTGGGCCGGATTTTGCCGGACACGTTGATAACCTTCATGGGTCTTTTGGGCGATAGCCGGACACCATGAAAACCTATTGTTTTGAAAGTTTGGGTTATCTTTGTTCTTTGGGCCAGATTTTGCCGGACACATTGATAACCTTCATGGGTCTTTTGGGCGATAGCCGGACACCATGAAAATCCATTATGTTTTCTTTCTTCTTTCTCTCTCTTAGTTTAAAACATAATGACTACACCTTATTGTGTAAGTTAAACTTGTTTCAATTTCCTTTGCTAAAGAAGGAGTGTTGAGGATTCTAGCCTCATAGTGTATTGAAGTAAATTCAATATGTTAATTTACATATGTGTGTAAATGAATTCATATTGATATGCCATTCTAGGGATATCATAGTGAGATGATATCTCCTTATACTCAAGAACATAGTATGTTCTATATCAATCCTTCCTAACTAAGAGGGAGTGTTAAACTGTAGTTCCGTCAGATTGATAGGATCATGAGATTCATTATAAATGGTAAGTCATCATTAGATATATATTCTTTATACATACATACTATTATATATATAATATATATATTACACATTATATATATATATATTATATGGTTAGTTATATTAAATATACTAACCAATGATGATTAACTATAGAGACATGTCTCTTCATGAGACATGTCTCCTCTTTCTCATATTTATATGAGAAGAAAATCTGCAATTGGAACACATCAATAAAATTGGCAATGCTACTACATTTGTAGAAACGATCCTAGAAAATCAACACTTAGCAACAATTTTCCTTCATCGATAATCTCCCCTTTTTGGAACATTGGAATTTTAAGTGCCAACTTTGTAAAATACTAAAAATGACTTATGGGAGCATAATGCAAATTGATAAGAGGTTTGAAAACTGACAAAAGAGAAAGAAGATGAGAAAGACATGAATAGGAAATTGAAGGGTAACAAGGTTGCTCCTTAAAAGAACAAAGGAAAGCTCCTTGCATATGCTTGGTTTATGTTTTGGAATACATTTCTCTCTTGGAGAGTTCTGGAAAGCTTCAGCTTTCAGTAGGTTTGAGGACAAAAACCCTCGAGCTTGGAGACAGTGCATGGAAACCTATTGTCAGTTGAAAACATCACACATGTAACAAGCTATTTTTCCATGGCCAAATTAAACTATTATTTCAAATATGATACATCTATATTCATAACAGAATGACATAATGACAGTTATAACAGCTACTTCATATGTTCATTGAAAAAGAAATTTAACGAACTTATCCTGATATTGCAATTCATTGTTAAAGGAGAAACAATAACGAACTAATCTAAGTTTACATGAAATATAGTTATAACTATCATATCCATTTCATTTCCATTTCTGAATCAATCTTTCTAACGATAGCATAAGGAAATAACAGAACTATTTTACATGATTACATAATCATATGTCAAATGATAAACTAAATACAAAAAGAAATAAGTACCAGATCTATCGTTTTATATCTTGATATGATGAACCTTCAAAAGCATATTTGCTGATGTGCAAACATCATGATATCTACCTTGCACGCATCTACTGAGCTTCTGGACGCACTAGGCATTTGCACGCACCAGCCTCCATATCCACCTTGGGCCAGGATGAATTGGTATCTTAGTAGAAACATTGTCCTTTATTTGTTGTTTTATGTTTCTTATCCACTATATTGTTATTTGTTCTTTTTGTCCAATTCTTTATTGTTGTTATTTAAATTTCTTTTGCCTTCCATTCTGAAATACTTGTGTTAAAATACCACTTCATTTTTATCTATATAAATATGCCAATTAGATTATATAATACTGTTCATTTTGGTATATATATATATATATATATATATATATATATTAATATTCATGAAATACACATTTTCTTTCTGAAATATTCATATTTTACTTGATTCTATCCCTTTCAATATGCAATGTATGTGATAGCTAGAATTTTGTGTACTTAGTCTCGACGACTTCCTTGATCTGTGCATACTTTTCCACCCTTGGAGTAATAATTGCAGAAGACCTAGTTCGGTTTTTCTCCAGCTTACATCATTGACTTTTCTCTTGTTTATTATGATTCGATGCGACGCTCCCTGTCACCATGTACATTTGTCCCCAATCTTCTCTTTGCCCTTATTAATTGTAGGTCTGTCTAATTCTTTATTTTATTCGTTTTGGTTGCTGGTGTTTTGTTTTGGCGTCTGTGATGAGTAAATTCAATTACATAAAGATGGTGTTGTCTTGCATTTTGTCACCACAAAATGTAGGTAACAGTACGAAACTTTTCAACTTAGTTTCACATTTCTCTGAGTTTAGTTCATTATTTAATTGGTTAGTATTGAATCTTGATCAATCAGTCGACCCCAATTATATAATAAGTCCTCGTAT
The DNA here is from genome assembly GCA_028749045.1 of Cupressus sempervirens. Lineage (NCBI taxonomy): Eukaryota > Viridiplantae > Streptophyta > Pinopsida > Cupressales > Cupressaceae > Cupressus > Cupressus sempervirens. Next base: position 362,631,426 of record CM053792.1, on the reverse strand, counting down.
TGAAGGCTTTCGTCAAGTTTTTTTAGTTTTTCTATTTGCTGAACCTATGCTTTATTTTTGAAGCTTTCAAAGTCCTTTTTATCGTTTTTGAGTGTGTGTTTGTTAGCTTTTGGTCTTTGGGTTTTGCTCAAATCATTGCTTTCGTTTTTCCTTTTGATTCGATCTATCTTAGGGCTCAACCGAAGTTGGCAATCAAAAGATATGATCATTTTAGTGCCCAAAAGGTGGACTCTCTAGGTGCAATTGCACGATTTAAAAATATAACATAAATCCACTTTATGTAATGTTTTAAAGTTACTTATCATTTAAATTTATCACTTAAGTGATTATAGTGCACTTAATGTTATATTTTCATGTTTTGTTGCTTTTTAAATTTTTCACTTAAGTGACTTTATTAACTATATAGTTTGATTTAATTTTGGGGTTACTTTATGTTCTAATTTAAAACATCTAAGTAAATATTACTTTTTGAATGATATTTGCACATATTTAATAAATTATATTGTGTAAATATTATTTTTGACCCAATTAAGTGATATTTCTTGAAAAATCAATTAAACATGTGCTTAATTGATCACTTAAGTTGTGCAAACTTGTCTTTTAACCCATTTGCATGTAAAATATGCAAATGTTTGTAGAGAATGCGTTTTAGAACAAAAGGCATGTAAATGCCTTTAACTAAAAATATGCAATGAGCCTTCTAGAGTGAGCAATGCATATTCAAGTTTTTAAAATATGCAATCACTCTTCAAGAGTGTGTTTTGCACAACGTGGCTTATCAATTTCATATTTTTAAAATATGCAAGTCTCCTCCGATAGTGCATTTTGCACCTTGAGGACATATGACATATTTTTAAAATATATAATGACACTCTAAGAGTGCATTTTACATGCGTAAGCCATATGATATATTTTCAAAATGTGTAATAGCACTCCAAGAGTTTGTTTTTGACCAAATACATATTTTAAAACATGCAAACACTCCTCAAGAGTGTGTTTGGCATGAAAGGAAAAAGACATGTATTTTAAAACATGTAATCTCTCCTAGGGAATGTGTTTTGCTTGCATTTCATGCATTTGCAAAAGGTGACCCTGAATTTGAAGATTCAATCTTTGTCCAAGAACACATTTTCCTTCAAAAGTGCTTAGATCTACCCATATAATGGCTTGAAATCCATTACAAGGGGGGCGTTTTGAGTTTTAATACATACACATGCATTTGGGGGTCATGATTTTGCATATCCAAGACAAAAATGACTCAGATTTTTGCATTTTTGAGCCATGTTTTGGTGAAAAATGCCCAAATTCGGGGCGATTTTGATGACGTTTGGGCTCAAATAGAAGTCGTTTCGAGGTTTGATCCATATATTTGCTATTGAAGAACACATTTTTGCCTTAGATGCAAAAAATGCTTCATTTCATGCCTTCTATGAATCACATTTTTGCTAAAAACGCCTAGAGGTTTGAGGTTTTATCCATTCTTTTGCATTTTGGAGTCACGTTTTTGCATTTGTGTCCATGTATACGCATTTGAGTCCATGTATATACATTTGGGGAAGACACATTCCCAAATAAAAAACGACTCAAATACATGCATTTTGTTAGCCACGTTTTTGAAAAAACGACCTAGTTTTTTGCATGTAAAGGGCACATTTTTGTTACAAACACAAAAAAAATGACATTTCCAACCCATATGTTTGGATCAGTAGAGGTCGTTTTTTAGTTTTAATGCATGCTATTGCGTTTGGAGATCACATTTTTGACATTCTCATGCCAAATATGATCATTGAATGCTCATTACTTGCAAGTGTGGAAGAAGTCAAATAGTTGTTTGTAAATCTGGATTTGGAGGAGAATTGGTCTTCAAGTCTATGATTTCTTCTATTTTGGCTCTTTGATCTCCACGTAAGTGGACATTTTCAAACCATGCTTATCAATTCATGCTTATCTTTCTATTTCCATGCATATTATGGCTTGTTATTGCACACTTGTTCATGGATGTGCCATGAAAAGAGCATTTTGCCTTTAGATATGATGAAAATTCTCATTTTCACACTTTTGGATTTTCGCCAAACTCGAAATTTGAATTTGCACTGGAAAGTGACTTGCTTGTTGGCATGTTTGAATCTAAGACCAAAGGTATGTGTTTGTTTTGTGCTTGTTTTCATTGGTTGTTTTTTTTTTTTTTCGTTTTTCTTCTTGTCGAAGAAATTGCAAGTTCTTTCTCAAGAACTTATGAGTTTTTACCCCCATTCCATCTCTTCACCCTTTCATGCAAGTGCATCGTTTCATCCCACCTCCATCATTACATGCCATAGCACATTGATTCTCATTCTCCACATGCAATTACATGTAATCTCACCCTCCATCCGCATTTACATGCAATCTCATCCTTTGTTCCCATTTACACGACATTTCTATCTTCCAAACCTAAATGCATGTTCGTTTTACATGTAATTCACTTTACGTGTAATGACATCCAGAGAACATGTTTTTTGACTAATGGTCACACTTTTAAAGTCAAGTTATCATTTGCACACATTCCCATGTGCGTAGCCTTCATTTCTCAAGGCATCTTTATAAGAACTCATAATTTTCCCATATGCATTTACATGCCATCCATCTTCCTAAGCCCTATTTTAGCCCTCCGCATGTACTTTCCATATCACATCCAATTCATTACATATGTTCCATGAGTATCTAATCAATACTCCGAATATACTGTTCCTCAGAGATCCATTTTGCCAATATTTCCATGGAGTCAGAATGCATATCTTCCAATGATGGATTCAATATTGAAACTTTCATGTTGCAGCAAATCAAGATATGCCAGAATTTTTATAAAGATTGAAGACATCTAGTAAACAAGCGGTAATTCATTTGGTCTCCATTTTCCCAATGGTTGTCAGAGAACCTATGTTTGTGTGGTAATGTGCCAAGCACTTTGGTTCAAAAAAAGAAGTTAAAGGTGTTGGTAGAAAGTTGTTTCGAGTTTACATTTGGACATTGTCGAGAAGGTCTTCAAAGTGTCAGAGACTCCATAATGTGCCAATCTACAAAAGAGAAGTCATGACAATTGTTGAACGAGGAAAAGCTTGATTACATCAAGTTTTCAAAATAACAACTAGAAACTCATCAAATAGAATGCAGTGGCGCAAAATACAAGAATTCCTGATCCCACGATCATCATGGAGTGCAAGGTTTGTGCTAATAGTCTACAGGATTGATTCATTTGGATTAAATAGTTTCAACATTCTCTTCAAATGTTTTCCAACTTTGTAGATGCAGAAGATGGATTGCATGTAATCCCATCGCATGTAACTAAAATACATGTAATCACATGTAATTCAATTGCATATTCTTATGATATGTAATCCAATAATTTCTCATCTATTTTGACCAAGTCAAATTTGGTTGAATTGCTCCCACTTTTTATGCAACTTTTTTTTGAACTCCTTTGCCTGTAGAAAGGAGTGCCCTCTCATTGTAAAAATCATCTTTTGTTGTATGCAAGAAAGCTCTGCCAAACTTGTGCAAGCATAACTTTGATTGTGTAGTACGAATTTGGGAGAAAAGTGAATAAAAGAGGCAATTGGATTCAAAGCTTTTATTGGAAGCAATTGTGATAGAGCAAATTAGAAACTTTGACTGTAGTTTGTGCCTATTGACTTTGATTCATGTTATTATTATGTTTTCAATAATAAAGCATAGTGAGTTAAGGAGCAATTGGAGCCGAAGCTTTGACTTGGAGCGGTTGTGGTAATACATAGACTACAAGATTTGACTGTAGCTTGTGTTACCATCTCAAGTTCAAGAATTTTTTTTTTAATATTCCCCTACTTCTAGAAGTCTTTAAGCGCTAATTGTAGAGGCTTTTCTTATAGAATAGATTAAAACAGGGTCTAGAGCCAAATTGGTACGCTTTCAACTAGCCTTTGAGTTAGTGTTGGTTTATTGGTATCCTCGTTTACAACTTTAGATTAAAGTGTAGTTAGAGGCTTCATCTTGCCCATAACTCACTCCGCGGGTAAGTGGATTCTTTTCTAAAAGCTAAAGAGGAATGAATATTGGTAATATTCTTTCAAATCTCTCAACTTCTTCCTTACCTTGAGTTGATCCAAGGAATGGTGAGAAGGCAAAGCCCCGTTTAAGGGAGGAGTGACTGTCTCGCATGCTATTACCGGTCTACCTATTTTGCAACTAAATTTTACCCAAACTGTCGGTTGCAAAATATCCATCCAACAGATGGAACAAAAGCCTTATTCTTATTTCCATCCCACATGTATGTTTGGCCTTTTTAAATGATCGCACAACTATCGTTGATGATGATGCCTATTTTGTTCGTTGTCTAAAATATAATCTTCTTTGTCATTTTCTTATACATTGCTTGTCTTTATCTTTCTCAAATATGGATTGGAAATAGTTCCTTTTGTATGTCCCTTCGTCTATCATGCAAGTTACTTTAGATGGATACTCTCTAGTCACTGAGACTTCCTTCCCTTCGCCTCTCTGTATTTCCTTTTTGTGAGTCAAATGCTCTTTGCTGATTTCTTGAGGGAATCATGGATTGCTCTAGATATATCATGCAATCTTCATTCTTTTGAAGTTTAATCTTGAGCTCAATTCATATTGTTTTCGATTATTCTTGTACACTTATTTTGCTGTCAATCCTTCATTGTTTGTGTATGGCACTTGTCCTCTCTCAAAAGTTATTTCTTCCTGTTTCATTCCCTACTCTATCGAAATGATTTTATATACATTATAGACATTGGCTCGTGGAGGGTTGCAACTTTAAATGTAAGAGATATGTCTTTCTTAAATGCATTTATAAATTTTACGTATTTATAATAACTATTATCAATTATTATTTATTCTGAATTCATTTAATATCATTGTTTGTTTATATTAAAATTATATCTAATTATTATTTATTTTATTTATTAGTTCCAATATTTTACTTTTATATGATAATACATTTTAATGTTAACTATTATGTTAATATTTAATTATAAATGTACTGTGTATTTATTTGTCTATTAAAACTAATATTTAATTATTTAATTATTATTAAAATTCTATTTGGGTGGGGACATGACACTATGCGTGCCACAAACTCTCCTTCAAACTTCTTTGAGTAAGGTGATTGAAGCTAATCTAGGCTCACAAACATTTGTTTCAAAGACAATATTGTTTTGATAATATATTGCAACGTAAAGACAACCGTTGCAAACCTTGTGACAATGGGTCTCCTGAAATCTTTCTATTCAGTGTAGAATCTCACCAAATTTAGAACCCAAGGGTGATTATAGATAAACTTGGTGATTTACCTTGCATCTTCCACAGTTGGAGTCACCCAATCAAGTTTCCCTGTCCTCCAAAAGAAGGTCAAGGACATGTGCTGTACAAGGTGACCAAAAAAGAGTGGAGTGCCTCTTTTGGAGGATTCTACTTGGCATATTAGTATTCAATAATTAGTTTCTAACTTTCCGTATTTTATGTCAAACTAAATTAAATAATACGATACAATTAGATTCATTATTCATACGCAACATAAAAAATTTAGATTACATGTTGCCGCATTATTTGTGATGATTTGCACCACATTCTCTACTCCCACCGCCATGACAACATTCTCCTACCCAATGTGTGTGCATTTTTGACCTTATTGGAGGCATCAACAGATTCCAAAATACTACATCATCTTTGCAAGCAACCAAAAAATTAATAATGCTTCTATTCTTTCCATCTGTCCACCCATCAGATAGAATGTTGCAGACATATTACTTCCACTTTTTTTTTTTGTTCTTTCACTAGTGCTCTTGCCCTATCATCCACATTCACAAGCAACCAACGAAATCAAAGTGAAATCAAGTCTTAGTAGACAATTTTGATTTAACAAATAGGAAAAAACAATTAAAACATAAAAATGTATGTTAAAGTTATGGTAGCGTAGGTCAAAATTCAAGGACTGATTTGATAAATCTGTATACATATGTGCACCAGTTCATCATATGAACTGGTATACATGCATACACATATACAATCAGTACTGTTATTGACATAATCAGAACAGTTATTGCCATCTACGAAATAGCTCTTGAAATTGACCAAATTATCATCATCAAATTAAGTACGAGTTTTGAAGAATTCATTGTTTTTGATCATGTTTGATCAAGCAAACAAATCGTGGTTATGATTATTTATTCCAGATCGAAGTTTGCAAATGATTAGTTTAACCTAATCACACCCGATTAGGATTGGGTCCCTTGGTAATTGCTCTTAACTATCAAACCACATCTCTTCATGAAGAGAAATATGGTGAATAGACTTGACCATTTATGATTGTGTCCCTTGGAGCAAATACAAGATAAGGATCCAAACAAGAGATATGACAATTGAAATCAATAAATGTCCTACCTCTTGTGGATCAAATACCTGCAATTCTGATTTAGACCTGTGAATTTATAATAAGTATTTTTCTATATCGATTGAGCATTTTAACATGGTATCAGAGCAGGTCATGCGACTTATCAGTTCGATATAGTGATCTGGTAACAAAGCATGTTGTGATTGGGATTATCGGTGTGAATGTTAAATGGTCCACTAGATGGAGATTTGGTCTTGTGCATATTTTTCTCAAAAATTACAATCAAATCAATAAAATAGCAGATCGACATATATGAAGTGACATGCGACTGAAGTCAGAGAGATAACCAAAGTTAGATCAACTGATACAAACAAGGATACAAGTAGATTAATATAGGTAGAGTGATATACATATATTCAAGGACAGATCAATTCATGTATATAGTGTAAGAGTAAAGTTCGATACATATGCAGAGATATGTATGTACAGAAAGAGTCCTGTAACAGATCAAAATGTATAGATATATAAAGATCTTTATAATAAAAGATAATTAGGTTTCATAATAGATCAATATATACTTATTGGGTTGAACATTTTCAGAGATAGATCAATATCATATCAGGTGAATCATCACATATGTATCCAAATGCATATTAATTAGTAAAGGTTTCATGATATCTCTGGTCATGGCAAGCTTTCATATTCTCATATCAGAGGGTTCAAGAGGCTTGCAACCAACAATGCAGTTTGAAAATGGTGTCGTATCCTTTCAGTTTTGGAGGCAAATGCCCTAACATTACCAATTGTCCTGGTGACAGTAGTAATGCCGTTAAAGGATTCCAAGTGGAAAATATTACAAGCTATGGATTACGTATCAGCCATGGATTTCAGTACCATGACCAATCTTCGTGAGTTCCAAGGCCATTATGCTCTCATGACTTGAAATATTTTGCTAGTTAAGGATTGCCCAAAGCTAGGTTCCTTATATGATTGCCCTTTCAATCTTAGCTTATTGGCCAATTGTCTTTCTGATGAAGAAAAACATAGCTGAAATTCTTCCAACTGTAGTTGTCTCCTCAGAAATGGAACATATCATTTATATAAGTGGAAGGACCTTGACAACGATAAGTGCAATACGTTTCTTAGCCATATTGTGGTCGATAAGGACAATTCAGAAATTTTAGTAGATCTCGGATGCTGGATTAACGACAACTTTTCTGCAAATTTGCGTAGCTATGTTTGTTGAGATGGAATCGCAGTCAAATTGTTGCTTATTTCCATCTGTGTTGTTACATACTTCAAACAAGGTCGGAAAATTCCCTGTCAGTCAAAGCATGCACCAAACATAACTCTTCATGCATCCATCTTTTAAAGGTTATATGGAATATATTTGTCGATCATGTTGCCAAAGATGAACAATGTGAAAGTATGTCACACTTATATGATTATTCAGAGCAATTTATTTGTTTACCCTAGCATATAGATCAAACAATTGCTACAATTGATGACCTGCATATTGTTGGTAAGAATACCCAGGTTAGTACTTTGATGATCGCTCCAAGTGAAAGATATTGCTGAAGACGGATTAAATTACTAGTGTCTTCCAAATGTCATACTTGGTATCATCGACTCATCACACTTTGTAATAAGGATAAAAGTTATTAATATCCGAGTTGAATGCAAGACGATTGGAGCCTGGATTATATTCCAGTCTTACCTAGGGAGGATGTAGCATGTTGTGCTTGTGATTGCATGAACATTTTCTATAAATCAAGAAACCCCATTGACTAAAGCAATCATGCTTCCGCAAATCTTGGAGACTTGAAGATTATTTAACGAAAAATTTGGTCGAGGCATAGATTGCTTCCTCTATATAAATATTACCATGGACAATTTGGACCGTTTTTAAATCTATGTCACTTTGTGTATTTTGTTCTTGGGTATCGACTACTTGAACGAAATGGCCTCCCCATCTATCGTAACTTGGTTGTGTGCTGGTTATGCAAAGTTTTAATGTCCTATCCAAACATACCAATCCAAAAGCACCGCAGATCCTTGACTCTACTCTATGGAGCTATAACAAAGTATTTTGTTAGAACTTTGCATTCTTGACAATTGTAAGTGGCTTTTGAACACGTAGAAGGGTTGAGATATCACAAAGTACAATACCTTTGTCATTTCTGACCAATGGAGCAAATTCTGGATTGAATTTGGAGTCCATTACCTTCATAAGTAGAAGGAATTCATTCTCATCAAAAAGAGAAAATATACTTTCAAGTTAGAGTTGTGTGATTATAGAGAATGCCATGATTGGAGACTTGTTTGAATTTACACACCTAATGGATGAAATTGTAATGGGCATATTATGGTCTCAAGGATGTCAAGAAAGCTCTGAAAGTGGGGATTTTACATTGTGGGGGGAAATAATAATCAATGTTACATTCCCATTTGAACCATCCTTGAAGCTGAGATGTCTCTCAAATTATTTGAGAATGACGTACTTAAATTGTTTCATAAATACTTAAATGGAGTCATTTTCTGTTTAGATGGACCTTCATTGGAGCAACTTGTATCAAAGATATTGATGTGCAAATAAGTATTTATTATCCGTGAATATTATGTTTATTTATTTATTGTAGTCACTCTTTGTATTTCTACATGTTCTATAAAGAACTATTTGCCTTGATCTTTTTCTTTGTCTCCAAGGATGTTCTTATAGGAAAAGAAGAATGGTGCATTAGGTATGCTACCGAGGCATTGTAGAGGACTCAATCTTAGGACTGTAGCTCCAAGGTGTTTTTTGGATCTTAGTCATATGTTGATCATGCTAGAAGATGTGAGTCAATTAAAGAAATTTATCATTCTATGACAAGAGGGAGCAACTAGAGGATCTAATTCAATTGATCTTTGAGGAGAGATGGATACTCAAAGGCTTACAGTCATGGGACTAAGATGATAGCATTACAGTAAAGCAACTTTGGACGAGGAGGTCAAGAAGTTGATGAATGTACTTGGAGCTTTAGTAGGAAATCAAATTAGCATGAATGCTTGTTGCAGTTAAATTTGAGGATAAATCCACAATTTATTACATTCGCTTAGGTTAATATGGAATCAGACAAGTACATGTGTGTTTTGGGAAATTGCTAATATAAATAATAAATCATGTAATGAATGATGAGTCCCTTGGAACACGATATTTTCCATGATTGGAGTATATGAATAGGATATGCCTCTATGAAAGAGGGAGCAACCCATGGATCTACATTTTTTAACATCCAATGATATTGATTTAGAGGGAGTAGACCATGTCGAGACGTTCTCTTGAACTTTCAGTTGAGGTACATTATCACTGAAGAACATACGGCTGATATTCTCACCAAGTCTCATACCGAAATAAAGTTTGTGCATTTGGAGTTGTAAAGAATGAAGCCATTGTTGAGAGGGAGACTTAGCCTTAGTGATTTCTTTAAATATCATTTATTGGATTCTTCTCTATAAGAGAGACTTAATGTAGAACTTGTGTTCCACTCTTTGGGAGTAGTTGTGATAGATCCACCCTCTGATATGGTTCATGGTGGATGTCATGTGTGTAATGCCATGACAACACCATGTGAGAGAATCCGTGGCGACTCTGTGTAAACTCCGTTGTCATATGTGTGACTCTATGACTTTATGGCCCTCGTGTACATTACTGAAAGGTGACGATCTTTCTGATAATATACACTTGTATACAACATTGTAAGGTGATGGCTGTACAATGTTCATTATCATGACGAATATGATGTTGACTTGATATTCATGGAAATGTCTTGATAGTTAATATCTCTTAGACCTACTGATATATATATATATATATATATCATGTTGACTTGATATCAATTGTATATCAATATGCTCTTTGCGAGATAATCATGGTGGATATTATGTGAGGTAAAATCTGTGGACATGCCATGATAAGTTATGGTAGACATCATATGACGCGATGTCAGTGCACATACCATAACTAGGTTATGCAAATATCATGTGACTTGAGATTTTGTATACTCCTTGATATCACGTGTTAGGTGATGTCTAAACCAATTCATACCTAGTCATCTTCCCTAGCTAAGAGGGAGTGTTAAAGATATGGTAGTGTCGGTCAGAATTCAAGGATCGATCTGATAAATTTGTATAGGTACGTGCACCAGTTCATCATATGAACTGGTATTGATGCATACACATACATACATAAGCAGAACTATTATTGCCATCAACGAAATAGCTCTTTAAATTACCAAATTATCATCATCAAACTAGGTATAAATTCTGAAGCATTCATTCTCTTGGATTATCTTTGCTCAAGCAAACAAATCGTGGTTATGATTGTTTATTCTAGATCGAAGTTTGTAGATGATTAGTTTAACCTAATCACACCCGATTAGGATTGGGTCCCTTAATAAATGCTCTTTAATATCCAAATGTGTCTCTTTATGAAGAGACATATGGTGAATAGACTTGATTGCCTATGATTGTGTCCTTTGGAGCAAATATAAGATAAAGATCCAAACAAGAGATATGACCATCGAAATCAATAAATGTTTTGCCTTTTGGGGATCAATATGTATAATTGTGATTTAGACTTGTGAATTTATAATCAATATTTTTCAATACTGATTGAGCACTTTAACAATGAACTCAAGCGGATTTCAATTATTTACCAACCTTTCACTCAAATCCTTGCGGGAAGGGACCTTGTAGCCTTTTCCCGAAATTGTCATTGTGGCAACCAAATTCAGCCGATAGGGACTATCAGCCACATTCATTGGGATTATTTGAAAAACCAAAAATCTGCACATGCAATATCAGTTTTCTCATGCACCTCCTTGTTCAATCCTGTGGTCTCTGATGATGGTTGTGCTCCAGGTGTGTTCTCGGGCACAAACTAACTGCCTATCCGTGATGCTGATGGTGGTGAAGAACAAGGTACTTTAATAGAGGGAGAGGAAGCAGAAGTAGTAAAAGAGGCACTCTATTTGCAGATCCACAGACCACGAGGGGCCCACTATGTTTTCAAGTGCTATTTCTTCTTCTTCAACGTCAATAAGACCACCTTGAGTTTCAGCTATATCTGCGCTCACATCTTATCTTTCCCTTCGGATTCAATTTTTTCTCTTCACCAGCTGCAAGTAGGCCATTAAATCTTTTTATTTCTACAGTAGCTTTGTCACGAGGATTTGAATCATGTCCCTTTATGCTTGCAAGGTGGCATTTGAGGCTGTTTATGTCTCCAAAAATTTCTTTTTCACATTGAATGCATATCACCTTCCCAGGCTCATCTGGAGCTTCATAGGCATACCTCCATGTCGTATCTCATGCATTTCTAAGCCGGGTGCCTATATATCCAGATGGGCATGGTGTTAGTGGTCACATTTCCTCTAATTGCCATGCTTATTTAATGCTTAATTGCTGCTCTACATGTAGAAATTTAAAACACATTAATTTTTTAGAAAAATAATTAAAACAAAATTGGAACTTAGAAATAAAACTATGTAAATTAGTTTGCTTATTTGTAGACATCATTCAAAGTTAAACATTAACTACATAAACTGCTAGGGTTTGTTTAAAAAAAAAAACCTACACATTCTTCAAAAAAATAGCGATAGATTAAAAAAAAATGTCAAAAATAGTGTTGAAATGTCTTCAAATGATTTAAATTCATTTCTAACTACTTAAGAATGAATTTGAATTCGTTTACATGCAAGAAAAAAGCAATAAAATGTTTTTTAAAGGTATAAAACTGAACTTATCAAACCTCCCTGGGAATGAGATTTTTCTTCCCAACCAGCTGAAATCCGCTTGAAATCCACTCGAATTCACCTTCAATAGCTTGCAAGCAGCTAACAAGGGCTTCAAAGCCTTTTTTCTCCTCTACTCAGACCTCAAACTGCGGCTAAAGAAAACTGACATTAAAAATGGCATTTTCTCCTTTTTCTGCTGCCAGTCTGCCATGGGCCAGTTTTTTTACAGACTCTCTGAGTTTGTGTAGAAAACTCTTCAATTACTTGGCGAGTTTTCTGCAAAAACTCTGAGTTTTATGCTTGCTGAGTCGTGAAAAAACACGGGGAGTGTTTAGAACTCGCCGAGTTTTCCATCTATTGTCCTCATTTTCATTTTATATAGCTATACAGTGAAGGTTGAGTTACTGTCTGAGATAACTCTACTGAATTGAGGCAGCTTTCATGCTTCCGAACTCAGATTTTGTATTTTAATTCCATATTAGCAGTCTATTTCTCATTCAAAATTTTGCCTCTCTATGAAGCCTATTTTAAGCATTTTTCCCAATTGGAGGTGCCAAACTTGGAATTAATTTTTTTTCTTACAATGAAAGATATACGGATTTAAAATTTCATTCGTTTGTGAAATTTCAGGCCGGCTATACATTTCTTGCCCGCTCTTATTCTTGATGCCTGCTTATTTTCATTTTCTGAGTTCATGCAGAGTTCAGCTTTTGCTAGGATGTTTTTATGCTGTTATGCATGCCATTAAAAAAAGTACAATAGTTGCATTTCTGATAAGAATCCCTAGCATCAGTGATAAGTCCCTTTATGCACTTATTTAAATTTTGATCCGTTGAAAGAAATATTTTACAATAATCTTTTAGTCAATGTGGAAGAAGCATTTCATTGTAATAGCTAAGATATTTGTTGTTTAACTACTGTCTTCAATGTTGCTGTTTTGCTTTTTCCAATTTGTTTTATGAACCGATTAAAATTTAAAACTGAACTGGCATGGTGCTGATTGCAGGCTTATATTTTTAAAGTGTTTTGCTTCAATTCTTGGTGGTTATAGAAACTTTGTGGTGAGTTATTTTAAATAATCAACCCAAAACTTAAAAGTGGATATGGTATACAATGTGAAGGCATATTTTGTTCATTTAATGGTGTATTTAGACATTTTTTTGTAGGAAAATACAGCAGCACGAGTGTTCAACACACAGGCTTTTCTGAAGAAGAGATCTCGAATGACCAATAAACCTTCTGAACCCATGGTGAATATTGAAAGTTAAATACGAAGCTTTGTTTGCATAAGAGTGAAATTATTGGAGGGTTATGAGGTGATACTGATAGCTGTGCACATTTCATGTTTGGCTTCTCAATGTTTACAAGGGGAATTGTTTGAAGGATGCTTTTTAATAAGTAGCATGTGATTAGCAATATGCATTGCATTCATTCTTTCAAGATGTTGGTTCTTGAGGCCTTACATTTTAAACATTGTATTTATGCTGGACTTCAATGGCTTCTAATTGTTCTCCCAAACCTAGTTGAAAGGATAAAGCCAAACTACTTAGTTTCTGTTTCCCTTCATTAATCCATAAGGTGACATGTATTTGGTGTACTTTTGTTGTTCATGGATTTCACACTATCATCATTTAAACATTTTAGTTTAATTTGATGCCATACCTTGATTTTGCTGGCAGGTAGCACAATTTCTAGATACCCAGGGTTTCTTCGAATTCCTGGAGAGAGGCCATGGATCAGAAGAGCATGGGCTCAATCTTCTGGACAAGCTGCAAGATGCATTAGCTAGAGGCCAAAACCCTTACTCTGTGCTTCCGGTGGCCACAAGTGAACTGGAGATTTTAACTATAGAGGAATTACCTAGTGGAAATGCAGGTGGGCATGGATTCTGCATTACTTTTGCATGCCATTCCACCAGAAATGATGTTAAGGATGTGATCATTGTACCTATTTTTATGCATAGTATGGCCTTCTTAAGAATAATCCATGCCACAAGTAGAGTACTAGATAGTCTATCATGAATTGGGAAGTATCCTAGACTGTCTCGCATAGTACAATTTAAGTTATAAACATAATGTAGGAAATCACTTTAATTGCTGCTTACATTTCATTTACTGATTTTAAGCTGCTTCTCTGAACGTATGAGAAGACTTGATAATGCCTGGTTTGCTATCTTGAGGTTTCATAGGAACATGCTTCATACTATTGTAGGGCAGAATGAATTTGAACAAAAATGCTGGAGATAGTTACCATCAAATGTAAAATAGTTGTCCTCAATCTTTTTGTGTGCAGATTCAAAGGCTCCATATTGTTATGACCGTTTTCCAATTAATACTAGGACTCAAGAACAGGAAGAAAAGCGTAAAACAATTCTAGCTGTTGCAAGTGCTACATTGGAACATCCAGCAAGGCACTTGCTATCGTATGTATTCATATCTTGTCAAGTGTACAATATATTACTCATGTTTGTGTGAGCTAAGTTCACAAATGATGTTTGGCAAGTCATCAATTTTCATGGTAGATGGCAGGTCTTCTCTTTTATAGCTGACAAGTCATCACCACTCTTTGGCCACGGGGATACTTAATTTGTTTTCTCTCTTTCTTGCATATCTCTGTCAGTTGCATTCTAATTATTCATCAATGTAAGAAAATTTTGGAATAATTGTTTTTCCTTTCCATCTTTTCCAGTCCAACACCATCACTAACCAGACGAGATTTCCCCAAAGCGGAGAGTCTCAGCCCAAGGGAAAGAGCTGTAAGGCTGTACCTATAAATTTTGGTCTACAATTTTGGTTTGAATATTTCCGTATTTAGTGATTATTTTTCTGTGTATGGTATATTAATTAATAAGATTCTTTGCAGGCAGAGAGAGAGCGTATGGTTCTCGACATAAAAGTCAAGCTACAGGTACAGTTACACATCCATCCGCATCCTCTATAATGCGTAGTTTCAGTTGGCTTGTATTTGACCATGTTTGGCAACTTAAGCATTTGATTTGATTCAGAATGTTTGGTATTTCATTTTCTTTTGTATACTTCAATATAGGCCAATTACCAACCTTTAAATCAATTTGTGCTTTTTAAATTTTTTTTCTATGGTAACCATGACAAAGGAACACAATTAATTCTTGATATTATTTTGAGAACATGCCATCAGCTTGTGGGTATTGCAGATTGCCATGCCTGTCTGATTTTTAAGAGGTTCTAGAATTGTTTTGCTCTTGCAAAATATATCTCTTTGAAGTGGATTTGAAATGGAATTTCACAATCAAATTTCATCTAAGTTACAGTGGATGCAATTTTCTTCATGATATTAATAGGGACTCTGGATGCGTCTCCTTAAGCTGGGCGCAACTGATGATCCTCTTTCTTCTTTTGAATATGGGACAATCCTGGGTATGTTTGATATGATATCTTTATTATATTTTATAGTTTCTTTTTAAAAATTGATTTTATATTTCACATTGATTTATTCTGAAGCTTCAAGTTCTACGTTGATGAACAATGAGTGTATGATCAACGTTGCTTTGCAAATTCTTGACATTTATGCACACACTGGAGATCTCATATTTCTTATTTATTTCAGCTCTAATTGAGTCAGACGCAGAAGGTATTGGTGGAAGTGGATTTGTAGAATGCATTAGGGAGCATATCCACACAGTAAGTATGAACCAGGACAATTGAGGGTATTGCTTATTTTCTATTCGCATGCTAATGAATGAATCTATGTTTTATGCAGGGATGGCAGTGCCGGTTGACAGAGGAACAGTTTATTGCAGTTAAGGAATTGGTAATATCTAAATTCCTAACCACTGTTAGATTTTTTGATGTGTCATAAAATAATACTGTGTCTGACTCCAAGTGGTGAATTGTCGATGGATAAAATTATTCATGAAGTATAACGCAATGATTTTAGAATGCATTATATTATGCATAGTGAACCAAAAATTGTGAAGTTCAGAAAATGCAGAAGGCCGTGTCAGGGAGCGGTGGAAACTTTAGGTTTTACATTTTGAGGAAACAATGGAATTTAAAAACTGGCAGAATAGGATACCATAAATGAGAGAAACATCCAATTTTTTTTTGCAAAGGACCTTGTGAACTTACATGTTTTTTGGAAGTGTCTGGGAACTTCTAGAAAGTGGGATCTAGATCCTATAAACTTCTGGGATTTAATGGAGGATGACTGAAAATTATTAAGACTTTGCAATCATGTACTACTAGTTTTGGCATTTGCAATTTTGTCCCTTCTTGTATGATGGAATTTCTGGTATGGCAAAAGGCTTTGGAATGCCAGAGCTGAGAAATGGGTGTAAGTCGATGTAGGACTCAATTTTCTGGATTCAAGTGATATATTCATTCCAATAGAAAGATTATATATGTAACATATTTGGTTGATATATCTGATGTTTAATTTCCTTAAAAAACTATTTGTGAGGATTTCTTTTAGCATGCTGCAACTGCATGAATTTATGAAAATGACAATGATTTAGAATGTATTTTAGAATAGGAGAGTGTTTATAGTGTGCAAATGTTTCTTACTTATTAATAAACAACCTAAAGAGAAAGATAAAAGGCACATAACACAAGTATTTTATCTTGGAAACTACGTTATGGGGAAATTTGGAAGGAACAGTTACACATGTTCTAGTTCTTGCTTTGTCCAATGAAGTCAAGACAAATAACTCACAGAAATATATAACAACAAACAAATAACCCTTCTCACATGCCCATGCACACGCACAAATCTTAAGAGTTATAGATTACTAAAAACAAATAACCTCTCTCTCTCTCTCTATATATATATATATATATCACTTACACATGTTGAAGACATGTTTACTACTTGTGGGCGCAGGGGCAATTTGTAGTAAATACAACCCAAACTTTTATTCCAAATTACAACTTAATGCAGTTACTGCAGATTAAGTTGTGAAACTAAAACATTGAATGAAGAATATAAGGCAAGCACCATGAGTAGGAAATTTCCACAGCAAGTCAAATTGTGATATTGCTATCAGGATTTAGCTGTGTGATTTTGAGTCAAACTCATTGACCCATGTTTCATGAGTAGTGATTCAACATGAATCCGTCTCTCATGAGAATAAATGGAACACTTAGCACTCATTGGATCTAGGTGATGCTCATAGGGGTGAAGCACCGGGACTTCCTGGGAGGTGATTTTGAGTCAAACTCATTGACCCATGTTTCATGAGTAGTGATTCAACATGAATCCATCTCTCATGAGAATAAATGGAACACTTAGCACTCATTGGATCTAGGTGATGCTCACAGGGGTGAAGCACCAGGACTTCCCGATTTTGAGTCAAACTCATTGATCCATGTTTCATGAGTAGTGATTCAACATGAATCCATCTCTCATGAGAATAAATGGAACACTTAGCACTCATTGGATCTAGGTGATGCTCATAGGGAGGTCCTGGTGCTTCACCCCTATGAGCATCACCTAGATCCAATGAGTGCTAAGTGTGAGGTCCTGGTGCTTCACCCCTGTAAGCATCACCTAGATCCAATGAGTGCTAAGTGTTCCATTTATTCTCAGAGATGGATTCATGTTGAATCACTACTCATGAAACATGGGTCAATGAGGTTGACTCAAAATCGCACAGCTAAATCCTGATAGCAATATCACAAGCACCATGAGTCCAAGAAACAAAACAAGAATGTGATGTGGAAACCCAACAGGGAAAATCCACGGTGAGAAATGATGCTAGGATCTATGGTGGGTGAATTAGTGGTAAATATAACCTAAAATTTTCATCTAAATTACAACTTTATGTAGTTACTTCAGATAACATTGTAAAACTAAAACATTGAATGAAGAATATAAGACAAGCACCACAAGCCCAAGAGACAAAACACAAGAATGGGATGTGAATGTTAAGTTTTAGCCCAGATAAATGATAAACACAAAAAGAAGAACAAAAATAAGAGCAAAATATGCAAAACATTTAGCCTAGGAAAACCCTTCCACTTGAAGGGAAAAACTCAGCCACAACCAAATATCACTGTTATTGATAATGAAATGTTCAAGTGTGTACAGTTCTTTTCACTTGATACAATATATAAAGAATGGAGGGACTCTTCATTACGCTACTGAAGGTCTCTTCAATTTCCAAATGTACAACTCTTCATATTTCCATACACATGGCTCTTCGCATGATGCATGACACATATTACTTTATAAAATATTATTACAAATGTCTTTTTTAGCTGAGGATGGCCACAATGGTCATAACAATCATATTTCTATTTCATAAAACAGAGATAAAGATCTCTATTGCAGCTACCATCTTCAACAATGAAAAACCAAAGAAAAAAACTGCGGTGAGAAATGCTGTTGGGATCTACTGTCTTAATCAAGCCTTTCAATTCTGAGAACCAGTTGCAACTTAAAGGGCTTCAACTCTAAGGAGTCGACAACCCTTCTCTCCTTAAGAGCATTGACTCTTCCACACCCTAAACATCAACTTATACAACCTTATATGAGCACCAACTCAAAAAACCTCAATAACCTTATATGAGTACCAACTCTTAGATTTTTAAGATTTCAATTCGGTTATGATATCTGTGATCATATATGTATATTTCTGTTTTCTAAAATTAAATTTCTCTCTATGCTGAATATCATCAACATGTTAACATATATCTCAGTTATAGTAAAGCTTTGTTAATGTTTTGTAGCTTCTATTGGATAAAACTTATATATATATATATATATATATATATATATATATATATATATATATATATATATATATATATATATATATATATATATATATATATATATATATATATATATGTACACACACACACACACATATAAGAGTTATCATATTCTTAATTATAATAAACATTTGTTATTTATAACTAATGAGAGTTGAAGAGTCATGTGTCTATGGAGACATGCTTCTTGAATGTCATATACATATGCATTGAGAATCTAATTTGGAACACACAGAAATTACAAGTGTTAGTATATTTACATCCTTAATGAAAATATCAACATGGTATTGGAGCAGGTTCCTTTCTAGCCTGTGAGGTTTCACAGATACCGGAAATAATTCTCTCTCCCAAAGTTGATTGATTGAGCTTGAAACTTGTATTCAAATACTTTTGTGATTTTGGACGGACCATTACTGTTGTTTGACAACTGCGAATGGTCAATGCGAAACCTGATCTCCATCATGTCTACGCATATATTGGCAACACCGTTCTTTGAAATCTACATTGATCTTGCTGGTTTTCAATAAGTGTGCTAAAGAAAATTGAAACTAAACACTGATTAGTCACTGCACTGGCAATGATGTCTATTGTGATGTGGAGTTGTCAAGTTGGAGACTGTCAAACTGCACATATGTACAATGGTTACAATGAGGATCTTTGTAATGCATGTGCAGATTGGGGAGCCACACTCTTTGCCTTATATGGGCGCAAAATCTTTGAAGATTGTTTTGGCAGTCAACGGACAAAATTTTATTATCTCAGAGTATAGAGATTGAGTTCAGCGGTGTAATGAATAGAAGCTTCTAATGATAAACTGGATGATTATATTTGAAAGTTATGAATTCAAATGAGTTTGTCCAGAATGTAGATACATGTCTCTAATATGTACATGAGCTAAAACAGCCATTTATAAGTATGACAATGCAAATGTCGGGCCAATTACTTATATATGATATATAAGTGGTTAATGATTCATGACAAAACTGATGTGGGGGCCACCTAAACATGACAATGGGCTCAAACATTGGATGTGAAGAAGGTGAAGTTGTCTTTATAGTCACAAGAAGAAACACGTAATGTGGAACTTGAAAATTGTGTTCATCTACAACAAAGAACAGAAGGAATGAAGGAGGGTTGTGTATATGGACATTTAAAATAACAGTATTAGTCGGTGGTGAAACAATAATACAACCATAATAATAATAATGGACTCCAGATGATTGTTATAAGTCAATATTTATATACTTGAACATAAAATAAACAATGATACGTATCTATACTAAAGACAGAGACGTGTGATTATCAGCGATAAGATACAAAGATATCTCATTCCGTTGAAATTAATGAATGGACAGAGATACAATAAGAAGTTGGTGACAAGTATAGAAAGGAGGCTTATTAAGATATTGTTTATTGAGAGTCGTGTTCTAACATCGAAGATTGAATCAAGGATGTTAAAACTTATTGGTAGATAAAACTAACTACGATTAGATATAATGAAGGATATCGATGATGATTAAAAGACATTAAGTACACAGGACGACAGGTACGAAAGGGATCCACTTACCTATTGAAGTAATGTATTTAATTGAATACACTAGGTTGCAAGCTATGTTTATGGTAACTAAAAGGTATGATTGCATTTGTTCATTCTTATATAGTTGTTACACACACACACACACAAAAGTACATGTAATGTATTACTTAGCTTTCTTATATAGATATGTATATAAATGAGAATCTATAAGGAGAATATTTTTAATTTAAGAATGATATCTTAACATTATGTTTTGTTCATATTAATATGTTAAACAATATAATTTATTAGTGTTATTGTTATTGAAATATAAATGAAATTTAAATATATTTATAAATATTGAACTTTTAGGAGAATATGTCATGTAAATGAAAGTCATATATATATATAGAAATTAAGTATTGTGTTATCTTAATTCTATAAAGAGAGATGTTATATTAATTTCTGTTGTTGTTAGTAATGGGCATAAGTTAAATTAACGATGACATTCTTATTTATACAAGCAAGAGCTATGTGCCTTGATCTTTTCCTTCTAGAATGTTATTGCAGGAAAATGAAGGATTGATATCAGATCTAGAGGGAGTCTGATACTTTGTTAAAGGCAAGAAGCTCAGAAGATTGATTTTTAGAGGGAGCCTCAAATTTCATTAGAGGCAACCTTGAAAGAGAGGCAGCAAAATAGGATATGATTCAGTCAACCTTCGACGATCTTGATCATATTGATTCAGATGGAGTAAACCATGTTGAGATGGATTCTTAAATGATCAATAAATTGTAGCAATCAAGAGTACCGTGATTCATGAATATACTTCGTGACTATGTGATTTTAATGGGCCTACCCCTTGTGTACATCATGAGGAAGTGATGACTTCCAAATGATGTCACTTGTATTTATAGAAGTTACTGTAAGATGACGATCTTACAATAAATTGTATTATGATATTAAACAAATTGAGTATATGGTGAATGTCTTGCATCTCAGTATTCTAGGAGACCAATACTATTGATATTAGATGTGATATCAAACCTTATTTTGGTACTTGGTGAATATCATTGATATTTTGGGAGGCCAATACTCTCGATATCAAATGTGCTATCAAATTTGAATACTTGGTGAATATCATTGATATTTTGGGAGGCCAATACTCTTGATATCAGATGTGATATCAAACCTTATTTTTGAGTACTTGGTGAATATCGTTGATATTTTGGAAGGCCAATACTCTTGATATTAGATGTGATAGCATACCTTATTCTTGAGTACTTGGTGAATATCGTTGATATTCTGGAAGGCCAATACTCTTGATATCAGATGTGATATCAAATCTTATTCTTGAGTATTTGGTGAATATCATTGATATTTTGGAAGGCCAATACTCTTGATATCAGATTTGATATCAAACCTTATCAAGTACTTGGTGAATATCATATACTCTAGAAGACCGATACTTTTGATATCAAAATGATGGATGTCTTATGATCAAAGATATCCTTAATCTTGCTAACTTGATATTACTTTGAGGTAAAACATGTGTTTATCCTCTGTAGTTAAGTGGGAGTGTTAATGTTTTGTAGCTTCGATCGGATAAAACTTATTGAATATATATGATTTATTATCACATTCTTAATCATAATAAACATATGTTATTGATAACTAATGAGACTTGAAGAGACATGTCTCGCCTCTTAAATGTCATATACATATGCATCGAGAATGTAATTTGGAACACACAGAAATTACAACAGTGTTAGTACATTTACATCCTCCATGAAAATCTCAACAAGTTCTTCTCCTTCTACATATAATCAAACCTGAAAGAGCAATTGAGACTGATCTGTGCATTGAATTTAAGCTTGATACAAAACGCTCTGTAAATCAAAATCGAACTGTCATAGCAACCCTGCTAGCAACCTGATACATCTTTGTTTTGCAGTTTAACAGAACATTAATCAAGTATGCATTCTAAATAAATTCAATTTCAGATTTGAGCACTGTCCATGAAATTTAGAAAGAACTTCATTTATCAATATAGAACTAACAGAAAAACACTAACTGTTTACCTGTTCATTAATTTCAGTTCATCGCAGATACCATCAAAAACTTCTAAATTAAGTTGACTTCTTTTGACATATCTTTATACAGAGTTCATATCCTCCTGAACTGTGAAGATGTCTTCTGAATTGTGCCTTACCTTTTTTAACTCTTTATTCACATATGATGTTCTGTGTCCAACATAAGAGTCAATTGAAAAACTGTCACCTCAATCAAATGAATGATATTTTATAAGAACTCTGAGTGCCGTCTAACTGGTGGTAGTTTGTTTTCAAACTGTCTTCCAACTTATTCAGAACTGTTGTCTGCGTGTCTCAGAACTGCCAAAATTTTAAATAAATCATCTCTTTGTTTACATATAATACCTTTATGCTATTGTAAGAAGCCCAACATAAAGACAAAGATTTAATAAAATAATGTCCTGCTAATTAACGTGTTTCCTATGTTTTGTCTAATTATATAGAACCCTGATAAAAGAGAAATTCCTTAGTGGCTGTCAAAAGAAATATATTTTGTGTTTGTTTTTGAGCACATTAGAAACCCGACAAACTCCAACACCGTTTGCGTGCTAAGATTCTGCAATAAAGATTGAATGGTGATTCTGAGTCATCATGATCGTTCTGCATAGATAGCATATGTGAAACGTATTGACGGATAGATGTAGCTGCGATTGATGTCACTGGCAATGAAACGTATGAGTTTAATATTTGCTGCTGAAGACTACCATGTCAATTATGAAAGTCGTTGAACCAGATAATTTTTACTTCTGCCAAACATTTTGTTAATTACATTACTCGATGCCTTTCTCTACTGCCATTTCTGATCATTTTTTATCAGTAACCTGGCACTCAAGTTTGACATGGCATGTAAGGAATTCAAAGTATTTCCATTGTAATTCCGTCCAGTGCCGCCAATAATAATTTTTGTCTCTGTACAAGTTTTATCAAACCTGATATGTTGTAGACAAAATAGATCATATCAAACCAGTTTTGCTACCTTGAATCAATTCAGTTTTCATTTTCTTCAGACATGATTGACATTTGAATGCTGTCTTGGAAAGTAAAACTGTATGCTGAACCATTCTCTTGACTTAAGTTCATTAAGATATTTGTCTGGCAACTGTTCTCTTCTAGGTCTCTGTTCAACAACCGGAAACTGGTAAGACAAATGTATATATGTATTTGATGCTGTTAACAATTAATGTGCAATTGTATATTACTGTCTAGTTTGACATCAATGGCCAATATAATGTTTAACAAGATACACACACAGAGCTCTTAGAGCTATAGATTACTGGCATAATACAATAAGAACTTGTGAATTTGATCTCTTCAATCTCCTTATGGCTCCCTTCCTACAATAAGCTTCCTTTTGATTTTTTTTAATGGTGTTAGGTGTTAAGGTTGTAGCTTATGTCGGATTGGTTTTAACATGAGATACCTTGTTGATGATAAATCATCTTTAAGATAAATATCTTATATATATAATGTACATTATATATGTAATAATATATATAATATATATTATACATTATATATTATTATATAATAATATAATAATATATTATATATATTATTATATAATATGATAATATATTACTGTTTACATATATGGTTAACATATTAATATTACATATATGCCTAAGATGAGTTACATATATGGTTATTTATATTACTATTATATTAATATGTTAACTAGCGATGTTTAACTGTAGAGACATGTCTCTTCATGAGACATGTCTCCTCCTCTCATATTTATAAGCCTTCATTTGCATTTGGAACACAATCAATACAATGTCAATTGTTAGTACATTTGCAGTGATCCTAGAAACCAACATGGTATCAGAGCTAGGATGCAAATGTAAGGAAGAAAGCAATACTTGCATGAAAACATAAAAAAAAATGATTGAATATGAGGAATATAGAAACTGAAATTAGATAATACAAATTATCTTATCCCTCCTAGCACACTATAGAAAACTTAATCTGATGTAAAGGATTTCATGGAACCAAAGGTCAAAACTTGTTGTGGCTGTTGATCTTAGTAGTCATAATTTATTTGGGTCATTTCCCGGTAGTTTATTGGCTGCCCCATCTTAGGAGTTTATCTTTGGTGTACAATAACAATGGGGGAAAGTCTTCTAACCATTTCATGTGCAGGAGGCTTGAACATCTGGATTTATCACATAATCGCTTTGCATGAGATCTCTACGATTTTATATAAGATCTGTGAATTGAAATATTTGGTCCTGTTCTCTAACTTTACCGATTTGACTCTTACAAGCATTCCCAAGCTTCAAAGGCTTGAGACTCTGGACCTGTGTTGTAATTTTCTGGAGGGAACTGTTTTGAGCTTTCTGATGAATATGAGCAACCTTGTAGAGTTGAACTTGGCAAACTTTTTATGGTTGCCCAACAATTGTCTAATGGGTAAGATTCCTGAGTTTGTAGGCAGCCTATCAGCTTTGACAAACTTGGACCTGTCCTAGAATCAGTTACCATTAATAAAAATTATATAAGGGTTGATGGAGTTTGTATTATTATGAACTGAAGAAATTGTTGAGTCCTTAGCAATATTAAGGTATTGATCATATAATAATGCCAGCACGGAATAGACATGTCACTTGAACGTTATAAATCAATGCCCACGAATCAAGAAGAAGCAAGCCACACCAAAACCAGTTTTGTAAATTTAAAATAAAAACATGGGCCAAGATTGTCAAGGCTTTCAAAAGATTTGTAGGGTTTGAGATTTTTGTGTGGAAATATTGCACTTGATGAATCTTACACCAAGGGAACAGTTGGGATGGTTTATCATATACTAAGTTTTTCTCACATTATCTATGTATTGCTGCATATTTAAGAAGATGGTTAAACTGTAGACAAGTAATAATATGATAACGTAAGCTTGTTGAGATTGACAAACCAGATTTGGTTTGCCCGCATGTCCAAACTGATAATGATAGAAATCAAACAACAGTTAATTTGGATGTGTTTTAATTTTTTGAAGTTGCAGCACTCATAGTCAAAATTGGGCATGATGAAAATATGAGTAGAATGAATTAGTGGCTTCTGGTCTATGTTGCTTGCCACCTGTCAGAGATCAAACACACGTTATCTTCGAAAGTTCGATAGCATTGGTTTTGTCTGGATCTATCATCATCACTAGGCATAATTGAAAATTACGCATGATATCCAGAAAAGCTGCTCACCATAGATCGTTGACAATTACAAAGAAAAGGTATTGGAGGCATCGAGTACTGACACATTAAATGTGGGTGGAAGTAAGAGGTAAGTATTATGTCACTTAAGATTATTAAATATGTATATAGTAGTGATATGGGAATAATATAGATTAGAATGTGTATATTATTCAAAGTTATCGATTATTGTTTGGTATTATTTTAAGGTAATGTTATATCATGTGTATCATCGATATCCATTTAATGATATTTTATTATCAAGTTGAATACAAATATACAAGGGAATAATATAGATTAGAATGTGTATATTATTCAAAGTTATGGATTATTGTTTGGTATTATTTTAAGATAATGTTATATTATGTGTATCATCAATATCCATTTAATGATATTTTATTATCAAGTTGAATACAAATATAAATGGGAATAATATAGATTAGAATGTGTATATTATTCAAAGTTATGGATTATTGTTTGGTATTATTTTAAGGTAATGTTATATTATGTGTATCATCAATATCCATTTAATGATATTTTATTATCAAGTTGAATACAAATATAAATGATATTATTTATCTTAGTTACCAGATTCTGCTATTTAGGCCCGGGTCCTGGTATTGGTACAGTTTTGGTATTGGTTCCTTTGGGGTACTTCATGGGTTCTTTGTGGGTCCTTCTATGAAGGACACACAATGAACAGGGGCACCTAGGAAGTACCCCAGGGTGACTGGTCAATCTATGTATGTATTTTTGATTTTTTTATCAACGTGCTCTTTGTATAAGCTTTAGATATTGTCTTGCAACAGCTTGGTAATATTATTCAAGTCAAAATTGGTCTATGTAATGCACTTAGTTTATGACAGAAGTTAAACAACAGTCTACTTTAATTTATTTGAAGATCAGAGATAGATTTTTTTTTTTTGTAGATCTGAGTACATTACTGTTGATAGATTTGTAAAAGCCACGCCGTAGCTATGTTTGTTAATCATAATTGGATTGATGCCAATTTATAATTCATGTAATTTGAAACAATATTAGTAATGCAATTAATTAATTTATAATTTTATTGGCCATTATGGATTTATGAGTATCACTCTTCTTTCTATATTTTTGAAGTTAATTTTTTAACATACATACATACATATGCAAATGAACCCGAACCTGCAAGGGGGAAAAAAATGTCATACCCACGAATCCGAACCCCGTATCCGTACTTGAACTAGAACCCGAATCGGCAACTTAGTTATTTATTGAAATAAAATCAACATATTTGTGATAATCAATTCCTTATATGAGAAATGTTAGAAATTGGATAATATTGTGTTAACCTATGGGGTTAGCACCATGAATATTGATGAGACTTGAAGCATGGAGCATGTGAGATATTGAGATCTCCATTGTCCACCATGGCCAAGAATCAATGTCCTAGAATATTCTGATGTTGTCAACATATGCATATGTGATTGGCCTTGGATAGAGGATGCCCGTTTAAGAAAAATCATAAGGGGTGTGCTCCTGGGAAGACGGCGATGTAGCTATGAGCTAGGAAACCCGATCTGGAGATGTCCTTAAGATTGAGGATTAAGATAGAGGGTAGAATAGTATAGTTAGAATTATTATTGTTTAAGTATTGACATTAATTTTACAGGTATAATTGATCCCTAACTAACCTTAATACGGGGACAATACAGTGGTCCTAACTAACTTTGACATATTAGATATGTTGGGCGCAAAGGAAAAGGGAACTTAAGTTTTGGAAATCGATTACTACTCATATTCTTGATCAACATATTCCTAAGACATGCAAATAAGGTTTGTAGATTATATAAGGTATGATTTTATTATTATTTCATATTTAGAGTGAATGACTTGTTATTTAACATGTGATTATAGTATTAGTCATTATGAATAATGACATCAATCATGAAAGTTATAAGGGTATAATATATATGGACAAAAATATTCATCCCAAGTTATAGCTAGGAAAAGATTATATTGATTCCATAGGAAAATAATAATATGTTGAAAACATTGATTAATGAATATCTATAGAAAATGGAATATATGTATATATGGTTAATGTCTTTACTTAAATTAGATATTTATTATATTAAAATTATGGGGATCATTCTTATATTAATGTCTAATGGAATGAAATATCAAATCAAAGAATTAATGATGTACAAATGAGAATTTATTATCCTTGAGTATTGTATTTATCTAATCATTGTAATTCTATAAGAGCATTTGCCTTGATCTTTTCATTGGAGAATGTTATTGCTGAAAAAAGAGGGTGATTGAGACTCAAAAGGGAGGTTGATATTTTAGGCAACCTTGAAAGAAAGGGAGAAGACTAAGGATGTTATTTAGTTAACCTTCAGTGATCTTGGTTTTATTGATTAAGAGGGAGTAAGAATGTTGAGATGGATTTCTCTAGTGATCAATAAATTGCCGCTGTCAAGAGGATTGTGATTCATACATCATGACCATGTGATTTTAATGTGCCTACCCCATGTGTACAACGTGAGGAAATGATGACTTCTAAATGATGTCACTTGTATTTACTGAAGTTACTGTAAAGAAATTTGAGTTGTGAGACGTTAATGAAGTTTTTAAGAATTCATTTGAACCATCTATGAGTCTCTCTTTGATGAATGAAACTTGACATATGAGTTGTAGAGTCATTCAAGTGGCACAATCATACTTAATCAAGATACTGGCATATTGTGGACAAGTTTGATAAAATGGAAGGACATGTTCGTTTCTATTGTTAAACTAAATGAATGTTTGAACCTTCAATCGACGTAAAGAGAAAGTTGGAACTTAGAAAGAAGTTGTCATATTTGATACAAAATTGTTCAACAATATAAGAATGAGTGGAAATTTTACATTGTGGGGGGAATAATAGTCAATGTTCCATTCCCACTTGAATCTTATTTAGAGGGGAGGTGTTCCATTCTCAAATACTCTAAAAAGACAATTTCTGAATCTTCATGTGTAGATAAGTATTTTTATCTTTTACATTTATCTACTCTTTGTAGTCTCTCTTTTATTTGTAATTCTATACATAGTGTAAGGGTTATTTGCCTTGATCTTTTCCTTTATGTTTGAAGATATTCTTACAGGAAAAGAAGGTTGGTACTTTACATATCAAATATTGTGTAGACTTTGTCTAATGATAGTAGCTCGAAAGACCCTGATGATCAAGATGGATAAAGTGAGGCCTTAAAGCAAACATCTTTGGTGATTGAGATTATGAGATTCTTCTACATTAAGAGGGACTATGACACTTCTTCTAAGGCAACGCAAGAGCTTAGAAGATTGATACTCAGAGGGAGTCTAGAAATACATGTGTGTAATTGCATGCTTTTGATGGGCCCACTCATATGTTTACCATGAGGAAGTGATGACTTATCACCATAAAATTAGATATCAGATTCAGAGTGAGTTTGACAAGAATCCTTGGGGAAGAGAGTCTCTAAGGGAGTAACTACTCGACCTGATTTCTCAGGATCATTGTTCAGAGGGAGAATTTTTGAGGTGCAATCCTTTGTGAATGATATCTTCTTTATGAGGAGAAGTTCTAAGTGTGAGAGAAAATTAAGGTGAAAGCCTTTGTACCACCCTCTACTGGGTTCATGTTGATTACTATATCAAATATGATAAGTAATGAAAGGTGACGATCTTTCATTGACATCTATAAACAAAAGGTAACCATTATAAGATGGCGATCTTATAAATGGTAGACATGTTATCATGACAAACTTCATTAAATTGTTGTCCATTGCTGGAAATCATGATAACAAACAGACAGGAGGTAACCATTGTAAGGTGTCGATCTTATAAATGGTAGACCTGTTATCATGGTTCTTTGAGCTGGATTTTGCTGGACACCATGATAACCAACTTGTTATGGTTCTTTGGGCTGTATCTTGCCATACACCATGACAGTTACTACTATAGACCACACTTAAGGTGGTGTTTTAAAGTTATGGAAATTGCTTCAATTGTATGTTATGAAAGGTGAGAAATTCAGCCCTATAGTGAATTGAATATCACTCTGAGATGATATCTCTTCATATTCTTGAGAGCATATTGTGTTCTATAAATCCTCACTAGCTAAGAGGGAGTGTTAAGGTTGTAGCTTATGTCAGATTGATTTTATCGTGAGATACCTTGTTGATGGTAAATCATCTTTAAGATAAATATCTTACATATATAATATATATTATATATGTAATATGATATATATAATATATATTATATATGTAATATGATATATATAATATATATTATACATTATATATTACTATATAATAATATAATAATATACTAATTTATTACATATATGGTTAATATATTAATATTACATATATGTTTAAGATGAGTTACATATATGGTTATTTGTATTACTATTATATATATATGTTAACTAGTGATGTTTAACCGTAGAGAGATGTCTCCTCTCATATTTATAAGCCTTCATTTGCATTTGGAACAGAATCAATACAATGACAATTGTTAGTACATTTGTAATGATCCTAGAAACCAACACCAAGTATAAGTGTTGGGCAGGTTGATTCCTTTGACCTGTTGTCTTTATCCTTGTCTATTTTCAAAATTCCTTTGACGTAAGATTTGTTGAATCCTATCAAAATAAATGGTGGTTGTTGTTGGATGAAGGTCCCATGACTGGGTTGAGTCAAAACTCGGTGGCTAAAAAGAACAATAAGTATTTCCTCCAATATCTTCCACTTCCTCTCCCGAATGTGACCCCTCCAAAATACTAAAAGAATTCCATTGTTGACATATCCGATTTTGATAAGAATCCGATTGCATCCCTTATTGGTACGGTCAGCTCCAAAAGTGTATGACTAGCTTTTACTACATTTGTGAACTGATTTTATCATTTATTCCAAATTATTAAGGCTCTCAAAGGAATATAAATATATTACTATTTTTTGAGTTTTGAAATGCATTACCTACTACAAATTGCAAAGCACAAAAATTGACTTTTGGGTGAAGCTAACACTAGAAACCAAAAGATTTCTTTCCTCCGATTCTTGATGATTTGAGATGTTTTTTGTTTGCAAGAAAAATTAGTGATCCACAACTCTTCACAACAGTTTTTGGAAATTTGCAATAATAGAAAGATTTTCTTTTTGCAACATTTTCTTGTATGATTTTTTTAACCAACCACAAAAAGTATGAAAATGTTCTTTTTATTTTATTTTGAATATTCCTCATTTTCCCTTTGTAAATATTTATTATTTCTTTTATTTGAATATTGACCATTTCTCACTTTAGGATGTTCATTTTCTTTATGGCCCTATTTAATAGTAATAAATTATCTTTTTCCAGTGTTATAATTCAGGTGCTTTTTGGACACAATAAATAATAATAATAATTTTTTTTTCTCGCAAATCTCTACTTCAGCCTATGGGGAATAAAAATAGGTGTTGGGTGCTCTCGTTCAATTTAGTTTGGAATAGGGGAGATTAGAAAGTCAATGTTTAGTATAGAACTTTGTCACTCAAAAAGATTTAATAAAAATAAAACTAAATCTAGTTGAGATTAGAAACTCAAGGTTTAGTATAGAACTTCGTCACTCAAAATGATTTAATAAAAATAAAACTAAATCTAGTTTTCTTGTAAGTTTAAAAATATGGAGGAAAAGTACAGGAAAAATGCTTGGTATAGGGCTCAATGGATCATCAGTGTTTTTTCCTTTGTACCCATTATTTGTTTTCCTACCTATTTCTCTTAAAGAGCATGGTCAGGTGTCTTTTTACTTGTTCAAGATATTCCTCCTTTGACTTTTTGTAAGCTTTGGTAACCAATGTTTGAGGGATTCCTTGCTTTGGTGTTAAATTAGTATGGCGCTATTAATGATTAAAACAAAACAAAATTCGAGATAAAAAATTGAAATTATGCATGGTCAATTTATATATGCTTTGTTTAAAAGCCTAAAAGAGACTTAAGAAGACCTTTCAAATGAAATATTTCAAGTCATTATTGTATATATTAATGAACTTGCAATTAATTAGAAAACAAAGAAAAACAGAAATTCTGTCATTTTGTTCTATATGTAGTGGCAAATAATCAATAACCATTTGTTGAATATAAACTTAGTTGGACTGATTTGCCAAAGGATTGAGTCAATTTACTAATCAAAAAAACAATTCTGTTGGGCGGGGGCATGCACTCAATATTCCAGGGGATACCTCTTGGTTGGGTTGAGAATGAAGAGCCACAATGAAAATGTTCTTTTAATTATCTTCTTTTGAATGGAAGTCTTGTGTATGCCTCGTCATTGATACTGTCGCGAAAATGTGTTGAAGACTCAAATCATTTTGTAAGGGGTGGCTGCACATGTTGCGACAGCTTTTCCCCTGTTCATTAATAATGTTTTTGATTAAGCTAAGAGGGGAAAGGTTCCAAACTGTTACACATCCAAATAAAAAACCATCCATCAACAAATTAAACTAGGGCCTGAAGATCAAACCCACCAAGCTACTAACAGTTTACAGTGAGTTTACATAAAATTATAAACATTAAACACAGAGATGTAAGCTAAAACTTAAAAGAAACAGAAGGTGGGCATTAAGAGATATAACCCCATCCATCTACCATGTCCTTCAGCTCCTGCCCGCATGGAAGAAGATTGCTCATAGCCTTTCCCTTGGTCCTTCCCTCCGTGGATTCTCATAGCCTTTCCTTTTCTTCTTTTTAATCTTCTTTGCCACAGCCTTTGTTGATTCTGATCAGATTCTTTAATTATATTAGCAACTCTGTTTGGTGGATGAAACTTTCAAAGAATTTTCATTTATTTCTTCTCACAGAATTTGCCTTTTGAAATATTTAAAAACAAAAAAATATCATTCAAAAAATTAAATGAGCACCATCACGAAATGAAGAACATTTTAAATCTATTAACTTGATTTTTTATTTGTAATTGAATATTGAAATTTACACAAGTCATCTTATTTGAACACCAACTTAAAGTATACGTTTAATTAAGTTTGCAGTTTCTTTATCATTTTTCCTTATTGACCATGGTGAATCTACATGAGTTTATCATTGAATTGACATGAAAGATTTACTTGCTATTAAAAGAAGAAAAGAAATATTTTTGCAATCATGATAACTCAATCTCTGCATAGGTAACTGAGGTTAATAATCGTGGTAACTAAGTAGAAGTCCTTCAGAGGTTTTGAAGTTGGCAATTTTGTAAAGGAAACCCCAGAGAGCCAATGAATCTCTCTTCTTGAAGTACACGAGTAGTTTACACCAATGTATCTTAGTGCAAATGCATTTATATATCCTGTCACTTGTGGTCAATCATAGTTTCACACATCAAAGATTGAGGAGATATTCTCAATGAAATAGAAAGGTGTGCATCCTTGTGAACAATGCACCAACTGTGCAAAATCCAATCGAATACATTTGCAAAGGTAAAGGTGTAACACAAGAGGAAAATGATAAAAAGGTGAGAATTTTATTGATATTATGAAGTATTGATCTGTTCTTGCAGCAACTTTTAAGATATGTAGGAGGTCACTACGAAGTTCATTGTCAAAAATCAATTGAGAAAATAATCTATGAATCAATTATTCTTGGGTGGAATCGATTCTGAAGTAAATCTGCCATTTTTCTCACTTACTTGTCATCTGTTAGCTTTGTTTTGTCCATTATTCTATTTCTCCCACTATTCATTTCAATGCAAATTAAAAAATATAATTCTGTAAAATGTGATAAACATGAGATGGAATTGATCATTTTTTGCCTATATTCCAATATATAAGAGAGCAAATATTGACATATGTAAGAAACAGGTTGAATTAGGGTTCAAACTGGTGGATGTTCTTAACTTCATTATTTCATTGAATATCTTTCACTATCAGTAATATTTTTTATTGATAAAACTTATAATGAGAACTTTGGGTTAAATATCACAACCAAGGTGTATGCCTTTTGTCTTGTGCTTGGCCTCATCTAAGGGGTACGCTATTCCTAGACATGTCACCATGGGGATTAGAACGGAGTCTTCACAACAAGAATGCAAGTCTTTTTGAGCTCTTTGAGTTTGACAATCTTTACCATAAGTCGACATTAATTATAACTCTCCTACTGTTTTTATATACTTATATTTTAAACTTTCTACTACCATTCTTTTATCTTATCACACTTCTCTTGTTTGTTATTTTAATTATTTGCCTCCATCTAATATACACATTTCATTTTGTGAAGAGGCCATGGCTAGATTTCTTAAATTACGTGGATAAATTTTTTGTTGTTCATGTTGATGCATTGCTTTAATGTTTTGTTATTGTTTTGGCATAATGAAGAATTCTTAAACTTGATAGCTTTTTTGGCTCTTATCTTGTGTTCAGTTGTCTAAGAATTTTGTAATTTGGTGGCATCTGCATTCTATGACATGACAGCTTAAAACGGCAATCAGTCGCGCGACATCAAGAAATGACATGATTACTGTAATGGATGCTCTGGAAATTTCTGCTGATATATATAAAAAAGATGATAATAATGTACCTGATTATGTTCAACGTCATCTTGGCATGCTTCCTGCTTGGGATGAACTACGGTATGTTCAAGGAATCTTATATCTTTGTTTATTCAAACCAAAAGTTATATAATGAATTTTGTGTTTCTTTTTTGCTGTTTTCAAAGATTTTTGTTTTTAGAATTAACAAAGAATATTATTAAGGGTTAAGAAATATTTAGTTTTGAAATCTTGATTGACAACAGTGAGATGTTACATTCTTAGCTTTATAAAACATATTTAAGACTGATGCTTTTTAGTTTCTCCAAAACTCAGCGAGGACATGTGGCATCTTATACACAATGAAAGGATTTTAAATCTTCTTGAACTCACTTCTCAATTTTGATCTTCTTGGTTTTTACTTTCACTATTTATCTTAGTAGATGAATAGTATCTGTAGTAGTAACTGTTTATATGAGAGAAGATTTTGCTATGAAGTTTGAGTGGATGCCATTATTCCTACTCTGATGTTGAAATAGATGCCACACTTTTG
The DNA here is from genome assembly GCA_028749045.1 of Cupressus sempervirens. Classification (NCBI taxonomy): domain Eukaryota; kingdom Viridiplantae; phylum Streptophyta; class Pinopsida; order Cupressales; family Cupressaceae; genus Cupressus; species Cupressus sempervirens. The sequence goes on along the minus strand of CM053792.1, from coordinate 362,596,688 downwards.
AGTGCCGATGTGTTCTTCATAGAATGGATGCAGCTTTTGATTTCTTAACTAAATTTTGGATAGCTAATATGTTCCTTCAAATAATTTTAATGATAGTAGGAACACCTAAACATTATCTTCTTTATCATTTTTGTAAACATTTTGTTTTGCATAAATTGTAATATCCGTGTTCAATCAAATCTTATCTTTTCATCCAACTACAGCTCTGCTGCTGATTTATATTCCAGTATTGTTTAAATGATCAGATTCAAATATGCTTTTCACCCAAATTTACAAGTTGAATGCTACCATATAAAATGGAGTTACAGATAGTTGACAGAAACAAGGCACAAATTGTAATTTGATGCCAGTGGAATGAACAACAGGAGAGAATAATTTAATATTTATTGATCTTCTTTCAGACTGAAACTTATAGTCTCCTGGCTTAGCGACTCTGTCCAATAGTGCCTGTATAGTGTTTGCACAGCACTAAGAATAATGGGAGCAGAAACTGTGTGATTAAAGATTATATTGCATGTGTTCGGAATCTATGTATTTAGAATAATTAATATTGGATACAACCACAAAGGTTCTTGACAGTTGCTATCGAACCAATAGACAATTATCTTCAAATCAAATAGCAGATTTTTCTCACACGCAGTTGACATATTGCCAAAGAACGGACAATGGATGATCAAACCAACCCAGTTATTCTCAGGGATGCTGCACTCTTATTGCATTCTCTTGTTGCAGATGTCAAGCTATACCCTTAAACCAATGAACTGTATGCAATAAGTGAATTTCATTCCCTTTTGCATAAACAAACTCATTATATTTATTGGCTTGCATCTATAGAATCTTCATGCGCTATGTTGCTTCAATAAAATCTTCTATCATGGTGAGAAGGAAATCCAACTCTTCTACTAGACAGGTTGCCTGGTCTTCCTCAGGTGTTTCATAGAGTAATCTGGTATGTTGGCCTTAGTCCCTCAAAAACTCAATATATTATTATCATGCAATATAGATGCTATTAAGGCCTTCATCACAAAGGATCTGGCAACAAGTGATACGATGAAGGTGCAAATTCCAAGTCAATGCCTTAATGTTTATCACTTTGATAAATTTATATGGAATGATATGATAGCTATGGGTTGCATAGAATAAGTGCATGGATGGATCAGACCTCTCCAACAACATAATAGGGTGGATAGTTTCACCAACAAAGCTGCAACACTTCTTCATCTTGCAAGCCTCCAGCAAATGAAATAGTAAAATTCACAAACATTCGTAGGATTGCACTTGCTACAGCCCAAGTCCCTTATAAAGATCTCCAGAAAATATCTAGAAGATTAGGCCGACTGGAGAACTTTATTTTACTAGCTTCATTTTTTCTTACTATTAAATTAATTAACTAAAGTCATTCTCAAGAATTAAAATTAAATTTTTGGACATTGGAATTAATTAATTAAATTAAGTCACATTATACAAATTTGGAGATATTATAGTCCTCCAGGCCAAATGTTGTTTGCCGTAAAGCATTTCATTGCTACATCACTAAGATCCCAAACCAGCTGAATGAAAAGTACCGTGTCACTCTGCTGCTCCACTCTGATGCAATTGACTTCACTGGAATCTCCATCAAGCTTCTCCCACTTCTCTCTAATATAAGTGTCACTATGCCCAGAATTGTGATGTAACTCATGATGATCCCACAAGTAATGCACTAAACATGTCAATGCCAGGGTCTCAAATCATCATGCAGTCACACCAACAAAAGTGGAGGGATGGATGTCTTTTACCATGTCTTTTATTCAAATTTGTGACGCTGAGTGCATAATTAGTCATAATTATTCACCATAGGCCACTGTTATAAATCAGAACATTATCTATGTGATTGAGAACTTCACTCCAAATGACTCAACGGTTATCTCCATTGCCAGAGAATGTGAGAGCTCATCACTATGCCATCCTCCCAAAAGGAAGGGGTTATATAAACGACTCCAATGCCTCCCATCAGCTGCTTTCGCCAAAAGTTGAATTGAAATCTCAAATTTCAACCGAAAGTTGTGCCGCTCAACATATAGGACATTGATCATGCATACCTCATACCCTCTAAAATGAATGACTCCAGATCCTAGCAATGCACCATGAGGAAGGAGTATCAATAATATCAACATGATTAAACAAAATAGAACCAGCAGTGCCACCACCAAGCCCCACCAATGTGCACTTCGTCATAGGCTGCTCCCAAAGATGTAAGCTTTACCATTCAAATGGATGACTCCTCAAACTCTCTACAAAAGTCCAAAGGCTCCACGAAGACCATATCACTTATGTATCCCTCTACATGTGTGTATGTGTAACAGTAGTGGCTGATCCACCAAGTGTGTGCTCAACTATCCCATCTTCATCTATGATTTGAGCCTTTGGTGAGCTCTCTAGAAAAGGAAACTCATCAACCTCATATTGTAAACTAGATAACCACAATAGACTTTTTAGAATCATACCTTCGTTCAACAGATTTTTTTTGCTTCCTCAATTTAACATGTTTGTCCCATGTATGGTCCATCTCCATGTCTTCATCCCAATCCTTATATCAATAAACATGGCATGGTAGAAGCATAAGTGCGTGTAAACTCTATGTTCCTAAATTGAGAAGACTTAGCAATTGTTTTAACTCACATATTTATCAATGTGGGCTACTTTGATTTTGTAAGGCTTAACTAAGCAAGGTTATCTTTTGGAGGGATTTGGTGTTTGATCAGATGATACAAGTGCAAAAGTGCAGTTGTTGGGATAATTTTACAAGTTCGTTATAGATTAATACAAATGACATTTCTTTACATAATGTGATGTTATTGGTTGTCACATTGGATGATGTTTTAGTTCGTAGTAACTGTAGTTGTTGAGCTAGGTTTAACAATTTAAAACTTATAAAGAGTATCCTTTATGGAGATACACTATAAGAATTTATCAATGTGTTGGAGGTTGGGTGTTTATTTGGAAATGTAATTTTTGCAACACACGATGTAGAATCTCCTACTCCAAAGTCAGACTTGAATTTTTTTGACCTTAGGGGTAAAGGGATTAATATGTGTGAGGGGCCAAATAATAAGGGGTTGTCATCTTGGCAAATAACAACATTCATAAAAGAACAAGAATATGTTGACAAATTAGTTGCAAGAGGGAAACAAGGTCGTTATACTGGGGAACAAAAAACAATGACACCACCCACTCAACAAGCCTCTAGACATCCCTTCTTGACTATGCCTTCTAGAGATGATGACGAGTTGAGAGATATTGCTGATGAAAAAATTGGACGTTGCCTCTATGCGAATAGCGTTTCATTCAACTTAGTGAGATCACCATATTTGAGAGAGATGGTGCAAGCAATAAATAATGCACCGTTAGGTTACCAAGGCCCCTAGATATGAAAAGGTGCGTGCCATCTTATTGCATAATGGAAGAAAAAATGAAGAGACCCAACTAAAACCAATAAAAGATTGCAAAAATCCTCCCTTGATCAATGTTATTGCTGTGTCTCCCAAGGGGGCAATATTTTTGAAGGTGGATGATAGTGAGGGAAAAGAAAGAGATGCAGAGTTTTTTTTTTTCTGAATTCTCATTGATTCCATAGAGACGGTGGGTAGTGATAGTGTTGTCCAAGTAATTATGGACAATGCAAAAGTTTACAATGCTGCATGTGCTTTGGCAGAGGCTAGATATGATCACATCTTTTGGAAATTGTGCACCGTCCACTCGCTCAATTTGGTGATGCAAGCAATTGGCACCAAATAGAAAGGGTGAAGAAAATATACGAGGGTGAGGAGATTCAAATGTTTGTGAAACCACCACATGTCACAAGCAATTGTCAAAATGTCATGTCCCCTACTTTCTTACAATAGAATTTAATAAATAAGTTGATAAAATAATATTAGTGACAATAAATTATATAATTAAGAATAATAAGAGAATGATAAGATATAAAATTATATTAAATAATGAGCATACTAATATTATTACTTATGTCCTTATTAATATATTAATGTACTATATTATTATAATATAATATATTCAAATATATGATTATGCTTGAATATGGTAATCAATAATCAAAATATTAAATATTTATAATACAATTATATGTTAATAATTAAATGATTTTTAATGTGACTCTAAGAATAGTCATGTCTGCTCGGGGGGTGGGTGGAGGAACACAAAAAACAAATGAGATATCTTTCCTTACGTTAGCCATTTGGGTCTGCTCAGATTGTACACACAGCAACAAAGAAAAACGGAGAAGCACCAAATGTTAAGAGGGGGAGAATGAGCTGAATATGTGGGTTACTAAGTCTGACGACAGTTATATCAATTCATTTCAATTGAGACTGTAGAAGACATCCAATTCGAGCATCGACAATGACTGAGCCATAGCAGAGTCAGCATACAGGGGTAGATTCAGCAGAATATAGAAGGTAGAGAGATAACGATAGAAGCTGGAAAATAGAAGGAACCAGTGTATAAGGATTTAAATTCAGAATTGAGAAGGATCAGACAAAGCAGAAAGTGGAGATCTGACAGTAATAATTGGATAATTATCCCGAGAAAATATCAAGCAATAACATATAATTGGCAGTGAACAAACACAAAGAGGATTGAAAGAAGACCGATTAAGTTTGTGCACTAAAAAGAGAGCATTATACAGAATTTCTATCTCATGCTTCCTACGTTCTCATCTGCAAAACTAAAAATAAAAGAACACGCGTGTAAAACATTGTGTACAGTCCAAGGACAAAAATAACACTCAGCGTATAACCAAATAAAGGAATCGTGAATGTTGAGGAAGAGCTACTGAAAGAGCCATTGTACGACATCTAACATATTCCAAACGAATTGACTGCATTTTTTAAAAATAATAAGCTGCATATATGTAGACGTATTAAACAGATAAATATATAGCAATTTTTAGAGGGAAGTAGCATTTTTCCAAGCTGGCAAAAATCTAGAAGCTACAAGCTTGAAAAGACGAAATCGATTTGAAACGTAGACACTATAAGCACAAACAAGATATTTATTATTTTGAGACTATCATAGAGCCAAGACGTTCAAAATATATATCCAATATCAGAAAGTATTAAAGCAATGCAAAGGTCATACTATTGCAAGGACGTCTACAAATAATATTAGTAGCATAAGTCTAGTGATATAAAGTTGTAAGGTAAGAGAATTTTTGGTAATTGGAATCATTTCTTCGAAGGAGACAACCTAGGGACATTACACAAAACTTTACTCAAATTGGAATTATTGAAGGTAAATTTTAAAATTTAATTTATTTAGTTTCATTTATTGTTTATCATTTTATGTCATGTTTTACATAATTGAATAAAATATTTTGCGTTTACATATATTAAATGTGTTATTAACTTACTGCTAACATGTTCTAAGGTGGCCGAGACCCCACTTTGCATCACACACAATTATTCTTAGACGATTTGTGAAGGTGAAAGAGGCATTGCCACAAATGATTATTAGTAACCAATGGGGCATTTGGAAGCAATCCAAAGCAACAAGGGACCAAAAGGTGAATGCAATGATATTGGATAATGATTGGTGGGCTCATGTGAACTATGTATTGTAACTCACCAAGCAAATCATGTCTATGCCTCGGTTTGCCGACACTGATAAACCATGCTTGGGGGACATCCTTGATGGCATGGACTCCATGTTGGAGAAAGTAAGACTCTTAAGTTATAGTACAATTCCCTATCCTTTTTTATTGAGAGATCTAAATTTTAATTAACATAGCTTACATTAAGATAACTTACATGAACATCATTTGATGTCATAGATCATACGAAGGAGAGAGAATGATCTTGAGGACATCTTATACAAAAAGTGGAAGCAATTGTTCTTCACCACAAACAAGATGACTACACCTTTGCATCTCCTGGTATATACTCTATCTCCTAGGTATTATAGCCCAAAGGTACTTGTTATTCTGGGTAGAGTGACACTATATAGAGATTCTGAGGTTGCTAGTGAGTTTAAGAGGGCATTTAGTAGTGTTGATCTTTTCTAGCTTTAGTCGAATAAATTCTATATTGAAGAGATATATGTATGTGTGTGTATATATAATTTTTAATATTATGTGAGATATAATATTTATTATATATATATATATATATATATATATATATATATATAAAATGCTATTATTAAGTAGATCATTTGTAGCTGTTAAGGGTTGAAACTTGATTAGAGATCGGGCATGAATATGCACCATTTCATGAGACATACCCATGAACAGGCATCTCTCCACCTTGAGGAGACACGTCCGCTCATGGATATGTTTATTCATATCCTTTATAATGCAGATCTGATCCCAAGGAAAGTCATCGAAATCAATATATGTTCTGCCCTTTGGAGTTCGGTGACTATAATTACCAGATTCAGAATTACAAATCAATATTTAGTATTTATCAATATTGAATTTCCATATCATACATATTTGTAGAAATCCTCCCAAAACTAACATGGTATCAAAACCTAGTTCCTTCTATAAAGCCTAAACAACTTGAGGTAGATTCCAGACAAAGATTGTTAAGTTTTGACCCTAGAAAATAAAGATAAACAACACTAAGGGAGACATAACAGCTACAACATACACTAGAAATTACTTTGGGAAAACCCTTCCAAAATGAAGGGAAAAACACAGTCACACAACAAAAAGATCACTTTATTGATTATAAAAATTCAAGTGTACAATGCCTTTTGCTTGAAGCGATATCTATAGCACAAGAGAGACCCTTCACATTACAACCAAAGGTCTCTTGAGTTTCCCAAAACACGACTCTTCATTTTGAAATATACAACACTACAAATATCCATGCCTCAATGCATGCCATATGAGACAAGTCTTTATATTTAGTATTATTAAAATTATTATCATAAATGTCATCTTCAGCTAATGGTGACCATAACAGTATTAACACCCAGAGATAAAGATCTCTATTGCAGCTACAATCTCCAACACTCCCTCTTAGCGAGAGAGAGATCCTTAGCTGAATAGTCACACAAGACTACATCCAAAATGTCAATGATAAAATGTAATGACATAACTACCATAAAATTCATAAAATCACTCAACTTGAAAACCCTGCAAGAAACACAACCAACTTTCATCATAGACTCTCTCAACGTGATGTTGTCATGGAATCTCTCAACACAACACTAAGAGAAGAATTTTCTCATTGTTAATAATCATGGAATTACTCAATATTATAGACCTGTAACAATTACTCATAATCATGGAATCACTCAACATGATAGATGGAAATATTTATTCATAACTAATAATCATGGAATGACTCAACATGAAAAACCTGCAAAAATCACATTTAAATTTTATCACGGACTCACCCAATGTGATCCTGTCATGGAATCTCTCAACATGAGAAACCTGCAAAAAACACAATCATCTTTCATCACGGATTTACTCAAACATGATGCTGCCATGGAATCTCTCAACATGACAAGTTCGTAAGGTTCATAGATTCTCTCAATGTGATACAATCATGAAATCTCTTAACATGACTTCCAACTCCCATCACAAAATCTCTTAACATGATGATATTATGGACTCTCTCTACATGATGCTTAATATGAATCTCTCATAGGTGAAATAGTTATGAGGTTGACCTTATAACTTCAATTTATTTCACATAAATTATAATCCATAATTAACAAGGAAAATACAGGAAACTCATTTAACAACATGCATATAATGATTGAAATACCCTCTATACAAAGACTCCCTCTCAGCAGGGATGACTTTAATCGACATAAAAGATAGTGATATAACCTCCGTCTAAGTCACAAGCTCCCTCAAATTTGAACATCTCCCTCTGAATATTAAATCCTTATCTTGTTGCATCCTGCAACCAAGATTCTTCATAGAATTAAACAATCATCCCAAATATATCTGATTGAAGTATAATCTTGTTGATCATGCATACAAATATGACCCAAAAATTATGTACTAGATGTAATGTATGTAGTCATTACACATAGGCTCTAACTGAAAATAAAAAATAATAATTCTAACTAAATATTATAGGTAGGCTTCTTAGCAATAAATAAATACTTAGCTTGGTAAGCCTTATCATCTTCTGATGTAGCTTGCGACTTAATTAAGAGGAGTTATGAATAGTCCTCTCGAGAAATAACATATGAAAAAAAATGTTAATTTGAGATGAATTGCTCCTTAGAATTTTCCTTTGTACACCAAAATACAAACTGCAAGAGCTCTTTCCTGTTGCTAGACATGCATGTCGGAGAAGAAAAGAATTTGTTTGTGCTGTCAAATGAAAATTTCCTATTTGAAGCCTATTATAGGCCTTATCTACAAAGTCAGGAAAGTTGCCTTGTTGTGTGTTGAATACATGGCAAAGGATGCCGAGAACATTGGAAATACAACAGAAAAATAAAATACTGATAGAAAATTGCAACATTTCATTAAAATCCTAAACTGTGCAACTACACAAGTTTGCCAACGTATGCATTACAAAGTAAAAAATGGGATTTCCCAAAAATTCACCCCCAATTCATGCTCTGCATGTTGTGGGCAACTTAATATAGAGCATTTGGAATTTATCGATCTTCAGGAAAAGGTTTGGGTGCTCTACAGGAAAATCCCAATTCAGACAAATCTCCTTATGTTGACATTAATTAAACACCAATTTGATTACCATGAAGACTAGGAATCCGAAAGGAAATGAGATACTAGATGAAAAGCAACAAAAAGATTGAAAACTTGAAGATTGCATCACACGAGATCTCCAAATTTTAACTAGAGGCCCATTGTTTTGAGGTTGATGAAATTATAGACTACCAGAATATCAATGGGGAAAATGAGGGAGAACAACAAAATAATTAAGCCGCCATGAAATTAAAGCCACAAGTTATGGTCTCATCTCAAACGAGCTCATAAAGATTCTCAACAATAATAATGAAACAACCTACAATATCAGAGATAGATTCTGTGGATATAATGGGCAGGAGATAAGACACCGTAGTGACAATAAAAATGATAAACTGAAACTCATAAATATGAAATTGCCATCTTCCAAAGGAAAAAAATGCCAATTTGAAAACTGTTGACTACTGTACAAAACTACTCACAGTAATCACCGTGACACATCCAAAACAAGATAGAAGTCATTATCGAGTTGACTAAAATACTTGAAGACAAGAAATCGAATGTAGACATCGAACCCATGACACTTTACAATTTTCCATGATTTGCAAGAATGAACAGCTCTAAGAAAAGATGAACGTCAATGAGAAGGAAGTTTGTAACATTTCTAAACTCCGAGTCTTGACCCTCAAGTTAGAAGAAGAAAAGAGCAATTGGACATAAGCAATGGAATACCCAAAACTGGTGGGCCCCAGCCTCTTATTGCTAAATAAATGAAAGAGAAGGCTCTCAAGGACAACACTAATTGGCAAGTGGAAAGATCTTTTGGTGTTTGATGCCGTTTCACATAGAGAAGGAAGAGTCGTCCATGCCACAAGAAATTATAAAGACATGACTAAGGATGACCTGGGACCTAAGGCAATATCTCTTAGTTCAACTGTGGAGGTTGCATAATTCTGCAAGAGATCTAATCGAACATTCAAAGACCTTTGGCCAAATTCTCATTAGCTCTACAATGTCTATGAATCTCATGCACATACACAACACCTAGATTACAAAGTTCAACATTTTCTAATTTGCTATTTCTAACCTTGCTCTTATACCGTGTTAAGCTTTAAGCCCAAAAAATAAAGATAAACAACAATAAGGTTAACAAAATAGCTATAACATACACCAGAAATGGCCTTGGGAAAACCCTTCCAAACTGAAGGCAAAAGCCCAACCACACAACAAAAGATCACTTTATTGATAATAAAAATTTAAGTGTACAATGGCTTTCGCTTGAAGCAATATATATAACACAAGATAAATTTGTAATGTTACAACTGAAGGTCTCTTGAGTTTCCCAAAACACGACCCTTTATTTTCAAGTATACGACACTATGAAAATCCATGCCTCAATACATGTTGTATGACATAAGTCTTTATATTTAGTATTACAATTATGATTATAAATATCATCTTTTGCTGAAGGTAACCATAATGGTATTGGCGCCTAGAGATACAGATTTCTATCGCAGCTACAATCTCAAATAAAGATCACAGAGTAGTAATTAAGACAAACTACAGAAATCTAGAGACTTCTAGGAAAATAATATTGAGAGAATTTCAGACAAGAACCACAATAGACAAAATAACCATTCTTGGATGAAGAATTGCATTAGAGAATAGATTGTTGCTTAATTGCACGAGCGACACTGCTTATTTGTAGGGAGATAGGTATTGAGTTTTTAGGATCATTGCAATTGTAAGGACATTGTATATGTTATATATTTATTTTCCAAGAGCAATCCCAAATGCATAAATATAGGAGTAGTAGAGACATGTCTATGTTAATCAATATTGGTTATTGTAAGTTAATTTTGATTAGACATTATTAAAAAGACTATATATATATATATATATATATAAAATTATATATAAAATTGATGATTAATCAAATGCAATAGTTTTTAACCAATAATCATAGGGGACTAACTCTAGATCAATTCAATCCAACTAAAGCTACAACATTAACACTCCCTCTTAGCTAGGGAGGATTGTTATAGAACATATTATTCTCTTAAGGATATAGAGAGATATTATCTCAATGCGATCAACATATATCCATCAAAATAGATGTTATCTTTTGATATCATCCAAAGTATGATTCAATAAGGAGAATTAACCATATCAT